>CM037924.1:8999000-9040000 GCA_021346845.1 Apeltes quadracus | reverse complement strand
GATAGTCGCATGTTGGGACTGCAGAAGCGACTACAGCGATATTTTAAAATAAACAAACAAGGCATGGATTTCAATGAGGAAATCAAAGAAATCAAAGCAGCTATGTTGTTGTTAGCAGATAAGAAAAGTAAGGGTATCATTTTAAGAAGTAAAGAAAGGGAGATAGAAGAAGGAGAGAAGTGCACAAGGTATTTCTTTAAGAAAATTGTAAACAAAGGGGGTGGTATGCTAAAACTAAAAAAAGATAACGGAGACACAGCAGACACAACTTCAGAAATACTTTCTACAATCGAAAACTTTTATTCAGACCTCTACAAAGAAAAATCTGTACATAGCGTTGCCATAGGGGAAGTTTTAGAAGGCATTGAAAAAACAGTGGAAGATAGCGAGTTTTTAACTCAAAATCTTACCATACTTGAGTTAAACAACTGCATGAAAAGCTTTAAAGCAGGGAAGTCTCCAGGAGAAGATGGACTTCCGTGGGAATTTTACTCTACCTTTTGGGACATTCTAAACCCTGATTTGCTTACTATTTTTATGGATTTTGACAGACTCGAGCAACTGACTGAGAGCTTTAGAGTAGGAATAGTGACCCTCCTGCATAAAGGTAAAGACGAAACCGACCTGAAAAATTGGAGACCGATCACCCTCTTAAACTTTGACTGTAAACTTTTTAGCAAAATTTTAAAGTTTTAGAGAGGATGATTCACCCAGATCAAGCCTGTGCCGTACCGGGGAGGAAGATCACAGACAGCCTCATACTGATCCGAGACACCATCTGTTATGCGAGAGACAGAAACATCCGGTTAGTAGTCCTAAATTTAGACTTTGAGAAAGCTTTTGATCGGGTCTCGCACCAGTATCTCTTTCAGGTGTTGCAAAAGGTAGGATTCCCAGAGCGGGTGATAAGATGGGTGGGTTTACTGTATCGAGGCATTACAAGCAAAATTGTTGCTAACGGGCACCTGACAAAAGCAGTTAACATAAACTGCGGTGTTCGTCAGGGTTGTCCGTTATCTGCCCTCCTCTACGTTATAGGTATCGAACCTCTGGCAAGAGCCTTGAGAAGAGACCGATATATCAATGGGGTAATAGTCCCAGGGAGTGGAGGACTTGAAACCAAATGCATCTTGTATATGGACGACATAAACCTTCTATGCACTGATCTTTTGTCTGTCAACAGGACACTGGACCTGACTGGTATGGACGGGCCTCTGGGTCAAAGCTCAATAGATGCAAGACCCAAGCTCAATTTTATGGACCATGGAAAGCCATAGAAATAACAGAACTCCCTCTAAGTATAACCCAGACTGATCAAAGAATACTTGGGGTCAACTTTGATGGGGAAGGGGGAGGGAAAACAAATTGGCCAGACGTCGTGGGGAAAGTTAGACAGAGACTGGGTTACTGGACACTTAGAGGACTGACTTTAGAAGGAAAGGTTTTAATTATCAAAGCTGTGATTTTACCTTTGCTTTTACTCATCAGTTCTCTCTTCATGCCACCAAAGAAAGTGCTTTTAGTGTTGGAACGAGCCATATTCTACTTCCTGTGGGGGTCCAAGTGGGAAAGACTAAGAAGAAGGGAAATGAAAAAGTCAAAGGAGAAAGGAGGAAAAGGAGTACCGGACCTGAGCCTGTTCTTAGGAAGTAGATACAGCGCACTGCATCTCACAGCTGCAACAGAACCATCCAAAAACCCAAAGACTGCAGCCATGACACAGTTCTGGATGGGATCCTACCTAAGAACTTTAAAACTTGTACCAAAAGATTTGAGAAGACCTGTTTCTTTTAACCTGCCACCAGCCTATGCATTTATAAAGAATTTGTTACAGAATTTTAAACTTGAAGATGAGGACTTAAAGGCAATAACAAATCATCACTGTATGATTTCTGTCGTGCAGGAACGAGATCCAGTGACCCCGGTACATGGGCTCGCTTCTGAAAAAGCATCAAAAGTTTGCCGAAATGTAAACCACCCCGCTCTTCCAAACAGACTCCGGGACCTGTCATGGATGGTGGCTCACGAGATCCTCCCAGTCAGGTCCGTCATGCACTCCCGTGGGATGTCTGCGCATTCTACCTGCCCCAGACCAGGTTGCGGCGCACCGGAGTCTGTGAGGCACCTGCTGTGGGAGTGCAGCGCTGCCGTAGACCAGTGGGAAATGGCCGGCTCCTTAAAATTCCCGTACTTGCCAGCAAAGGAGGTTCTGACAGCGCAGCTGGTGCTGTATGGGGTGAGCCGGAACAGAAAAATCTCAGCAAGGGACTTTGCTAAACAGTGGCTCACCCTAGTCGCTATCACAGACGCCATATGGACCTCCAGAAATATGCTGGTAAGAAGGCACATGCAGATCCCCCCCGTGGCTGTGACCCGAATGGCCGCAGCAACAGTCCAAATGGCTGAAGCTGCAAGCGAAAGGCCAAGGGCACAGCCAAAAAGAAGAATCGCCTCTGTGCCCATTCGGAAGAAGGAGCCGCCCCCACACGTGCAAAGGTCAAAGCAGCCGCGGCCTGGCTCTCCGGGAGAGGCAGGTGGGAAGGAGCGTGGGGTGGGGCTCTCGTGGGTACCAGCGCAGGAGCCCGAGAGAGGAAAATGTTTTGGAAGATCGGGGGAGGAAGGAGCGAAAGGAAAGATTGGATAAAAAATAAAAAAAAATCAAATCAATTGCCCTTCTTTAAAAGTCTTTTAAAATTCTGCAAAAATCTTTATGGATATCACTTTTAATGTACATTTTATTTGCCAGATACCTGTACCGCCTGTAATTTGTGTTTTTTATTTATGGAAATGCAGTTGAAACTCGAATAAGTGACAATAAAAAACTTTCCAAAAAAAAGAAATCTGTTCTTATCGGTTTAATATCTGATATGTCCTCTATACGAGGACTACATATTAAGCCGATTTTTAGCTCTGGGAGATGAAAAAGGGGCTTGCTCCGTTTACTCCAAGCATTGACCCGGTATTGCAGCACTTCCGGGAGCGGTGCGCCCTTTAATCTGTGGAAATAAAACGAATGGTAAACTGTGTGGTCTGCTGTTGGGGATTGTTTCTCCTCTGAGTTAAGTAAGTCTCAACTGCAGTGAGTTTTAAAGGCTGAGACTCTCGGCAAGTAAAGGACCTGTTTACTCGTCCCTGGAGTCTCTGGTGGAGCCCTGCAGCAGGTCTCAAATCTCTGCCTGAATCAACAGGATTTCAGGAGGTATTTCGACTTTTGATTGGAATGAAATCAACAATGATGGACCTAACCCGAAATCAATGATTTTTTTAGGCCTGGGTGGGGAGTGGGTCCAAAGTCGGACATGAGCGCCTGACAGTGGAGAACAAACCAAGGTCCTGTTTACTCATGTCTCTGGTGGAGCCTTGCAGAAAGTCTCAAATCACTGCCTGAATCAACAGTGAAATCAGCAGATCAGCACCAATGATCAGTGTCACTGATCTGTGACGAGGATGGTGCTATTTGGGAACCATCCGCCCGAGTGCTGTGTCTGGGAATAGCACCCGTGCCTCTGTCAATACCAACTTATACTTACCTGGCAGGGGAGATACCATGATCAGGAAGGTGGTTCACCAAGGGCGAGGCTCAGCCATTGCACTCTGGCTGTGCTGACCACTGCGAATTCCCCAAATGTGGGAATCTCGGCTGCATAATTTGTGGTAGTGGGGGACTGCGTTCGCGCTCTCCCCTGATCTTAATGTCAAAGAAAAACCGGTCTTGTTCACCCTGATTTTTGTCTTCAATAATGGTCAACAAAGGACCTGTTTTCTCGTCACTGGTGGAGTGACTCAAATCACTGCCTCAAGTGACAGTGAAATCAGCAAGATTTCAGGAGGAGCTGGCAAATTAATGATCTTTTCCGGCCAGGGGGCTGGGGAATGGGTTGGGCATCTGACAAAAAAAACAGTTCAGCCGATCCCTACCTCTAGAGGGATCACTAGTCCGACCGGGCTATAAGACCGCCCGCCACCTATTTCCTCTACTGACTTTCTCTTCAGTACGCACAAGTCTTTCGCCTTTTACTAAAGACTTCCGTGGAGAGGAACAACAATGAGTTGACCCTATTTTTGGCAGGCTCTGCCATGTAGCGGAGCCTATGTACTTGTGAGAAAAATGAATTTGCTGGACTCAGGTGCCTGACAGCAGAAAACAAAACGAGGTGCTGTTTACTCGTCATTGGAGTCTCTGGTGGAGCCTTGCAGGAAGTCTCAAATCACTGCCTGAATCAACAGTGAAATCAGCAAGATTTCAACAGGACTCATGACTGGAGGTAAATCAGTGATTTTTTGAGGGGGCGGGGGCTGCGTGGGGAGTGGTTTGTTAAGTAGAAAGCGAGGGCTACGCCCAGTTGAAAGAGCCGCACCCTTACAATTGAGTAATGTGCTAGTACATGGGCTCTGCCAGCAAACAGTTTTGTGTCATCGCTTCTCGGCCTTTTGGCTAAGATCAAGTGTAGTATCTGTTCTTATCAAGATACAAGGAGCTGTGCGGTGTATGGAGCTAGGAAGATCAAACGGTTGAAGGCCTAGTCCTCTCATAGGCAAACATGTCTGCAGGGCTGCGGAACTCTGTCCGCTTCATCTGGAAGGAAGCAGAGGAGAAGAGCGGGAAGAGGGAATGGTTTGTGCGCACGGTGATCGTGGGTGCTCTGAAGGTGGACCCGGCCCAGGTGTACTGCCTGCAATGGAATGCGGCGGCGGGAGGGTTTGATCTAACCCTATTCAGCCAGGCTGTTTACGAGAAGGTCATGGAGACATCAAAGGAGAAAGCGAAAGAAGAGCCCATCTCGAAGTTCAAGGTGGAGGCACTTGGAAAGAAGAACGCCAAGATTATTACGGTCCACACGTACAACCCGTACGTGGGGGACGAGGCCCTGATTTCCTGGCTGGGGAAATACGGTAAGGTGGAGCAGGCCGTGAGGTACTTGAGGGACAGTTTCGGCATCTGGTCGGGAAGGAGACAGTTCAGAGTTCTTCTGAAGGACAGTCCTGACGGCCACGGGGGCCTGTGTCATCCTCCGGCCTATTTCAACATCGGCGAGGACAGAGGCTTCCTTTTCTATTCGGGCCAGCCAAGCTTCTGCAGGCAGTGCCGCAACTTTGGGCACGTGGCGACGGAATGTACAGAGGGGCAATGCCGAAACTGCGGCGGAAGAGGGCACAGTATGGCAACGTGCAAGGGGCCACGGACCTGTCATGGCTGCGGAGAGGAGGGGCACATCGTCCGGGACTGCCCGGCGAGAGCTCAGAGCTACGCGGGCGTAGCAGCACGGAGGGAGACCTCCTTCCTCACCCCGCTAGAAGAAGCACTGCAGGGGCTTTCCGGAGAGGGGGAAGAGGAAGTCGCAGGAGCTGACGAGACGGGAAACGCTGGTGAGCCGCAGATGGACACTCAGGTCGTGGTAAGCCTGGGAGACTCTTTGCCGCTAGTGGGGTCCTGGGCGGACTGCGTGGTCAGCTCGGACGAGGGCGACGTCGGTGAAGAAACGAAAGGTGGGGTCAGGAAGAGGAGCACCTCATCTAGAAGTGAGCAGGCGGAGTCCTCGACGGAGTCAACCGGGACGGGACCACGGGCGCAGAGGAGACGCAGGAGGAGGCTGGCAGGGAGCGGAGGTGTGGTCAAGGCGGGTGTGGAGGCACGGGGCGGTGAAGACTGTACGGCACGCCCAGCAGCCGAGCCAGTGAAGGGGAGCCAACAGGCTCCGGTGGGGGCGGTCCCCGGAAGTGGAAGCACCTCGTTGGGGGAGATGGACGTCTCAGTAAGCCTGGTGCAGCCGATGAGGGAGGAGGGGAAGGTACATGCTTTTCCCCATAAGGACCACCCGGTTGACGGACAGTGGCGAGCAAGGACCAACGAGGGTTTGGAGGGTGAGGGTAGTTCCGGGGAGCCGATGTTAGTTTTTTCTTTTCTTCTTTTCTTTGTTAATGGCTTTATTTTCAGTCTTAACGGTAAACGTAAGGGGAATGAGGAATCCTACAAAGAGGGCGGGGGTTTTTCAGTATTTGCTGCGGACGCCCCTTAAAGTGGGTTTCCTGCAGGAAGTACACTTGAAGGATGGGGGGGACGTAAGAGTTTTCACGGGGGCGTGGACCAGGGGCGAATCCAGATGGGGTGTTGGGGGAGTACACTCCTCGGGGGTGGGAATACTGTTCGGGGATAGGGAGTTCCAGATCAAGGACACTTTCTCAGTGGTTCAGGGGAGGGTGCTGGTGGTGGATGCTTCATGGAGGGGGGTGGGGTTTAGATTCATCAATGTATATGCACCGGCAGAGCCGAAAGGGCGGAAGGCCCTTTTTCTTGCGCTGACCGACGTTTGTATCACGAATAGGGTGGTGGTGTTAGGGGGGGATTTTAATGTTTCCATGGAGGGGCCAGGGGATTTTAGCAGGCCATATTTGGAAGACTTAGTGCAGGGGTGTATGTTCCAAGACGGTTACAGGGCGGTCGAGCCAACGGGTGAGGGGTTCACATGGTCAAACACACGAGGGTCGTGCAGTAGGATCGATTTTATCTTTTTACCAAAGACAGCTTCGGTACGAAGGGCGGGAGTAGAACCGGTTTGGTTCTCCGACCACAACCAGCTGGGGGTGGCTTTCGTAGTGGCAGCCCCAGTGTTTGGGAGGGGTCACTGGAGGATGAATTGTGGGGTTTTGAGTGATGGGGGTTTTCGTAGAGCAGTCCGGTCACATTACGAGGGGTGGGTTCTAATGAAACCCTTTTTTGGGAATAGGGTGAAGTGGTGGGAGTATGTGAAGGGGAATATAAAGGAGCTGACGGTGGGTTTTTGCACGGAGAGAGCGAGGGCGGAGAGATCTTCCTTTGGGAAACTGCAGCAGGAACTTCGCACTCTAATGTACGAGGAGAATGAGGGGAAGAGAAGGGATAAGCACAGAGTGAGGGAGTTAAAGGAGAGTTTGGGCCAGTTTTTCAAGGGGAAGGCGGAGGGCTACTTGAGGAGATGTAGAAGGGAGTCTATCAATGTGGCAGAAACCTGCACGCCCATGTTTTTCAAGCAGGTAAGGGCGGCCCGACAAAAGGTATGCATATCGGGCCTAAGGGGAAGGGACGGTATCCTCGTCGTGGATCCAGAAGGGATGGTGGGGGTGGCGTCCAATTTCTTTGGGGAGGCCATGGGGCCGCAAGAGGTGGAGGGCCGCGAGGGGAGCTCTTTCTTGGGAGGGCTGGAAGCAAGGGTGCCGAGGGAGGTGGTGGAGGCTTTAGAACGCCCGGTGGAACTGGCAGAGTTGGAGGAAGCCGTGAAGGGCCTGGCAAGGGGAAAAGTACCGGGGATTGATGGTTTGCCAAAGGAGTTTTACATGGCTTTCTGGGAACTTCTGAGGGAGGATTTCTTAGAAGTAGTAAATGCGATATATGAGGGGGGGTTGTTGGGTGGAACAATGAGGGAGGGGGTCGTGACACTGTTGTATAAGAAGGGGGATAAAGAGGAAGTGGGGAACTACAGGCCGATAACACTGCTGTGTACCGACTACAAAATCATCGCCAGAGTGTTGACGAGAAGGCTCCGTTTAGCCATGCCTCACGTGGTCAACGAGGACCAGACATGTGGGGTAGAGGGACGACGGATTCAGTGGAATCTGGGTTTGGTGAGGGACTGCATTCACTGGGTGGAGGAACGGGGGGTGCCACTGATGCTGGTGGGGCTTGATATGGAGAAGGCTTTTGACAGGGTGAACCTGGGGTTTCTGGCAGCCACCATTGAGAGGATGGGTTTCGGCCCATACTTTCGGAGGTGGTTGGGGATTATGTACACGGGTGTGGGGAGTAGGGTGATGGTGAACGGGCACACAGGGGTTTTTGTGGCGCAGCAGACTGGGGTGAGGCAAGGGTGCCCGCTCTCGCCGCTGCTGTATTGTCTGTACGCCGAACCTCTGGCAGTAGCAATTAGGGGGGACAGGAGGGTGAAGGGGTTGCGCCTCCCGGAGGGGGGAGGGAGGGACCTGAAGCTGGCCCAGTACGCGGACGACATGACGCTCTTTTTAACAACAGAAGATTCCATGGTCCGGGTTTTGGAGGTCCTGGAGGCCTTCTCGAAGGTATCTGGGGCATGAGTAAACATGGGGAAATCACAAACAAAGTATTTTGGGGGATGGACAGGTGGAAAAGGAGGGTTAGCAGGGATGGTGGAATGCAAGGGACCCCTGAGGGTATTGGGGGTGGATTTCGAGGCGCGCGACAGTGGGAAGCTCAACTGGCAGAGGCGGTTGGCGGGGGCAAGATCAAGGATAGGGTTGTGGAAGGCGCGGCGTTTGTCCATGACGGGGAGGGTGCTGGCGGTGAAGGCAGATATTCTGCCGGCCCTGATGTATCTGGCCTATGTGTTCCCACTGCCCCCGCAGTACAGGAGGGGTTTGGAGAGGGACATTTTCTCCTTTGTGTGGGGGGGCTACGAGTATGTGCGGAGGGATTGGATGAAGCAAGGCGTGAGCGAGGGAGGCAGGGGGGTGCCTGACGTGTCGCTCAAGCTGGACACACTTTTCTTCTCTTTTTGCTGCAATGAGGTGAGGTCCTCTAGTGGGCATTGGTATCACGTCTTGCTAATGTTTTGGTTGGCTTTCCCGCTGAGGAGGTTGGTCAGATGGGACAACAGGCGTCCAAAAGGGGAAGAAATGCCACCACACTATAGGCAGACAGTTGGGTGGGCAAGGAGGCACGAGGAGTGCGGGGAAGGGGACCTGTGCCTGGATCACAGGGGACTATACACGGCTTTGGTAGCAAAGCGAGGGCCGGTGAGGGTGCAGGGGTTGGGCAGGGAGGAGTGGCGTTTCACGCAGCAAAAGGACCTACCTAACAGGCTGAAGGACATAAACTGGTTGTGTTTGCATAAAAGGATGCCGGTCAGGGACACTTTGTACAGGCACGGCTTATCGAGGCTGCGCTCATGTCCACGGTTGGGGTGTGGAAGGGATGAGGACCAGGAGCATGTGTTTTGGGGATGCGGCTTTGCAAAAGCTGTGTGGGAGGAGGTGGGATTTTTCTTCCCCAGGTTGGGGAGACTGACGTACCAAGTCTTGATGACGGGGGTCGGTTTGGGAGGGAGGGGGAGGGGGGGGTTTCTACTGTGGTTGATTTTGTCATTAGGGAAGGTGGCACTGTGGGAGGCCAGAACGGCACTTATTAGGAGCAACGAAGGGGGGACGGTGGAAGGGGTGGTGGCGAGAGTGAGGGGGGAATTACGAAGGAGGAGGAAAGAGGAGGAGGAGAGGTACGGGTACCATGCGGCTAGGGAGCGGTGGAAGGGGTTGTGGGAAGAAGAGGGGCGAGGAGGCACGGGGTGAAAATGTGGATGTAATAAAAGATGTAGATGTAAGGTAAAAAGTGGGTGTAATGCAAGATATAAAAGTCGAAACAGTGTCACAGTGGGTTTGGGTTTGTTTTGGTGGGTTTTTTATTTTGTTTTGTTTTGTTTTGGGTTTTTTGGGGGGTTTTTTTGTTTTGGTTTAAATGAGGGGGAGATGTGGATGGAATGGGAAATGAGGATGTAAGGTAAAATGTGGGTGTAATGCAAGATGTAGAGGTACGGTAGAATGTGGATGTAATGCAAGATGTAAAAGTCGAAACAGTGTCAAGGGGGTTTCCTGGTTTTGTTTTGGTTTGTTTTTGTTTTTTTTTTGTTCTGGTTTAAGGGAGGGGGAAATGTGGACGGAATGGGCAATGATTAAGGAATGTAAAATGTGGATGTGATGCAAGATGTAGATGTGATGTAACGGTGGTGGTTTGTAATAATAAAAAAAAAAAAAAAAAAAAAATCTGTTCTTATCAGTTTAATATCTGACATGTCCTCTATATGAGGACTACATATTAAGTCGATTTTTAGCTCTGGCAGATGAAAAAGGGGCTTGCTCCGTTCACTCCAAGCATTGACCTGGTATCGCAGAACTTCTGGGAGTGGTGCGCCCTTTAATCTGTAGAAATAAAACAAATAGTAAACTGTGTGGTCTGCTGTTGGGGATTGTTCTCCTCTGAGTTAAGTAAGTCTCAACTGCAATCTTTCTGGTCATTTCGGTCATCAGTCACTGAGTGATCAAAAAAGTATAGTTTGAATAATTCAGTTTTTCCTGTCATTGTCTGACACGTCAGAAAAAACCCTGTTTTATTAGAATTTAGCACCTCAAACATGTCCACTAATTCATTGAGTCCACAGTGTGTAGGTCATCCGTAACAGCAACAATTTAGCCTCATTAGGAGCCAAAGTATACTTCAGGGCTCATTGACTGGCTGCCTCTGGGCAGTTTTTTGTTTCTCCGAACTTGTGAATCTCTAAATCTTTTTCCTGCTTCTAATGAAGATTTTATATGATAATAAAGTATAACCCGTCTGGCCCCTTGAGGGTGGCAACAATCTCCATAACCTCTTAATAGTTTTATGAAAAATAAATGAGCCTTTATATCCTTTAACAAACCATAATGGCACATTTGCCAACTCCAATTAGTTTTGGAGCATTACTTATTTTGTGTTCCCTTTGCATTTGTAGTGTCCTGACAAGCCGATGTTTTCACTGAAGGTTTCATGGTGGTAGCAATCAGCTGCACCCCCCGCCCTCCCCTTATGCTGCAGCATATTCCTCTCGACGCTCTATTGTTATGTTTCCATCTGTCAAGTGGTGCCGAGATGAGATTTAGGCCGGATATTGTTTTGCAGGGAAGGTTGAGTCGCGAAGTTTGCAGTAATTGAGCATATGGCTCTCGGTATAGCTCATATATTTTTTTAGCAGCAAGCAAGAAAACATGGTAACTATTTTGTCTGTGTCCAACACAATCTTTGTTTCTCCCATTCCTAAACTTTTCTCTGCTTTACCCGGCATTATATTAAGGACTTTGGTTTGCTTTTAAAGCTCCTCCTTTCTCAAGTCAGCAGAATGATTCATTGTTTACACTGCTGGTATCAAGGTTTGTGGAGGCACCCTGACGTATGATTATAGGAACGCTCTCACACAGAGGGCGTCTTATTACCTACTCCTTTACTCACTTGCATACTGTAGCATGCTGCACATTTACATTCCCATGGGACACCAATTATTGGCCCCTCAACTGAAGAGACTGAAGTGAGCCCATTTCAAAAGTTCAGCTAGCTGCAGATCAACCAACTAGGCGCATGTCATTGTCTTTATGGTTGCAGCTGTGGTGCTAGGCTTTTTTTTACTTGGTTAGGGTGAGGGTTTCTCCTCTCCACGGTGCAGCAATATTTACAATATAATTTAAAAACTTCTGCCAACCGCATTCACTGACTACATACATGCTGTTGTGGCTTGCACCATTCTGAGATGTACAGTAATTGGGGAAAAAAATCAAGTTATGTCAGGTGTATCATAATGTAGGAGATTTGCATACCTTATGTTTCAATTTCACCACCCACTTCCATTCTTTTGTTAGATTCTTCATGTCTTATATCTGTAGACAAAAAAACGTATTCCTTGTAGAGGAGAAGGCTTCTTTGCTTGTCGCTATTCTCTGATTTTCACATATGGCCATCTCTTAATTCTGTGCTTGCTCTCGTTTTTCTGTAGTGTACCTGTCGCAAAGACATGGTGAAGATTTCCATGGACGTGTTTGTGCGCTGCCTGCAGCCGGATCGCTACGAGCTGTGGAAGCAGGGCAAAGACAGCACCGTGTTGGACCACCTTAAGGCCACTGGGCTCAGCTGCCCCGAACTAGAGCGCTGGCGGGAGCATCGCGTGAGCCACAGAGCAAATGTCCTGAGAAGGTGAGAGGTCAAACTAGATGGTGAGGCTATGGCTGATGTATGCAAATAAGGAATAAATGTGTTAGTTGGTTCCATGCGGCCAACAGCGAGCGTGCAATCCAAAAAAAAAGGCTGACGTGCCATTAAAACGTTGGACGCCAGTAACATGGAGGGAAGTTAATCATTGTTTATTCAGTTTTCCTTTTAAAAGGTTTCGACCTGTTGCATATTAATATGTATTTGTATGTCAATTAATTGAATCGTTGTGCCTCACCCCAGGGCGCTGCAGAAGATGAAGCAAGTCCGTCGACTAAAGCTGGAGGAGGTGAAGGTGCTTGCGCAGGAAGGCATCGAGTTGAATGCCGCCGAGTACCAACGTCAGGTGGAGCAGCGTGAGGCCCGACGGAGGCAAGAGAGAGAGGAGCGTCTTGCTAAGGAGGCCATAATGACCCTGGAGGCCATGGAGCGAGAGGAGCAGGAGGCTGCTGCCCAGGCTGCTGCCAGATTCGCAGAAGCTCCAGCTGCAGAGGGTGAGGACGATAAAAGCTGCCGGAGATTGTTTGTTTGTGTGCGCACTGGAAAAAGGAAGTTATGAGGTTTCATTCCCAAAATTCCCCTATTAACAAGGGAATGGTTTCTTTCTTTTCGTGTGCGTGCGGCTGCGAAAACATGATGATATTTAACTCGTAAAGCCAGGCTGGCATAAAGCGCAGAAGAGAGAAGGTGTAAACACTTGAGGTTAAAATATAACACCCATATATGGTTTAAATCACGTATTGCTGTTTCATTTAAATATGCCCTTATTGTGTCATTTGTAACCAAGTTCATAATAACAATAACAAAGAATGAAATTCAGCTGTAAGCCACAATGTAACTACTTTAATTTTATTCTCATTTGCGGCCTCCCCTAGGGTTAAAATGGAGGCCATAAATGATCCATTGGAGTATTTCATTTCTGTTCATCTCACTAAGTAGACTCAACACGTTTTCCATTTAGCACAGCAGTCCTTAATATCTGTCTGAAGTAGTTTTTTTCATTTCGAATTGTCTTTGCAAAGAAGCTGAGGCCAAACCACACAACTTGTCGGAGGACACAGAGAAAAAGAAGCAGAAAAAGTCAAAGAAATTGTCAAATTTGAGGTTTGAGGATGTCTTTGAGCAGTTTGCTGCAACCAGCACCATGATCGGTCAACCATCGGAGGGGAACCTTCTTACTCCGAGACACAGTGCTCTCCCATCAGACAACAAGCTCGATGTGATAGCCGCCCAGGTAAGATTGTTCAGCTTTAAGTTGATATTTGTCTCTGATCTGTAATAAGTTTATTATCATCGGATCGTAATTATCTCAGTCAGAGACGTTGGCTAATAGACTGACTGCTAAATTTCCTATATCAGTTTTCTGCTGCGGTTTCAAGTAGTTAAATTGATGGCATTTGAAAAATCAAGTTAATTAAAGAAAGCATTTCCATAAAGTACTTGCCCACAGCAGAATGTCTTTTTTTAATTCTTCAAGGTCAAAATCCCAGAAAACAAATATAAATTGACTCGGTGTGAAACAATCTTGTTTTTATCAGGCCTGCTTCTCCAAGGTAATAATGCCTACTGAGGTCAAAAAGAGTCGGCGTCACCCCCTCAGCAAGCCCCCCATGCGCTCCCCTCTGTCTATTCTCAAGCAAGACCCGACCAGTGACAAAGGTTTGTGTCTGCAAATTGTGTAATCCTTGAGGGCATTTCATTCTAAATATATTTATATGTAACGGTTTTTATTTTTAACGTTTTTTTGGGTTTGCCGGTTGCTCTGTGCGTCAATTTACCGGATTTCCTTCAGAGAACTAATCTAAACCCGACTCTACCAAAAACACGTCCATGTCCAGCCATCCATCCATCCATCTATCGTCAGTCGTCTCTCCTCTTAATCCCACTTGGTGTTCTCCCCATCTAGGTACTTAAAATGAAGAAGATTCAATGACAGTAATTCTGCAAAGGCTCTATTTCCGCCTCTTCCTTCTGTCTTTGTCCTTTCATTTTCTGATGCGAAATTATTGATCCGAAAATTGTGACTTCCAATTACCGGCTTTCAAAGTCCCTTTTAGGTCACCAGCAGGGACCCTGACTTGTGGCATACGCTTAAGAAGGGTTGATGGGGAGAAAGAGAGGACAGGCAGGGGGAGAAAATAAAGAGTCAAACATCGAGCTTATGAGCAGTTCTTCCTGCCTTCTGTCCAAGTTTTAACCAACTGTCTGGATCAGTAGCTTCAGTGGGCTTCACTGCAAAATGTATTCCAGATCTACAACTGTGTATTGGTGGTGCTTGTGCTATTTGTGTTTATCAGCCAATGGGCTATACGCCTACGGGGGTGATGACGTACTTCCGCTAAAATCTCAGCCACCACGATCGCTTCCGGTAGCATAGGCGTCTACTTGTTTTGGTTGGTAGCTGCTACGCTAGCGTTAGTTGACATGAAAAAAACAACGTTTAAATACCAGAAAGTGTCTGGTACAACTGCCGAACACTGCTGTGTACCACAGTGCCAGTCATCTGGAAAGTACTTAGTTTTTTTTTCTCGCAGGGACAAATTTACGCCTCGCACCCGGGTGTGTAGCCGGCACTTCATAACTCAAGACATCCGTGAACCAGCAGCAGAAACAGGTCGACGGCTGTTGAAAACGGGCTCCGTTCCTGTTTTATTTGAGTGGAACAAGTTCTCCCTTCCACCCACAAGACCAGGAGTTTGGGAAAGAAGGGAAAGACTGCCGCCAGAGGGTGACCGGGAGGATACACTGGATCATCTAGCTGGCCACATACAGTTTAAAACCTTTATCTCGTTTTGCCGTTGGTGTCTTTGTGGCCTGGATGATTCGGTGAACATCGTTTATCGTTATCCTCGGCAGGTCTTGCAGTGATCTCGTGAAAAACGCCATGGCTTTTTTTTTTTTTTTTTATAACTTTAGCCAGAGACGTTAACTTTAACGTCAACGTAAACCGGAAGTTCTGCTACTGGCTGAAAAGTCCGGAAGCATCCTAACGGAAGTCAGCGGCATATAGGGAATTGTATCAGGAGTGGCGGCATTTTTTTTTATCTGGAACCGAATGTGTTATTTGTGTCACTTGGCAAGAGCTCTTTTCTAAAAACGCACTTCCAAAAATAATAATAATAATAATAAAATAAGGCCCGATAAGAAATCTACGAACATCTCTTCAGCGTGCACCACTTGACATTTGTTGTAGCAGAAAATGATGTGTGTGTTTGATTTGTTTCCCACAGAGCTGTCCTCCCCCTTGCCGCTGGACAGTGACATGAAAAAACAGGAGCACCTGTGGCAGAATCACTCGCCCAACTTCCTGGCGGAAAAGGCCTTTAATGCCGCAGTGGCAGCACTCCAACCCCACTGCGCTGTCTGCTCCCTCTTCTGTCCCTACACAAAGGTACACACGTGTGTTAGTGAAAGAATAAATGAAGTGATGTTAAAAGCAGTAGGTGTTCAGTTGAGCAGGTAAGTGGTATTGGTGAGGTTGGTCCAGTCCAGAACAATTGGTAGACTTTAACTGTACATTCAACAGTTAAGTCCTGTCTCCAATAAACAACGTGGATACAATCCACTAATGTCATTATCGTCTTTCCCTTGGCCTTCCCCAGCCTCACAAGGACATTTTTGTGAATGAAACCAAGCGTGGCTCTCTCCCCCACCTGACTCGCCCCCTGGTCCCAGAGATGTGCTTCAGCGTTGGTGCAGGCAACACTGAGCCTCCACCCACCAACTATCACATTGGAGAGGACGGAACCAGTCTGCTCCTCTGCTGTTCGTCGTGCCACATGCAGGTTCACGCCAGTACGTATAAAACCTTCAATTGTTCAGATTGCGATGCGGCGGAGGCGTCACTCGGCGTCCAAAAACTGCAGTTCCCTTCACGGCCACTCAAGGCTTTTACTCTAAAGTAAAACAACCCCATAGAGCGCAATGGTTGATTGCCCAAATTTACAGCCTGGTGCGATGAACAATTTTATTCTCTATAGTAATAATCCTTTTAATTTTATCTTTTTTATTATAACTATACGGCACCTCTGTAACCGTATAGAGGAATCAATGAGAGCGTGGCCTTTGTGAACGACAGGGGGATAGTGTGCCATGTCTTTCCCTTTCATATCGGTGTACAGTCACATATTTGCTTTTAAAAAAATGTATAAGCGATTTGAACTATAAAGAGCTCATTCATTAAAACGTGAACAAGAGATTGGAAAGTGTTATTTGCTTTCTCCCTGTTGTGGAACGGTTGCCATGACTGTTCACCTTGGAGACTCTTAGCTGAGGGCACAGCATCTGATTTATAACACTGTGGGCTTCAAGCCCACGTACAGACTGACACGCTTTCCACAAGGCATTTTCTCTACTATTTTTACTTTATTATATCCCTGGGCGCCTGATAGTAGTGTTAGAATAATAGAAGGCACTGAAGATGAGACTCCACTACCGCAGCACAACAATATGTCTGCTCAATCCCCCTGTCACCACACTTAATGAGGCCCCCTAGTTTACCTCTCCTTGACTCTGGTTGAACCAGCCCAGCGGCTGCTCAAGCAGTGCAAAGGCCTCTGAGGGCAACACACCAAAAGCTTCCCAGCGCTTGTTTGCTCGGCTTTCCACACTTCTCATTTTTCACAAAGAAAGAAGGTAACTATTAAGGGAATATGGTATCTGTCACATGTTAATTTTGTGTACGAGCTACGGAAACTTCTGGGCTTGGCTCGACTTGCTAAATGTTTATTACTTCTTGTATTTTGTTTTAACCAATGGTTTACATTTTACCTGGAGAGCAATTAGGGCTTAAGTGTCTTGCTCAAGGACACTTCAGCGTGGCACATGGAGCAGCTGGGAATTGAACCGTCAACCTTGTGGGTCCCACCGCACTGTGTGTGTGTGGGTGGGTGGAATATGTCAGCGACTGGCAGAGAACATCGTTGTTTGGCTTTTATGGGTCCATTTAATTTAAATTGTCTGCTGCTCAGCCACTGCTGGGAGAACGGCATCTAGAGTCGGCATGTTTTCACATCAGCTTTGTGAAATTACGGTTAGTTTCAACCAAACTAGAGCTGACTTTTTTTTTCTCCAAAGCGACTTACAATAAGTGCATTTTAACCATAACATATATATGCCTTTTTGAAGTGTCAGGCAGCACAATCAGATGACCGACATCATGGACATGAGCTCAGTCAGTGACACAGACACACACACACACACACACACACACACAACAAACCTTCTGGGTTCTTATTATCCTTAAAGCTGAGTGCACCTTCAAAAGGCCAGTTCATTAGTGCTGCAGAGATAAGCTGAACTCAGCTGGGGAAGCAGCACTGCTATTGATGAGAGGCTACAAAGCAGAAAGAGCCACTATGAAAAGCACCAGCGCCGCTCATCGTGGGAGTGGACAGTCCACTAAAGAACATTCAGAAGCTTAATTCCAAGAACAGGAGGATATTGTGAAAGCTTTAAAGAGAAAGCGCTAACAAAATTGTTAAAAAGGGTCTAGCATCAAGTCTTAGCAATTCACCCGGAAAGTGCTCAGGAAACACTGAATACAAAATGTTAAAGTAAAGATGTGTTAAGCAATTTGTCTTGTGTTTTGTAGGCTGTTACGGTGTAAAGCCCGACTCTGTCCGTGACTCGTGGATGTGCTCCAGGTGTGCAGCAGGAGCCTGGACAGTGGTGAGTAGCAGCACTACGTTGTGACAAACAAAGATCGTAGTTCCAAGTCTAAAAAAAACATATCTTCTCTACAACTCAAAGTATTTAGCTGAAAATATTCTGTTGCTGGTGCTTGTCTTATGACATGCATTGATTGGCATGCCTTGCTCCAATAGGAAGCCACACGCTACAGAAGACCCCAACTGAATGGACATGATTTGAGCCTTTTTATAAAATTGATTCTGAAGATATTTCCAATTTCTATTGAAAAGACTGTATGGAGAAACCGGTGGATGGCGGATAATTAGTTAGTTAGTTACCTGATGGAACAAAGCTCCTTTTACAAAGTGACTCAATTGATGAAGGTATGAGGCCTCAGTGGATCTGTGTCACTCTGTGCCTATACTTAATCAGAATTTACATCCTGTTTTTCAGGAGTGCTGTCTCTGCAACTTGCGGGGAGGAGCTTTGAAGACTACCACGGACAACCGGTCAGTAGCCTATTCTTGGGTTTGTTAAATGTGCACAGAATATCACAGATTTAAAAAAAGTTGGACATTATTTCAGAGTTAAACATTTAAAAACTCTAGGTATAGTATGAATGACTGAGACTGTGTGAGCAAGACTTGCGATTTGATAAAAAAAAATTGGGGATTAGCATCAAAGTGTGGAGATTTAAATACGAAAAAATGTCACATTTCAGCAACAATGCTGGTTGTGTGGGGTTTTTTTTAGGTACTAATTCTTAAAGTCCCAATAGAAATATAAATAGCAGCTTGGTCAATGGTTAATTAATGATCAAAGGTCATAAAGTGCAGTGGTATATTTCACGCTGTAGATCACAAGTCCCTGCATGGTCTAGACTACCATGTTAAGTTTTCTTTTTTTATGGTGAGATACCATGATTACTATGTAAAATAGTGTGGGGACTTTGCAGATCAGGACTGTGCGATGTTTACATGGGGATCACTAGTCGTTTCTTGCTATTTTTAATTAACAATATGACGGGGTATATATTTCCTCCTCTTTAACCAGATGGGTGCACGTCATCTGTGCCATCGCTGTAGCTGAAGCTCGCTTTGTCAATGCCATTGAGAGGGAGCCCGTGGATGTCAGTGCCGTTCCAGATACGCGCAAGAATCTGGTAAATACAACTAAGCGAAACATGTTTTCATCTCATGTTTTAATCAGCTGTCAGACAACGTCAAAATCTTCATCCTCTCCCTTTTGTAAAAAAAAGATACTAACTTATTCACTGAAGCTTTTGTCTACTGATTCCCTTTTCTCCCTCCCACGACCTTTTCACACAAATTCCTCGTTCTTGCTCACGGCTTGTGCACCCGTCTCTCTCTCTCAGTAGCCCTGTCTGCTGCTGCAATAGATCCTTTGTAGAGGCCTCTGGAGGACATCAGGTTCACACGTGCTGAGGTGAATGCCTGAATAGTGAGCTGTCATTTCTCGCTGCGCATTTGTTAAACTGCATTGATCTCGTGGGTAGGAGGCAACTTCCCCAAATCGCTGCTCTTTCTCAAATCTCGTCATCCCACCTCACGAGCAATGGCAGTGTTTCTGGTGCCTCTATAACCAATCTACACATAGTGATGCCTCGGCCCTCTTTGTATAGTATGCATCTATGAACACTAGCCATTTGCGTCTGAGCGCTGTCAAAACGGGTTTCCTTCTCCATCTCCTCTTAAAAGGCCATAAGAAGCGCTTCGCTTTAATGATTCGGATGACTGGGCTGATCGAATGTGAACGTTGAACGCACACTTGGAAACCAGTTAATATTGCAGTGTGTTCAGCAATCTATTAGCCCTCCTTCTTTAAACATTTGGGTTTCAGTGATCAAGCTGAACTTCTTAGCCATAGTTGCACCGTGATATCTCCAATGTACCTTCCACCAAAGGTAGTGTTGCATTTTGTTTACCTAGAGGCACTGCAGTTGCTGTTTTTTAAGACAATTTCCTCAGGCTTTGAAAAGCAAGCTGCTAAAATAAATCGTTATACGATCTTTAAAACTGTTATCCACCTTCCTATGCAGGTCAAACACACAAAACCAAACAAACGACAATGTTTCCATCAGTTCAATCGGTGTTGACTGCTGTCATAATTTTAGAGTTTGCATTTTACTTCAGAGGTTAGATTTGGGGTACATTGGTATATCAATTGTATTCTGTATTATGCAGAAACTAGGGCCAAAAGTATATGAAATGGAGGCTTTTGAGGTTGTGTTAGTGGTTTTTCAATTTGAAATGAAATGTGTCATGAACCAACAACTAATGCTACTTGGTGCTTGATTTTCTTCTGGTGCTTCATGTCACCTCCTACCTGTGATCTCAGCAGTGGAAAAATATTCAAGCTTATTAAAACTATAAACCATATCGGGCTCTAAAATGTCAAACACAGGTCTGTTAAGAGATCTTGTTTCTTACATCAGTTGTAAACTTAAAGTATCGTCACCTCATTTTTTGGACTGGTTAGTGCTCAAAGGCAGATGTACGTTATAACCGTTCATCGCCAGTGTTTGTGTAATTACTTTTATGCCAGAGGGAGGGAGACAAAAGATCCGCATTGCAGGTTTAATAAAGGATTTTTATTTTTTATTGACCGGTCATGCGCTGCAATACAGGGATTTGAGGAGGAAAGGTTCAAGGAGGGGATATGAAATTCCTTGTTTGATTTGTGCAATAGTAGGAGTTGAACCAGTGATACAAGACGCCAAAAAGAAAGATGGACTTATTTTTGGGGGATTGTTAGAGTGCCGGTTCAGCTGTTCTTCGAGAAAGTCTTGACACTTTCAGTGTAGCCTCAAAGAGAATGTCATCGGACTGCTGATCACTGCATGTTCTGTGCATTTATGTGCTCTGAGTCATTACTTTGAATCTTGCCTTTGGCGTCAATTGCTCTTTTACACGCCAAGTCACCTTCACCTCAGCAGAGAACCTCTTCCTTAAGTGCTTCTTATATATAAAGATGCAAGCGAGTGACTGCAGACCCAGGCATCAGTCTGTTTGTCAGCCGTCACTGATCATTTCTGTGATATTGGAGAAGTGATGCAGAATGTAATTTGAAAGTTAATTATTAAACGGACCAAGTCTGTTGATTTCTGGCTGAAATAAAGCTGCTGCCAATATCTTAATCATGCAAATGCATACGTTTGATAATCCTCCATTATATTTCTCAGATTTTTAAATCTTAGTAAATTTCTTTTATTTTCTTGGTTCTGTGCCTTTTCCCTGTCAGACTAATACCGAGCAAATGTATTTACAATGTAACGTGGGCCACAGTCTTAGTCCATCACTGTATCATCCAATAGTTTGCTCAACCGGCTTTCTTAAAAGGATGGCTCCACACCTCAACCATGGCAACCGCAAGTTCACTGACACGCAAGACCAGGGGTGTCCAAACTATGGCCCGCGGGACAACTGCGGCCCGCCATCCATTTTCAACTGGCCCGCATGGAAGTCTACGGAGCCCCGGAGGTGACATGAAAAAAAAAAACCAAGGTGAAAAAAAACATGAGAAAGGGTATGTACTTGGGACTAGGTTTGCGTTCGCTCGCAAAACTTTTGCTCCGCGGCGGCGATCGGTGGTCCGCCGGGCGTGGATTCGGCGCTGGAGGTTGTCTGCTAATCTTGGAGCTTCGTAATGAACCACAGCCTATCCCTGGAGCTCCAGACAACCCTCAAAGTTAGCAAATTGTGTCCGAAAACGGAGCGCCTAAATCGGACACTTGTAATGAACCACAGCCTGGAGCTCCAGACAACCCTCAAAGTTAGCAAATTGTGTCCGAAACCGGAGCGCCTAAATCGGACACTTGTAATGAACCACAGCCTGGAGCTCCAGACAACCCACAAAGTTAGCAAATTGTGTCCGAAAACGGAGCGCCTAAATCGGACACTTGTAATGAACCACAGCCTAGTTGTGGCGTGCCTCCGCGGACGGAGGGGAACTTTCGGCTGACCGGGGAGGGGTGGTAGCGGTCCGCTACGGAGCCACAACTCATCCGGACTCAGATCAGACGAGACAACCCGCTGAATTTAAGCATATTACTAAACTAACAAGGATTCCCTCAGTAGCGGCGAGCGAAGACGGAAGCTTCCCAACGCCGAATCCCCGCCCGGCGGACCACCGATCGCTGCCGCGGGGCAAAAGTTTTGCGAGCGAACGCAAACCTAGTCCTAAGTACATACCTTTTCTCGTGTTTTTTTTTTTTGTCACCTCCCGGGCTCCGTAAAAGTCTAAAGCCCATTACTTAATAAATTCATTCAATTAAAGTTGATAATTTTTTTAACAAACGTTATTTGATGCGTTAACAATCCCAATGATTTATTTGTGTAATAAGCTTGAAATGTCCACATCCCTGATTTCTCTTCTTGTCTCTCCCTTCATAAAGGACAATGAAGGGGGCTCAGCACCCTAAGAACTAATCAGAGGCTCACTGATGGAATGACCTGCCAACCTTTTTGTAAAAAATACACTGAAAATCTACCAATGGAGAGCTATGATGGAGGCTTTTTGTTCAATTATCAAACGTAATTTACCTGCATTTGATTGGTTTTTCCAACATTAGTGCATTAAAAGTGAGGCAGCGCACCTCCCGTCTAGTGAGTGGCCCAGTCCATCGTATATTTTTCTGTTCGTGGCCCTCCGGAAAAAAAGTTTTGGATTTGAGGATGATCCATATTTGTGATCGATGTTGTCCCTTTGGAACTAAACCTTTTATGTTCACTGGCAATGAGGAAACCAGTAGTTCTGTTTTTTTCTTTTTTTTTTATAATCGAAAATCTTGACAATTGCGTCTAACCTGCAATGTTTTTTTTGTACTTTAGAAGTGTGTGTTCTGCCATGGAAAGACTGCCAATCAAAACCGCGGTGCCTGCATCCAGTGCTCCCACGACAACTGTGCCACGTCCTTCCACGTCACCTGCGCCCAAATCGCTGGAGTAGTCATGACACCAGCCGACTGGCCGTATGTGGTGTCTGTCACCTGTCAAAAGCATAAAAGGGTCTCCTCCAAGGTAAGTGCCTTCAAGAGAAATAGTCAACCGTTAAATGAAGTAATTTGTATTGGCAAGCTTGAATGCTTGTTCTCTAGGCTGTAGACCTTTTTATTATTATTTATTTATTTATTTTTTACTTCTCAGACAGACTTTCATTAGATGAGAACTTAAGATAAATAAAGACTTTAGAGGGCGGACTATATGTGCCGCTGCTGGATGAGCGCATGCAGGTTTAACACTTTCTGAACCTCAAATGACCCGTCTGGGATTTCCTCCCTCCAGCCCAAGACGACATCCAAAGGCCCGCAGAGTCTGAACCTGAGCCAGAGGGTGATTGGGCGCAACAGTGACGGCTGGTACTACCACTGTACCATCATCGGCATGGCAACGCAGACGTACTACGAGGTCAACTTTGACGATGGCTCATATTGTGACAACCTGCACCCAGAGAATATCTTGGTGAGTTGTTATATATATATATATATATATATATATATATAAAACATCTTCCCATTTAACTACATTGTGTTTCTCTTCCTTCAGAGTCACGACTGCTTGCGTACCGGTCCTCCTGAGGTGGGGGAGTTGATTGTGGTCAGCACAGCCGAGGGTCAGGTTGTCAATGCTTCCTTTGTCAGACAGCACACCCACAAATTCTACCAGGTGAGGGGAAAAAACACAACTATTAGAAATTGACCATGCTCCTTTTACAGTCAGACCAGGCTGCAAAGTCACCACTTTATACAAAAAAAAATACATCAGAATTGAAAAAGAGTATTGTGGGACTTGTCGGGGAATGACATCTTGAAAGCTACCTGCATACAAAGATTTACCAGGAATGCCTTAACGGATGGAAGGTTGGGAGAGGCTGTGAATCATTTTGTGAGGACATCTGTTGGTAATATAGTTACATGGTTACTTTAGTAATATAAATGCATGCATACTGAGGATGGATAGTGTTTGTGGAGGCTGTTTTATAACCCAAATATCGACTACTAAAAACATTAGTGATTAGAGTAGGGAATGTTTGGTATTCATTTATATTTTTCATTATTGTCTGCCCGGACGGCATACATGTTAATGCATCACAAACTCGTTTTTGGTTTTCTTTCCAATGACTTCCTCTTGTGTTGCATCTTCGTTTAAATATACGATTAAGTCCGTTTCTAAATACAGGTTTGTCATCTGTCCAGGTTGAGTTTCAGGACCAGAGCCAGTTGATGCTAAAACACTCAGAGATCCATCAGCTGGAACAGGATCTGCCAAAGAGGGTTCGAGCCAGACTGGTGAGTATTTGTTGAAATCATCCTTATAACTGCTCACACACCCACATGCTTCAGTTAAAGGTGGATCTCCGTTTAATGCAGCAGATTTCAGTATTGTTTGAGGGGAGAAAATGCTAGGGAAGGGCAGTACAACCAACATTGTGCTTAGTTTTGAAATACTGTATGTCTGTAACCAAAGTCTTTTTCTTATCCAGTGGCTGGATATCTATCTATTCGATCTATCCTGTCTGTCTGTCTCCTGTACTTGATAACAATGTAATTATAATCTTGTCTCAATTTGAGATCGACCATTCAACTGCCACCGGTCTTCTCCATCCAATTTTTTTCAGGTCAAATTTACACGTGGCTGATGATGGTTTGACGTTGTATAGACACTTGCGAATGGTGATGCAAGCGTTTTGAAATAGAAATGGTTTAGATCTTGTAATTCTGCAGCACTGGTCATGTTAACGTCACACTGGCCGGAGCATCTGGTTGAAAGGGCAGCCAAATTGTAAGGGACAGGTCAAGCTGGAAACTATTGTGAGGGATTAATGGTGCTGGAAGTTCATTTTTTTTTTTTTCTTAATTTCAATCAGTATCTCTAACTACTAAATTACGGAAACATCAGAATTTTTTCACCTAATAATAGAATATGAGACACCATTTTTTCAACCTGTAAATATGGATGGAGGAATTGTTTTTTCATCTTTTTTTTCTTTTTCAGGCCATCCCTGTGCCACTGCAGGAGGTTTCAACAGAGGATGAAGCCCAAGCAGCAAAACGCCGGCGCCTGCCCGCAGACTCTGCCCCAGTGGCTGGAACCTCCATGGGGATGTCAAATCAACCTGCCTGCTCCCTTAGCACAGCAGAAGATCACAGTATTTACACACTGCCGAACTCACAACCTCCCGCCCAGCCCAGCATTACCCCGCATGCCGCCGTCAGTCCTCCCAATGGTATTCAGATGGACGCTGAGACGCCAATGGACATGAGCGTCGCCCTCGCCGATGCTCTGACCGAGGCGTCGCTGGCCTCGGATCCCACGCCGACACCACAGTCGACCCCCTTTTCAGCCGACGTTTCCTACATGGAGACGCTCTTGCATTCGCAATTCACTCAGGACAGTAGTCAAGGACCCCTGTATTAAACAAGTGACTCCATATTACCTCCCTGGCTAGTGGAGGCTGGCCCGTTAGGAAGTAGGCAGAGTCTGATGAGTGCTGTATTAACGGACAAAACATTTACTCCACTGACTCTGAGGTGGTGAAAAAGGCACACGAGCACTCTTTAATGCATGTTAGTTTTCTAATTTTGAGTTAATGTTATTTGCGTTGGTACTTTGGGTTGCTCTGAAGCAGCAGCTAAAGAATTTGTTTTTTCATTTGAATAATTTCTTTGGCCTCTTTTTGTCAGCTGCTGTGCTTTTCTGCTCCGTCATAATATGAATACGTCTCCGGGTGGTATCAACTCCATACCTCGTTGCATTAACTCAATAAAAGCACACTCGTTTTCTTTTGTACAGGAAGCTAATTACTACAACAGCCTCTCAGCACTGAGGCTCCCTGTTGACTGAGCTTTTTTTTTTTTTCTTTTTTAAATAAAATAACCAGCAACAAAATATATATTTTTCAATGCAGCTACTTGTGGCTTTGAAAGTCTTTGAAACTAAATTTTCACATGGTCCCTTTGCAGGATATTCTCAGTATGGTATTTGATTGTTGGAGGTAAATGTGGGATTGAGGTAAAACATGTATTGTAGGAGGAAACTCTGTATTTAACTGTCGAATATTGAATTATTTGTAATAGAAAAAATGTTGCAGATGCAGAGTGTCTGCAGGATGCATAAAAATGTTGTGAAGATGCGTCATGGCAATTAACTAATGAAATATTTTATGTATTTACATTCAAACTCATTTGGCAGCTCTACTTTTTAACCAAACATCTCAGGGTTCCTACATTAGGAAAATTAATTTCAGCATTCCATCCAAGTCTTCACGCATTTTCCAGAAGTTCAGAACATCTTAATTGGAATAGGAATATCCAATACGTTGCTACTGTTACAGATGGATGTCCACTGTGAGTGATATATTGCTCTTATCTGGTTTCTCCTTTTTAGCACACCAACTGCCCAAAACTATAAGTCAATTCAAAGAAAATACAGAAAATGTTTCATAGTTGGAAAGCAAATATGTATGTTTGTAGGAACCCTAAAATCTGAAAACATGTTGCATCTATCTTGGTTTAAATTGTTTGTGGATTATATTTGAATGAGGATACAGTAATACAAACTTACGCAATCTAAAATATGAATTTGTTTAACATTTAAAAAAACGAAGCATTAAGATCCGTACTGTCAAATCCATAGATTTCAATCTGTGCTTCAGAAGTGCTACTACTGATGGAATGATGAGTTTCTGTCGCCTTGCACATATCGTAGTCCTTGTGTATTGTGAATCGAATGACAAATGTAAATGACATACATATACCTTTCTTTTTCCTGTCACCTCAAATGAAATGTTGGGCCTCAAGTATGGTCCTGTGTCGAAATATACATTAAGGATATTTTATTTCAAATGGATTAAAGGTGGTTAGCAGTTTCCAGTGTTTTTTGTTTCAGTAGCAGTGTCTGATTAGTGTTTTCAATAATACAGATTAAGTTCTAAAAAGAGAAATTGGAATTTAAGAAGATGAAAGCAATAAAATAGTTTTTATTTTGGGGGTTTCCACCACATCTTGAGTAGCTGAATTAGAATTTGAATTAAAAAAAATTTCGACGTTATCCTGCGCCTTAAACTCAGAGCTTTTTGATAATTTGCACTGAGGTTTATTAGCCTCGGTGTCTCATTTGCAGGAATTCTTTTATCACACAGCATTGGCTGCTGGGCTGGTCCCACTTGTTTCAGATGGTGTTATTAGCAGGAACAAAAACTCACCTGAATCTCCCTCTCAATAAATTCTAAACAATTCTACAACATGGTACATTTTCAGTGTAGAAATATTTCTATTTTATTAGTACAATCCCATAACATGCATTCAATTAGGTGCCAATTGAGAAGAGCGGAAACCTAAACGTAAATACTGACCTATTCATCTTAGTTGATATGGTCAACATACAACAGCAACATGAGCATTAATCACATTTATTCATCTCTTTAGCTGTTAAATGTCTTACGGGCTCAAAATAGCTGCCTTCTTTTATAAAGAAAAGAATATTATGCTGAGCTGCTGATTTCAGAATTTATTCAATGTCGGTTTGTCACCATCAGCAACACTTTATTGGGTTGCATTTGCTTGCGGGATTGTTTTTCTGGCAATGCAGGTGTGATCTTTCACAAATTGCAATATACATTTAAAATATGACATTTGTTCTCAAATGTAAGAAAACATGATTTGATCAAATGCTAAATCATTTAAATGCTTGTCTCTGGAGGGATACTGATAAAAAGTTTGCTTCCTCGTTGTCTGCAAACTATCAGGATTTACTTTGACTCTTCAGCGTTAAGAGCCTCTGAATTTGGAATAAGCCCAACCAGAAAAGGGCAGAAGAGGAGGGAGGGAGAGAGAAGGTCACTGCAAGAACAAGACATTGTTAATGCGCGCTCGCTCTCGGTGACACACACACACACACTCTGCATTGCCCGGCTGGATCAGGGTGGACATTATCATTCTGAAGAGCCCACTGTGCCTCTACAGAGAAACTGGGGATGTGCCAGCTTGGCAATTACTTTAACAACTTCATAGATTTCTTTATTCAGTTGAACCCGGTGAGGGGTGAAACTAAGGAGAAACGCCAGTACGGGGAGTCTAAAGGAAAAAAAAGCTTTATGTTGAACCAACTGCAGTTTAGATATGGAAAGCAACAGGAAACCCGAGATATTTTGATCACATTAAACAATACCTATGAGAGAGAGTAACTTCAAACGCTGGTGCCATTCATTGGGAAATTGTCCTTGACGGACGACAGCGAACGCTCCGACCTGCTCGATGACGATCTGTCAGCGGCTCGCATGGAAATGGAGATGAGTGAACGCAGCGAGATCTAATTGCAGACGAAAGTGGCAATTATGCTGAGAAGCTGGTTGATATGACGGGTACCGTTATAACCGTAACCTTTTATCATATCTCAGCCTTGTAATGTCAGGAATCCTGCTTCCTGATCCTGTTGTTCCTGAAAGTCCGTTTTTCTGAGCCCCCCTGAACACACCTTACTAACGATCAACGACCTTCACCTGCTGCTGTCTTCTCACCTGGTCCTAAGCTCCATTCCCTGCAGCATTTAAGCCGTGGCTTAAACGCTAACGATCCGGCAGTATACACGTATGGTCAAGCCCGTTGAATCAAGTCTCCTAGCGAAGTTTAACCTGTTGAATTTCTCCTGTTGCCCTGCTAACCCGCCATCTGTTCCGCTGCCCACAGTTACCTACCCGGGGTGCCACTTCCTCCTGCCCAGCCGTAGGCTTCACAGCCACCACCTTGGATCAGCTCGAACCCCGCCGTCTTCCAGCCCAACCCCGAGCTACCCCCCCCCTGGACCTCTACCATCACACCACAGCTTCCTAATAAATATTCTCTGTCTATTCCTACACTTTCTTGTTTTCTCAACTGGACAGATTTTGGGCTGCTCGTTTTACAATGTTATTTTAATTTGCACACTTCACTATTGAATTAGGATCTCTCATAGGACATAATTCAGATGCCAAACCCTGCTAATGAAACGTTCAGGTCATACTACATGGAGAGCATTTGAACGCAAAGCTGCTTTACCAACATTTCTGACCGGATGTGGGTCTAGAAGATGTGGGGTCTTCCTAAATTAAAATAACATCTTTTATGTCACAAGTTCACTTCCCTTTGCCGAGCAAGAATATAGAAGGAGATCAAAATCTAGTTCTCACAAAAGAACAACACAACAAAGCAAACTGTAAACACAGGTATTAACATTTGCAAAATACAACTGAAAAGTGTGTGTTCATCACAATGGACACTCATATATGAAACGTACTTCTCTTTTATGATGAATGCATTGTTTTAGCTTGCTTATGATGCAGTTATGTCGCTTTAGATTTCATTCTACATCCTATGGTGTGAATGTTACAAGAAACAATCATTGAAAAACATGAATACAAGTCTTTTTTACATAATTAATTGATTATAGTATATATACACTAAGGTATATATAATATAGTAATATAATGTGTTGTATATAAATAATATGGTTCTGTTTGCTGCTGCATGTTTTTCTGTTCCACAGAACCACGTCGTTTTCTTTTGCTCCAGACGCAATTAACAGAGAGGCCGAGATGTAAGAAAAATAAAAGTGTTGGTAAGTGCCAACCCTTATTAATGAAGTGAATTTTCATTCAGTCACACACAAAAAATAAATGGCTCCCTCCTTCAAGCTCTTAATCGGCCCATTAGTCTTCAAGCGACCGCAGCAGCCCCCCGCCCCTCCCACCCTCCTCCTCCTCCGCCATGGCTTGTTCTCCTTAGACAAAACCAAATACATCCATCACGGCATGTATTTGCATGCTGACCACACACGCTGACAGAGCTGAGTGCACAGCTGGAGACGCAACATCACAGTTAGTCCCTCACGTGTGCGATAAACACGGTTCTCCACTCAGGAAGCCCCTCTCCTTTCACTCCCGCCGCCGTCATTTAAATACTCAGATTACTCATTTTCACAAGCAACCTGGAAACTCGTCTGCACTAAAAAGTATTTTGTTCCATCGGGTTGCCAGACTGCAGTGACTTTTATTTGCCGATGTATGAATTAATTCACATTCTGTGACTCACTGTACACCATAGTCTAAAAGGACTAAAACGCAAGATGAATATGCTCTGATCGAGTTTTCTCTTCTGAGTGAGCCTAATTAATCACCAGTCAGCGTTCTGTGTGGTTTTAAAGAGCTGCACAAACACAGAGTCAGGCTCTCAGAGCTGGCATGCTTATCTGTATGTGACCTGCGCTTACTTGGCCTGCATTTTCCTTCCGTTTCCATCAGCCGCGTGCTGCATCCCCTGCTAATTCAGCCGCTTAAAATCTCATTTCAGACACAATTAGCCTTTAGCCCATCCAAGTGCTGTCACCTGAGGTTTTTTTTCGTTTTCCTTCCATCCTTTGTGAACATTTCCTCTTTCACTTCTTGATAGAGATCGTTATTGAGGTTACTGAAAAGGAGTGTTGATCGTTTACAGGAGAAAACACATTAAAAGGGCCTTTTAGCAGGCCTATTAGGAGCCTGTTTAGACTGTTGCTTGTTGCCACCACAGGGTTATCAATGCTACTGGGAGCCTTTTATTCATTTGTTTGCCACAGATTTTTTAATTACACTGAAAAGGGAGCGATATCACTGCGGCAGTGATATCGGCTCGGATATGTCGGATATGTCTCTCTGCTTCTATTTATTTTTTTTGTGAACTGCAGTGGTTGCAAATAGACGACGCGTATCATTTTTACTTTGCAGGCAAGTCACAACTAAATTATACAGCGTCTCTTCTGCAGCTGACTCTAAATGGGTTATTATTTGAAACAAAAACGATGTGCATTAAGACAAACAAAAATCACCCAAAGTCTGTTTCTCTCTAGTCTGAAGTTTCTGAGAAGAAAGTCAATCAGCTGCTTGATTATGTTTCTTCTGAATTTGAAGTGAGGCGGTGTGTCCTGGTAGCCTGGCTGCCATTCCGAACTTAGTCCCGTCCACAACTTTCTTTTGGTCGGGAAGTTCGGTCTGGCATTGCTCCATAGTGGCGCGAGTAATCAGCCGGGCCAATCAAATTGTCAGGGCGGGCTTTATATGATGATGGACAGATGATCAACAGTAACGTAATCAACCACGTCACCAAAGAGCGCTTGGGTTGAACTCGTTTACAACAACGATGGCTGCCGCTGGAGAATTGAGGAGTGTAGATTCTGCTATCAGGTCTGTTCTAGAAGATATCGACAGCAAATTGATTTTAAAAGAGGAACAGAGAAACACGATCAAGGCATTTGTTGATAAGAACAATGTTTTCCTACGGGATTCGGCAACTAGGCGTCGCTTAACATACGTCACACACGTTGCTCTTATTGGTTGTAGGTCTATCCAATTGAGTGCAGAGGCATTTTTTCTCCTGGTTTGTTTGAAACACGCCCCATAATCACAGCTCAATGGAGCAGTATCAGAATCACATTCTGACTAGAATTGAGTATGACTACGTCAGGCTAGTGTCCTGGTGGTTACAGGTTTCAGATCATTTTTTGGGACTAACCGTTGAATGGAAAACGTGGTTGAATTTAGGTATGTTGACCAACACTTTGTTCAAATTAACCCCGTTCTCTCAGCACAAACACAGGTAAGGATCTGACTTATCAGTTCCAGGCCAGACTATTTGTTCTACGTTCTTCTCAACACTGCCAGGTTCTTAGCTAATTGGCTCTTTGAAACTTAACTAGTGATAGAAACCCCACTTTACTTCAATTCACTTACTTCGATTAGACATTTAACATTTGAGAAATAGATTACCAGGCGCTCCGAACCGTAACCCTAAAGGCTAGGCTTAACCCCCAACCCTAAACCCTAAACACAATAACGCAGCTAAATAATCCTCTGCTCGATAGCTCGCCACAACGGTGGTGAATGTGAATCATATCAGCATCACAGAGAAACTTGTGTGTGTGTGTGTGGTGTATATGTGAGGCGAGGAACGTTAGCAACCTAAAAATGAATAAAAGCAAACATGTTGGTTCCTCTCGTCAACAGGAACAAATATGTTGAGTTGATTAATTGTCAACTGGTGAGCAGGAGAGAGAAACTTCTGCTCTGTTCACGTTTTCACACAGACGCTGCCAAAAAACAACAAGCCCCATATAGCGTGCCACACATCATTGAAAGGAGACCTCCATTCATTTATCCATCTACATCTATTCACCACTGATCTGGTGCCAGGTTGCAGGCTCAGGAGGTTATTCCAGGTGTCACTCTCCCAAGCAAAGCTTTTCAAGTCTTCCCGGGGAACCCAGAGGCATTCCCGGGACAGACAGGATGTGAAATGTCTTCGGCATGTACTGGGTCCTCTCAGTTGGATGTTCTTGGATAACCTCTGAAGGTCTCTTGAAGGCATCCTGATGACACGCTCAGACTGAAAAGACCGAAGGTCTCATGATGTGAAGATGACTAAGCCTCTCATCGGGAGCAGTTAGAGGAAAACATCAAGTTACACTGGACCTTAATTAAGCAGGATCCTTGGAGGAAAATGTCATTTAGATTTAGAAATGGCTGCTTACACTTTTATTTTGCATGGCATCACACTGCACCAAACAGACATAATTAACTACATGTCAATGTACCCATATCGAACCATAGCGCCCTTATGTCCAAACCTTCCTATAGACAATTCTTTTCAGCCTCTTCATTCTTGCTGCTAGGGGTGTAACGATTCAGCTGTTACATCAATGTATCGATTTTAATTCCTCCCATCCAAATACATCGATCTGTACTCGGCGAGTTGGCCTTATGGACATATATATGGATATATCGATCTAAAATCGATTTAAAATGTCATAAATCGATTGTATCGATACAAGGAAATAACCCATTGGATTTAAGCATGTCAGACTTTATATGGATGTTTTTTCTTAGCACTTTTAATGATAAAGGCTGTCACGGACTGAGCCGACAAACCGCCTGCCCGAGCGCCGATTCAACTTCCGGGTTTCGGCAGAGCCGACGGGACGTTCCACAGAGGTTCAAATAGAGGTGGTTGGTAGGGGGAAACCATTATTGCAGTGGTGTTTTTTGTGTATATCACTAATACGGGTTTTTTTCTGCTAAACTGCTACAGCAGTGTTTGCACTTTATTTAAATACAATGTGAATGCATTTGCCATTCATTGTTGTTTACTTGTTTATTTATATTCATAATTAATTGATACCTGATTCTATTACAAGAAACAACAGGAATCTAGGAAATATATTTCAGTCACACTGGTTGAATTTTTGACTAAAAAGTTACTGAATCGATTTCAAGTCACTGAATCGTTCTAAATGAACCAATATCATCCTTGAATCGTATCGACATCCATGAATCGTGATCGAATCGAATCGTTGTTAAAAATGAATCGTTACACCCCTAATTGCTGCACATCGTACATTTTTCACACCCTCTTTAGAAGAGTGCTTTGCAGGATAATTTGCTGTTTTCATTACAATTAAGACAAAGAATGAATGAACTTAAAATGGCAATTTGTTGGCAAAATGTGTTTTGCTGGAAGTTTAAAAGCTTGAATTGTTAAGGGGACGACACTTCACACACCCCTTCTACTTTTAAGAGCATCAAAGGTCACGCTTCCAAATAAGTAAGTAGTTGTCTGGAAGAGGTGCCCTCCATGCCTCCATCATTAAGGCAGAATTTAGTACTTCAACTAAAGGCCCTGGTGCTTTTCCCTCCCTGTCTTTTCCCTTCAGAGCTGCTACTGCATGTCACCGTTTGGTTACTTTTCTAATGGAGCCGGCATTTACATAATTAAAACCAAGATGCTTGGACACAATTCTAAATTAAGAGTGATTGGGACAAAACTCTCCTTTAAGGGAAGGCCAAAGCCTTTGTAATGAGGTGATTCATGAATTAAGACATAATTGGCTTTCCCTCCCGTCTGTGAAGCAGGACACACCTCGTCTTTTTGCTGCATAGCACTGCAGAGTGGTCCTAAAGATAGTCTTCTTTATCAACAAATTCACCTCAATCTCAAATGTTTGTTTTCATTAAAATACTAAATCAATCAGGATGTACCTACACAGTATGCAATGCAGCACACCCCGATGTGTATCCCTAAAACCCCTTTGGCGAGCGGATTGTAAATGGAAGGGATCACAGGTAGAGGACTCTGTCTACGCTCATGGAACCAGGGTTAAAACGTTGCACACGTAACTCTAAACTCGGCCAGAAAACTCGTAACTCGGCCAGGCGGCACCTGAACTGTGATTTCTTAACACCAGAGTTTTAAGTGAGTGCGCAAAGGAATCAATCCCCTTCTGTGGCAATGGGGGCTCCTGTGACACCCTCCCGGTTCCAGCAAAGTGAGCCAGACACATCACACGTCATGCAGCTTTTCAACCAGGTACCTGAGGGAACCGGGTGGCCGCGAGGCCGCCATTTTAGGGTTTACGCAGGATTAGGGCTATTGCCTGTAGGCTTTGTTTATGCAAATTTCAGTGGGCAAAAAAAAGCAGCAACAACAAAGATTAGATAAAGAAAAAACACTGACTAGAGGCAGGCAGGAAACAAGCAGTAAGTACATTTCAAAGGCCGATGACAATGAATAAACTCAAAACGTGAGAAGAAAATGAACTGGAAAAATAGGTGAAACATTAAGAAACACAAAAGCAGGATGATTACAGGTGGAAGTACAAGAAACACACAATGACAAGTTATACACGCTACGACACAAGAAGAAATGACTGTCTATAACAGGAAAAAACTGCCGACATTTCGGTCTGTTTATCAAAGAAGTCCTAATTTGGTCTCTTTATTTACTAAATGATTAACAAATAAGCAAAAGAATAAAAATAGTGTTGTTCTGCAGATACAGAACTGTACACACTGTAATGGGTTTATAGTTTCATGTTTTTCAAGGAATCAAAAACAAAAAAATTCTTGTCCTCTGCTGAAAGGAAAAGGTTGAATGTACAGCTTTAATGGAAAATCCAAACCTTTAAATCAGGGGTGTCAAATTAATTTTAGGTTCGGGCCAGATACTGCCCACTTTGATCTCAGGCGGGCCAGACCGTGCGGATGGGGGGGCGCGGATGGTCCAGCCGACGCGGGGGTTGGAGTTTGGCGCTAATGGTCCGGGGGAAGTGCCGCGCGTCATTTTCAAGTGGCCGCTGCTGCTTGGAGGGCCGTCGTGGTGGAAAAGGTCAAACGCAGGGCTCCCCACACTTTTTCGGCTCACAAGCTATTTTTCACTCAACTTTTTAATCCAACTCATGGCGATGGCTAAAGGGTGCTTCTGCGTCGGCGTCTCCGTTGCGTTTGCGTGTTGCGTCGTTTTAATTCATGGTTCAAAAAGGCTAGCGTGTGTTGCAAAGCAATTCACCGCCAGAACACCAGGCGGAGTAACGTTTATTGTCGTAGTCGACCAAGAGAGTGCCCGCTTTGCGAGTGGAAGTCGTTGGTTTATTTATTAATTTATCAGAGACTTTTTTGCCCCGTGTATCAACACTGCTGCTTTTTTCTTTTCGCAGACATATTTGTCCCGTATTTCCTCCACAACTTTAACCCCCCCCCCTCGACCGGCAAAACCGACGTTTGCAGAGATCTACGTCCATGAATTGGAGCCCATCCGCGCGTCTTTATAGTCTGCCAATGACGCGTGTGTTTGGTCATACTTTCGGATTTCTTCTGACAAAAGCTTTTAGATCTAATTCATTCTCTCGTAAAGTATATTCGTTTTAATAATGGCGGAATTACGCTATGAAACCGGAAATCCGAGACTCTGGCAAGGATGTAGTAAGCAGACCAATCACAGCCGTGCTGCTTGCGTTTCCTTGCGGAGCTTGCGTATCCATAGACGCAAGGGTTGGAAAAATTGGTCGACACACGCAAGGACGCATGGGGGGGGCGGGACTCTACGCAAGGGGCGCTTGCGTTTGCGTTTCTCCGAAAACGCAGAAGCATGAACTAGGCTTAACTGTCCCCGCTCGGACAGTTAGCCCGCAATAACAATACGGAAGAACATCGCTGCATACCGGGAGCGCAAAACGAATCGATATGAAAAACAACCCAGCGAGTCTCTCGTCTGTCAGAAGCGATCCGCCAATGGCCGGTGATCTACCGGCACTGCGTTGGTGAATGACGTGTTCCTCTGGTCTAACGCATGTGCTCACTCACAGTGGAATATTTAGGAATAGCAGCTACTTTTATAGAAATGCAACTTATGTCTTTTTGAAGTTCTCACAATAGCAAATTCATCCGGCGGGCCTCACTGGACTCCACCGGGGGCCGGATTTGGCCCGCGGGCCTTGAGTTTGACACCTATGCTTTAAATAAATTCTGCCTTACGAAAGAACAAAGCAGCTTAATACTGCTGCCTGGTCTTCCCTAATATTCTGCTTTTATTCTGCTTTTTTGAACAAACGAATCATGGAACGATCCTGAAACATTGGCAGTGATAAAAAGCAGGATTTACAGAATTTTGCTCACCATCTCCATTGCTTTGATATTGTTGCATCAAGAAATCCCCCCTGTAATGTCTTTAAAGGGAACCATAAGAAGTGAATTTAGAAACAGCATCTGTAACCAGCTTGAAATATTTTATGAAGAATATCATTTTTCTTCTTTTTGTTGAGTGGAGCAGGTTTCACACAGATTAAATAACATTTACTATTGGCCGGCAGAATTTAACTGTCTAACTCCAAAATGGAAATAATGTCTTTTGTATATTTGTCATATCAAGTTAGGTTGGTAGTAAAATGCCAGTTTCGATTTTTGCTTTCAGGCCAAAACAAAGTGTTCCATGCACTCGCATCGATAAAGTGGCCCGCCAATGTTTGCGCGCAATTGCAGGCGCAATTGCACTTGAAATTTGCACAAAGATGAGTTCAGCTCCTCTTTTGGCACCTCACCTCAACACTCACTTCACCTTGTCATGGACCTATACAAGATGTTCACATCTGCCATTCAATTTCCACCTGTGAATTATTGTTAAACATCTGTGACCTCTGGCCTGCGCTGTGTCTCTGCAGCAAGATATGATGATCGATGGTGTCAAATGCGGCACTGAGGTCCGGCAAGACAAGAAAAGAGACAAGTCCTTGGTCCGATGCAAGTAGGAGATCATTCGTCATTTTCATCAGCGCTGTTTCTGTGCTATGATGCACTCAAAATCCTGACTGAAAGTCCTCGAACAAAGCATTGTTTTGAAGAAAGTCACATAGATGATTTGCAACGGATTTCTCAAGGATCTTCGAGAGGAAGGGAAGATTAGAGATCGGACTGTAGTTAGCCAACACCTCTGGAGCAAAAGTAGGTTTCTTAAGAAGAGGCTTAATTACAGTTATCTTGAAGGACTGTGGTACATGTCCTGTCAACAAGGACAGATTCATAATATCCAGTAAAGGCGTGCTAATTAAAGGAAAAACTTCCTTAAGCAGCTTAGTTGGAATAGGATCCAAGAGACAAGTAGAACATTTAGACTTTGAAATTGTAGATGTCAGTTGATCCAGGGTGATGGAAGAGAAGCCATCAAGTAGGTATCAGGGCCCACTGCTGCATCCAGGGTTCCTACATCCAAGGACGGGTCAGCACTAGTTGAGGGCAGGAGACCATCAATTTTCTCTTTGATAGTCAGAATCTTATCATTGAAGAAGTTCATAAAGTCGTTACTGCTGAGGTACAGAGGAATACATGGCTCAACAGAGCTGTGACTCTCTGTCAGCCTAGCCACAGTGCTGAAGAAAAACCTGGAGTTGTTTTTATTTTTCTCTATTAGTGATGAGTAGTAAGATCCTCTTGCGCTCCGGAGAGTCTTCTTATATGTTTTAAGGCTGTCTTTCCAGACTAGCCTAGATCTTTCTGCTTTGGTGGAACGCCATAGTCGTTCAAGCTTCCGCACAGTTTGCTTTAAGTTGTGGATTTGAGGGTTATACCAAGGTGCAAACTTCCTACTTGTTGCCATTCTTTTTTTCAGAGGAGCAATAGCGTCCAGCGTCACTCTCAGAGAGCCTGTAGCAATATCAATAAGATTATCGATTTGGGACGGACTGAAGTTTTCATTAGGATTCGTCCGGTATCATCATCTGCTATCATCTTCCATCTGCTCGTCTCTTTCAATACGTATAGTTTATTGTGCGTGCGGAATTGTTTGGAAGGACATTTAATTAATTAGTATCGTACCAAAGTTTTCTGGTTTACTTATTTTCTATTAAGGATGGATAACCACAGGGGGGGGGGGACTCAACAGCAGACTCTGATACATCATTTGCTGTATAGGGTTTCGGTACACGGGTGGTCAGTCACACAGGCGACGGTATCCAAGCGTCAGGCAAAAACACACAGGTACACGGAAACTGGTCGAGACACGGCGAAAAACTGGTAAGCTCACTGGACAGACTGAGGAAAAACTTACACAGACTAAATACACAAGAGCCCAGAGACCAGGGCGCATAGAGACAACCAGACAGTGAAAACCAACCACGTAGAAGGGCTGAGCGTGACAATTTTCAATCCCTCTTTTCTCTTTTTACTTCATGGCAATTTATTTTGTTTTGTCTCTGTGTCCATGGGGACACAGTAGGACAGGAAATGACCTGAATTGAGTATTTAAACAATTAAAATTAAATTTTGAATGGTCTATCAATGTGCCTGTACTCATATTCACATGTATAGTTTATATCCTACTCTGCTAATTGTTATCTTTTACCACAGTTGTATTAACAAGGATAAAATAAATCCAATCAATCTCAGTCCGTCTCCCGAACCAGATGGGCTATTTTTTTGCCCAGACGTCCTTGAATTTGTTGAGTGAATGAGAGCCAATGTTTGCAGGAGCTCTTGCAGTGTTCTATCTCTCTATTTTTTTTTTACTCTGTTATCCTAATTTATCTTAGTCTTCAATCGCTTCAGAGGAAATTATCTGACCATCACTCATTCCCTGGATTTTTTGTGCAACAATAACCATAACTTACTTGACTTAAACCATTCTGTAAACTGGATCCCTCCCTAACTCTGAACAAAGAAGTCACCTTTTAATGTTGTTGGGGTCATTCATTTTGTTAGTCCCAGCAATGTGACTGTGCAAACAGATTGATGTCCCCACACAATCAGTTACACAAGCTGCACATAGCGACCCATCACTTCATAACTGGTCAACCGTCCGTCCACACGTTGCCACTGGGGGGCAATAAAACCCCACATGTTCACCCATGATGACAACAGGCAGAAGTAATTGGTTCACCCTTTGACATCCTCCTCCCTTTCACACACACACACACACACACACACACACACACACACACACACACACACACACACACACACACACACACACATACAATAACACAATTACAGTTTCAAAATTTTCATCTGTGTTACTGTCTGCAATAGAGTTTCTTTCCGCAGCGTGATCAAACATTTGAAGTTGTAAACCATGAAGTCGTTACACTGTTGCCTGAGCCTTGTCAGGTCCCTCTCAGGGTCTCTGTGGGTCAGTAGTGGCTAGTTATTAAACACGTTAAGGACAGAAGGAAAAACTACCTACCTACCTAATGCCATACGATTCGAGCTGGCTGTAAACATCTTTCTGATAAAACATTGCTATTGTCCTTAACTCAAAGATTGGCAGGGTAAAGATTTTAAAGTTTCCTTATCTATTTTAAGAAAGCATCAAGAACTCATTTCAGAGCATGTTTTAAGTAGGGGATAGTGGGGGATTCGCTTTCTTCTGAAGAGTCAGTTAAATTAGTCGGGAGTAGGGATCTACTTTCCTTATAAGCAGTAAGACAAAGATTTACAAGGTTTATTAAATGTCACTGAAGAGTCTGGATGAGAATGAGTCTGTTGTCTTTAATGTGTCGATAAAAGCCTTATTTCAAAGAGTGGTCACAACACACCCAGCAAATTAATGGTGGGAACGTCCTCTATGCTTTGCAGGTCCTGCTCAATTCACAGCTTACAGTCCTTGAGCGCTGCTACGACAAAATAATTGTATTGGTTAACATAAGCATCTAGCTACTCCCTGATGAAAAAAGGAAAGATTACATTGGAGGTGGGAAAACACAGTGGTGGTGGGAAAACACAGGGTAAGGTATGTAACAGACAAAATATAGATAGAACTGACATGACTTATTCGTTTTCTGATTAAATAATTTTTGTATGATATTGTGAAAAATTAATTGTTAAGATGGGGTAGTTTTACTGCCAATGAAGGGAAATGTGTTCATTTTTAATTATTTATCTTCTTCCACTACTTTTCTATCCAACCAAATCCCGGATATAAATAGAGAAAGTTGGGTTTTGCATCCTGTGTGTGTGTGTGTGTGTGTGAGGGACGTCAGCTGCCATCGTTTTGGTCACAGCGCGGATTTCATTTCAGGAGGTTGAATTAAAGCCAGCTGAGACCTAATCCCAGCGTAATTCTCCCTCTTCTCCCCGCCCCATTTTGTGAAGGAGGAGGGTAGTGAGAAAATATCAGAATAACGATGTAATTTGAGCAGTAAAAAGGTGACTAAAGTCACAGGGTGAGGTGGTGTTTGGGGTAAGAGGCAGAAAGGAAGAGCAACTTTTCATTTTGAGTCTTTAGAGTCATAACTATTTGTCTCAAATCAAATTAGGAAGAAGAAAGTATCACACAGTAGGAGCAGTGCATTGCATTGCACTGGGGATTCCAAAAAAAAAGGCAGAGGCGGATGGTGTTTAGCCAAAAGTTTTATTAAAACAACTTCATCTTCAGCGTGTTTGCCAAAACTACAATTAAACTTCACAGACCGGGCCGCTATCCGATTTAGTGGGATTACTTTCTCCACCCTGGCGGTCTCAGGGAGCACCCACACTGCTCCTCTCCCCTGACGTCTATCGTCCCAATGACCATGAAGTACTAGTAGAAATACAGTTTTTTTCTATTTTCGAAAAGCTTTACTCTCTAAGAGCTGTTGCTATTGGCAGCTGTTGAGGTGTTTTTTTGCTCACTTGAGCCCTGTACAGGCCTCGCTTTAAGTACCGTGCAACCATAGTTCTGCTAAAATCTTCTTACCATGCATTTGGGAAGAAAATCGAAAGGATTTTTGGGGCACTACAATGCAAGTCATGTGTTTCCGACCATGGTGAAGTTATTGTGACCACCGCTTTGGGCTGCATTCACAAACAACCCGACTCCGAGAAGACCGGACCCCGGCGCGACGGGTGCCATTACCGGCCTCACACCGTCTACGGGTTGAGCCTCTATCAGAAGGACTCAGACCCCCAGCCGACACCGGGCAAGCGGACTTCCGTACGCCACATTTCCCACGCCCGACCGCCGGGCGGGGATTCGGCGCTGGGCTCTTCCCTCTTCGCTCGCCGCTACTGAGGGAATCCTTGTTAGTTTCTTTTCCTCCGCTTAGTAATATGCTTAAATTCAGCGGGTTGTCTCGTCTGATCTGAGGTCGTAGTCGGATGAGTTGTGGCGTGGCTCCGCGGGCGGAGGCTCACGAACCGATGGGCCGGAAGCCCGCGCGGCGCGCCGCCCCCCCACCCACCCCGAGGCCACCCAAAGAGAGCCACGCGTAGCCCGGTCAGCGCGATAAGACGAGTGGTCCACCGGCAGCCGGGTCCGCACATGGCGGCTCGACGGGCGCCCCTGCGAGAGGGGGGGGGAGGTTTGTTGGCGCGACAG
>CM037924.1:8586500-8994000 GCA_021346845.1 Apeltes quadracus | reverse complement strand
CAGGCCAAGGTGCTGCAATGTATGGAATGCCGTTTTAGCCATAATTAAATAAATGAATAAATACATAAATATGAAATACATGTATTTATTTATAGACACTTTTATTTCATAATGGCGTATTTATTTATTTATAGACACTTTTATTTCATAATGGCGTATTTATTTCATTATGGCGTATTTCACATTCTTATATGCAAATCAGGGGGTGTGGCTATCTCTCACATTCTGTTCCGAATGCAACAGAGCTGGGACAAGGGCTTCGGTGCGGCGTCTCCCCCGGATAAAGTGATTGATTTTCGGACACTTTGGGAAACCTTGCCCGGGGTGTGGAGCTTTTTTTTCTCCTTTTTTTTCTTGGATAATTGTTCGTGTTAACATTCGAGGTTCAGCGCGAGTGTATGTGGAGTTTAGCGACCGCTACCAACCAATGTGGGGTACGGTCCGGAAGTCCGCTTGCCCGGAGTCCTTCTGATAGAACAGTGGTCCCCAAACTTTTTCTTGTGAGGGCCGCATAACCGCTTTTCTCCTCTGTCGGGGGCCGGGCTGAACGGGGGGGGGCGGTGTCGGCCGGCGGGCTGACCGGAGGGGGGGTGCTGTCGACCGGCGCACCTCCGCGGATACGTTATGTTCGCGGAAGTTTGCGGGGCCGCATTCGGGGCTCGTCCGCGGGCCGCACGAAGTGTGCCGAGGGGCCGCATGCCCGTAGTTTGGGGACCCCTGTGATAGAGGCTCAACCATGTATATTATGTCTATGGGCTCAACCAGACGAGTGTCGAGTGCAGATCACGCTAGCGAGCAGTGGACCAAACCACTGTGAGGCAAGGGAGGGGGGACTCAAAATGTTTTGAAACTTAAAAAGCATTTTTGGGGGTTTGTATTGTTTTACTTGCATCATTATATTATTTAAAATGCACACCATTGTTTTAATGATATTTCTCGGGGGGGGGGGCACAACCCTTAGATGGGGGGGTCCCCTGGGATTTACGCCCTCGTCTCTCTCTCTCTCTCTCACACACGTCCACAGCGCACCAGGCGGAAGGGGGAGAGAGCAAGGGGGAGAGAGCGATACGATCTGTAGACTTGCTGTATACATGTCACTGGATTTGTCACTAGTCGCTTTTGACACAAAAGACGGCAGGAGGAGGATTTGTTTGTCATAATAGTCCAACCACAACCGCATTTCGGACACATTCCTGACCTGAATAATTTGTCACACTGCGCATCTGTGAAATGCGTTAAAAAATTGACGTAAAACGACGACAAACATCTAATTAACGCCGTTAGTGCACTATTTTTGACAGCCCTAGTTAAAAACAATCATTTCAATGGTATTTTCTCTCCATCATATACAAATGACATCCAAAGTGATCCATGATCCTGGGTATGCCCTAAAGAGGCCCATCCCCAGATCATGTGGAGTTGTTTTTGAACTTGAAGTCTTTCTTTGCACGTTTTAAACTGATAGTCTCTAAATGAAGGCACAAAACTAACCATTTTTACCAGGTTTCACAGGAGATGCGAGGTGTTTGAGAGGAGGAGACTTGTTGTAGATGTGATCGCTCTCTCTTCGCGACGGAAGCCAGTGAAGTGTGACAGTAAATAATCAGTGTTAGCATACATCAACACCACATTTTCCTTCAGCAGGGCTTCTACACGACCTCTGGGATTTGTTGTAAGCCAAACAAGGATGTTTTATCGGTTGGAGACAGTCGGTGGCTGAATAAAGTCAAAGCTTGGCAGAGAAATAGGGTTTTGATGATAAAATATACGTGGAAATACTTTGTTAAAGTGCATTACTGCTTTTCAGATCTGACTTAAATATATTATTCAAATATTAAAACTACTCATTATGCAGAACTTTAATTGTTAACAGGCTATTACTTTTAAAGAAATATTTCCTCTTATATTCAGATTTTTGGCTTTATTAATTTTGACATCTACCTCGCTAGTTTTCCCATCTGCAAACTTAATTGCTGTTGACTAAATGGAGAAAGCCCCACTGGAATCAATTCACATTTCAAGTGTCTCTCCTGTTGTGAGGTGAGAGCTTTAATGTAGTGCGAGAGCGAGATCAGCTTGTACTTGTGCTACAGGTTGAAATTCTCCTCTCAGTTGGGATTGCTCTTTACTATGTGGATCATTATGCTGATCCTGGCTTTCACTGTTCTCTATTTCAGATGTCAAGTGAGGATTTGGTTAACAACGGCAAACATAGGGAAATAATTGTAAGGATGTAGAGATTCTTTTTTTAATCTATGCCCAGCTTGACATTCATTCAGTCCCCAAACCTTTTGAGTGTAAAGTGCTTTTCGAAAGTCAATCATTGGACTTCAAATGTCAAATTAGACATATGCGCTTTTTTTCAAAGGCTTTTTAAACCCTTTAGAGAACTAAATGAATTAGTATCGGCCATCAATTTTCTGCAAGCACACTGAAAGTTAGTGGGTGCAGCTTCAGCATGCTCACGTGTTTCTAATGTCATGCAGGTGCTTTTTTTTTGTTCACTCTGTGTTAGCACATTTCATATTTGCACATTAGCAGAAGACATTAACTGAAGTTGATGGAAATGTAGTTGGGCTCATAAACCAAAGTGTTGATGAAGCCGAGCGTCATTTGTCATTTGAGCCATGAATACATGATATTTCATGCAAAACTGAATATATGGCTTTATAACGCTGCATGATCTCTACTTTCATCTGATTACCACGTCTCCTCACATTCGTTGCATCCGTCAGCTAGATGCTAACATATTACTTGATAAGTTTGTAGCCGAGTGAAATTCAGTACATTGTGAAGACACAGGAAGGCGCTGTACTCTGGAGACAACCAGAGAGTAACTGTAAGCAGGAAGTGAAGTCCGTTCTTTTGCACGTGAAGATCCCGGGGAGCGGTTGATGTCTGCAAAACACGTTTTGTATTTCATTTCTATATGAATAGGACGGGTTACCACTACAGTTATTTGTACCACTTCGTAGGTATTATTTGTGCCACTTCGTGGGTAGTATTTGTGCGTTATTTGTGAGAGCTTGTTTGTGCACTTTGTACACGATTTGTGCACTGTTTAGGTAGTGTGAGATGTGGGTTTCACCATTGTGTGTGATCACCACGGCAACGTGGACATTGGAGCCGAGAAGGGAGGGCTCACACCGGCAGGGGAGGAGGGAAGATCAAAAGGGGGGGCGAGGTGGACCCCAGTGACGGATCAATACACACCATTTAGGTCAGTTAATTTTAGAGTATGATTTACAAATGAAACAAATAAATCCACACAGATCCTTTTAAGTAAAATGCTGGAATCACAGTTCAGCAAGTGAAAGAATCACTGTTAGTTTTGATCTCAGTGGCTGTATCGCTCTTCGCTGTGTTTGGGTGACGCTAATACTTAGGATTACAGCAGCAATGGCTGGATGCTACCATGTATAACTAATTTGAACCAACAGGAATCTCAACAGGATGATGAGAATTGGAGGAATTGCAGCATGTTGGGGAGTCATCTCGATCCCCTGACCGATTATATTTGAATAGAATTCTGACACGCGATTATGAAACAATGATTTATTAGTCAAGGAATTGCAATGAGTGATAAAAGTATGAATAAAAGTGTTTTCTGTATTGACAAAAACAGTGAACAACATGTTAAGATTCTTACACCCTTCAATTAGTTTGTGCAAGGTGTAATGACGTGTAATGCTTAATCCGGGGAAAAGGTTATCAATAGTAGGCTCAGACCAGCCTACCCCCACAACAAGTGTCAATCAACTGACACCATCTTTGGAGTGGCCACGGAGGGGTTCACAACGGGCAGTCCGACCGACAGACACCCAGTGCATGGTGATCTGTGTCCACTGTCTACAACGAAAGAAGACCAGCGACAAAGAAATGCACAATGCTATCCTCTCCTCTGTTCTATCTTTCTCAATTCTCCGCAGTTAGTTTAGTTAAAAATATAGAATGTCAGCATGCTTAATATTGCCATAATCGCTTGGGGGTTGTAATGTGTGTCTTTGCGTTTGCTAAGTGTGTAAGAGCTATCACAGAACTAATACTCAGGGGTCCCGAGGAGGAGGACTGGAAATGTCTGGGGTTATGTTACGATTGCGGGGGACAGAGGCTTTTTCCCCAGAGTCCAAACCAAAACAATTGGGTCAACAATGGTCAGACTGGCCGCACCACTGACCATGATCAGAAACAAATTGGTGAAAAGCATAGAAAGTGGAAACGCAGCGCTCACTAAACGACGGCGGCGACACAACTTTTGATCCGACCCGTTCATTTGACCTCACCTACCAAAGTCCCACTTATATTGATGCCATTGGGTCCCTAAGGGAAATCTGAATGAATACAAGCCGGCTAATCAAATTGCAGCCGGTTTGAAAACAACACTGTTTAGCCCGCACATTTTCTGGTAATGGCCAACAAAAACTTGTTGCATTAACTACGTTCATAACAATGTGCTACGACTCTCCGATCTCACCAGCAGCTAGAGTGATCTCTGGAAGAGATCAAAAGGGGGAAATTGTGAGATGTGGGTTTCTGTTTGTGTGTTTTTTTATAATCTTTTGACTTGTAGAAAAGATGGTGTGACCGGATGAGACCATATAAGGCAGACAATGTGAATTGTGGAATGGAGAGCTCAGGAAAAATGAAGATAAAATATTATCTGAGATAGCGCACGTGTGGCCGAAGGGAGAGCCAGTTTGAACCCATTTTCAGGGCAAGGCCGAAGGCTACGTGAAGGAGTACCAGGCACTCATTGTTCGGGGAAGGCAGAATGTTACAGAAGGATGAACTGGGTTGAACCAACGTTCAAGGACAAGAGAGGTTATAAAAAAGAGCAGAGTCAGACAGTGGACGGACTCTGAGAGGGACAGCTTGCGAAGCGTGTTTCAGGTCTCCAGGTATACCTGCGGAGGATTGCTCATGTAGCACTTTATCTCTTCTAAATAAAATGTTAACTTTTTTAACTTTAATTGAGTGCCGTATTGGATTCTTCTCATCAACCAACTCGGGGGGATAGGAAATCCCAACAATTGTGGGCACGTAAATTAGTTTTTTAATAAAGACTAATAAATTAGTCAAGTATTTGGGCACTTGTGGCTATTTCTTTGTGTACGTAGGTTTATATTTGTACACTGCTAGACCAGTATCTGCTCTTTTAGAGAGGTATTTGTGCATGTAAATTTATATAGGAAACCGGTATAATTTCTAAATTGTGAACTCAGTCATCAACATTATAAAATTGATCATATCCAAATTCTTTTAACACTGCCCTATGTTCCACGGGTAGTTGAGAATAAAGAGCCTTAAATATAGTGTGGTGTCGTGTTGATTTAATTCCACCCGCCTACAAGTTAAAAATTGCCACATAGAAATTCCAGGTGTAAGCAAGGTTGCTAAGATCCCGTGTCTAAGAGTTTCTAACTCGCACAGGCATCACTCTCCACTGGGTTGTATCGCTAATACTCTCTTCCATCAAGTGTGCATTCACCCAGTGAAAAATATTTATCAGAGTAGTCGGGAAGGAAATACCAACGTAAATATGTACAAACCCGGCAGTTATTAATTGTGAGGTTTGTACAGCAGCACACATTGAACATCAGCATCCTCTTCTCAACAAACGGCACTGTGGCTGTATGTCTTCACAGATGGAGTTGCTGCTACATGAGCCTTGACATGCTTCGAGTGTCATGTGGTGGTGTGTGGGGGTTAACATACATCCCGAAATCAGACACAATGAACAGCTGCTGTGCGTGTTTCAGGGATGGTTTGACTGGTAGAACTTGTTAAAAAAACACCTGGTGTGATGTCTTTGTAAGTGTATTTCCAAAGCCTATTGGCAGAGGTGGAGAGACCCTCCCACTCTGGAACATAGACGCTTTATATCAGCATGGCGGGCATCAAGGACATATATTCGGATGACTTGTCCATTCCATCACAGACCAGAAAAAGTACCCCGTGAGTGTTTTTGGCAGCGTAGGGTTGTGATAGATAAATTCAAGCAATGGGGCCTTTTACTTAGTGTATTCAACAGTATAGGCATGACTGTAACCAATATACATACTGTGCATGTCTTGAACAGCTTCACTGTAAGTGGAAGACAATTAATTGTACCCTGTAGTCATTGCAAAAGGATATCTGGAGTAGGCTCATTTGCGGCCAGATCAGAAAAAAATTTGGAAACAGCAATTAAAGCTGGTTTTGATAGAGGCCGTGGCCTTGCATTATTCAGAGCTCGGCTGTCGGTCCTCAGGATTCTGACACTGACAGACTCCTCTTTAAAGCTTTACATGACATTCATTTGCATTGAATAATTATCTCGGGAGGAGAGAACGCATTACGAAAACCAGCAAACAAACAATTTAAATTCTTGCGGAGCCTGTGGAGGAGGATCAATGTCACAACACACCATCTAACCTGCCCACAGTTACTACGGTTTGAAGGTGTATTTTTGGAAGTCATCACAAAACATCACTATCGGTTATTATAATGGTATATTAATCATGGGAACATTCTGAATCAAGAATACGTTTTTGTTCATTTATAGCAGAGATGCTGCCTGATTCTTATCAAGATGTGGAACATAACTATAAAAACGTTTTTCACGACACATGCACACACACTGCACCTCCTAATAGCATTAAGGCTGGGCTAAATTGTTATGATTATATTTACCTTTCGGCGTTTGCAAAATGTATAGAAGCGGAAGCTGTAGATAGACATTCTCTCCACTGATGAGGATTTTTCAGTGAGCATAGACATTGAAATTGATTTCCCCTCCCTCTCTTGGGTTCAGTATGTTCTGCCAGCTCAGCAAGTGTAACAAAATTGTTTCAGAGAGGCCCAACACGACAGATTACATCCTACGATTTGGGAAATTATTAGCACATATTCTGTTACAGCAGCAGTGGGTCGGTTGGGTCCTGACGCACATTTTATTCCAAAGTGTTATTAATTTCATGTTGAAAGCCAGAGCAGATTTTCTTTTCATCCACATTCCTACAAACTTGCAATGGCCAGTATCACCTGTGCAGTGTTTGAAATACCAGTAAGCAATTGGGAGCTTAACTTCAGTAGGTTGTGGAAGTTCTACACAGACTCGATACATAACATTTCACAAGATTTCATGGAAGCAAACCTGTTCAACTAGGCTGTACACAGTTTACCCACACATCAGTCAGGGTTATTTTAATAAAAACAGGGACACTCAAACCGCTGCACAATGCAATAACTGTAAAGCCCTGCAACAGAACACTCAGAGCTCGCTGGCAGGACAAACATGCACACATTCGAGCCCGACACAAAGACTGTGGCTTACCATCGTCGTATCCAAGAGACACAATGTCCTTCTTTATTCATCCATCAAGGCATTCCGCATTATAGATTGTATTCAAAAACATACTGTAATTAACTGTTGCATTTGTTTATCCCTTTTCAAACAGAAAACTACCACTAAAAAGGTCTGTACGGGGAATTTGACGCCAAGCCGGTGTTCGTGCACTTTGTTTTCAAAGAAGACCATTATGAGCATTTGTCAAATCCTCAGTTTAACTAGCGGTTCAAATGAGGCCTTCATGGGTGGATGTTGAATTGCCCGACATACAGATCTGATGACATGCGTCCCCACAACAATAAATTATTCAAATGTGAGGCGACTGTGGGTGAGTGGCGAGCACAGTCGTCCTCCACTGAGAGGATTGGTGGATGCCAGGTGTTGGGATTTCCTATCCCCCCGAGTTGGTTGATGAGAAGAATCCAATACGGCACTCAATTAAAGTTCAAAAAGTTAACATTTTATTTAGAAGAGATAAAGTGCTACATGAGCAATCCTCCGCAGGTATACCTGGAGACCTGAAACGCACTTCGCAAGCTGTCCCTCTCAGAGTCCGTCCGCTGTCTGACTCTGCTCTTTTTTATAACCTCTCTTGTCCTTGAACGTTGGTTCAACCCAGTTCATCCTTCTGTAACATTCTGCCTTCCCCGAACAATGAGTGCCTGGTACTCCTTCACGTAGCCTTCGGCCTTGCCCTGAAAATGGGTTCAAACTGGCTCTCCCTTCGGCCACACGTGCGCTATCTCAGATAATATTTGATCTTCATTTTTTCCTGTGCTCTCCCTTCCACAATTCACATTGTCTGCCTTATATGGTCTCATCCGGTCACACCATCTTTTCTACAAGTCAAAAGATTATAAAAAAACACACAAACAGAAACCCACATCTCACAATTTCCCCCTTTTGATCTCTTCCAGAGATCACTCTAGCTGCTGGTGAGATCGGAGAGTCGTAGCACATTGTTATGAACATAGTTATTGCAACCTAAGTTCTTGTTGGCCGTTACCAGAAAATGTGCGGACTAAACAGTGTTGTTTTCAAACCGGCTGCAATTTGATTAGCCGGCTTGTATTCATTCAGATTTCCCTTAGGGACTTTTCTACAAGTCAAAAGAAAAAACACACAACAGAAACCCACATCTCACACGTTCCACAAACCTGGTTCACGCTAGTAAAACGCTGGATCTCGCTAACGTTAGCGCCTGATGCTAGCTAACGTCCGCTCCTGAGCAAACATTGGCTTCGCCCCTCTAAAACAGCAGCTGCTGATAAAAGTAATTACTCACTTACACAGATTCCCATAAACGGCTGCATTTCGGAACTCGAAATTGGTTTTCAAAATTGACACCGCAGTGTGCTGTAGAACAAACAACGGACAGGGCATCTAATATATCGTTACATATATTAGTGGTGTGGACCAGGATTGCCCCTTTCCATTAGTTCCATTCATTACCCGCTGTAATACATCTTCTGCCCTGCTGCCGTCATAAGCCTCCGATTGGTTCTAGGTGGTCAGTGGACTGCAGCCTGCTGCGGAGGAAACATATTGAGCTTCTCCGCAACTTTACTTGGGCTTATTTCATCAAAGGAAGGGTCTTCTGATTAACTTTCTCTCAGCCTCATTGCTTTGAGGAGCCAATGTATTTTTTTTTGGGGGGGGGGGGGGAGGTTAACTGTCTGTTGATTCTGTACATTAGCATTACTCTGCTTGATGAGACGTTAAGATAAAAGTCAAAGCAAATTATGTAAACAGTCATGATGGATACATTTTCCAAAAGTAGCATATTAAGCAGAAAGTCTTAAAGTTGGTCCAGGTACTATGACTTCCTAGCAATGGGCAATACATGTGTTTACATTTTGTTGTGCAGTCGCCGCACAGTAAGTGTTCTTTGCAGCGTTTTCCAGAACCGCTCCTTGCTCATTAAATCAAGCCAAGTGAAAAAGAATTTGGTCAAAACTTTAGTATATCCGGCATTGCAGCAACAAAAGGGAACTGCAGTCAGCAATGCATGCTTGACTCTCCTCTGTCCTGGCGCCTGCAGTCACTGCTGCAAAAGAGCTGGTACTTTGTTTATTGAAGGGAACTGACTGATATCAAGTCATGTCCCATTAATTAATCATTATGTCAGCTTCTTAACCCGAGGCTTTGTGCTCTCTCTCCTCACAGGTCTCCATACATCATGGTTACGTCGGGGCCGTGGTCCTGCCAATAATGATTATTATTCACACTGCCATTACTGTTAACACAAAGGCGGTTACAAACTTTGCTTTTTCGTGGAGGGTGGTTGTCCCTGAAGAGATCCTGCCTGACATCCTCTGCTATTGTCATTATTAGCAATAGTCACATTACGATTGCTGATACCATTACTTCCTTTGTTATTGTTGCGAGTGTACTACATCGTCTACAGCGGTTATAATTAGTCATTATTTGACTTACTGCTACCATTATTGCAATGACGTCTCAGATGCATTCTGTTCGGTCTCCCTAAGGTTTCATCCCTATTTTTCTTTGCCGGTGTGAAGTTGCCGGTACAGAGAATGTTGCATGTGTATTTGTAAAACCTTCTGAGGCCAATTTGTAATGTTGGGCTGTATGAAATAAATTGAATTGAATTGTCATGCACAGGCAGGGGCAGAATGTTTGATTTAGATAGGTGATGCTGATTCCGCTCAAACCTAGTGGGGACAATAACTCAGACATCGTATCTACACTTCATACACAAAGTGTGGTTGCAATAGCAGAAATAATTCATGGAGTGGGACATGTTATTACTTAAGAGCTGCCTACAGCAGCAGGCCTTGCAACAGCACAAACCTGTGCAAAATCAAAAACTCTTGGTCTGGAAAGGCAATCTACCAATTTTGGTAGATTTTGCAGCAAGGAACAGCAATAAAGCAACAAATTAAAAAGACTGAAAATAATGGACAACTGAACCCACATCTTTCCAATGTGGTTGAAGGTAGTCTGGCACCTGGACTTGAGCTATGGGTTATAACGCGCGCGCGACGTAATTGGTGCGGCAATATTGGAAGCAGATGCCATTAGAAATATGTAGGCGTCTCCTAAGATGCTCTTTTGCCACATTTTCCCTTACAGATCGCTTAGTCCGACTGTGGCTGACATACAATAGTTGTTTTCAAATAGAAAGCATTTTTTATGAAGCAGAAAAGACATTTTTCAATTGTAAAATGGTAAAATGTAATTGATTAAATATGTGCCCCATGCAGTTTTGTTGCAGATGATCCCAACTTTAGCAGACAGGGCTGATTGTGAACAACAAGCACACATTTTCCATCATGGGAAGCTTAAGAGCTTGAACCTAGAGATCTTACAATCTGACAGTATAGATCTTTTTGTAGCAACATAATATACATCCAGAAACACTTAAGCCCACTGGTAGCGGGTGTAGCAAGGGGTTACCTTTCTGCAGGGCATCCCCATCCTCTTGACAGTAAATGGTGTCACATTTAATTGGAACAAGCACAACGTAATGGAGCGTGTCAGATGGCTTTCACTATGCCTGTGAGAAGGAATGGCTTCCAGGTTTGTGGTTGTAAGGTCAGAGAGGGAGGGGGTAATGAAATACATTTTATTCCACTTTTATAACAGGAAACCTGTACAGTGCTCTGCAGAGAAACTGATTCTACTGAAAAAATTCAACAGCTGCACCAGCTGTTATTCTTTCAAACTGATTTCATATTGATTGGCTGAAATATTATTTTTTTAAATCTACTGTACTGCATGCAGGAAAGGGCAATACATAAAAGCATGTGAAGACTATAAGAACAGAAAATTCTGCGAGTTGATAAAAGTGAAGGTGGACATCCTAAGGAAGAGGGGAGACATGCAAATATTTAAAACGCTATCAAATAAATGTATTCAAATATTGAGCGCTGTGCTTAGGGAAACAAGATTCAATTGTTTTATCAATATACATATGTATATTTTAATAGTCCCATTTTGTGTCTGGTTGAAACCACAAAGACGTATTACAACTCCTAAATATTGGAATTTTATTTTTCACACATCTCACTGATGCCAATTTAACCAAAACATACGAGCTCTGACCACATCAATTCTATCAAGTTCAGAGTTCATGCAAACACAACCTCAGGCTGTGGCAGAGGCGATCGACTAAGGTCAAGCATTGACCTTGAGTACTTGGGATCACGACAGCCTGTCAGTCAGTGGATAGGACCTGAACCATCTGGTCACGTGAACCAGATGATACAAGTGAGAGTCTTGCCAAGAAAGCAGTGGGATTCCTAACGTTGCCTGCATGAGATATAAAAGGGAGCAGGCCCAAATGAAAAATTAACTCATGTACAATGTATAACTCATGGAACTCTTAATTTTAGCTTATTGCACATATTCTCTCGCTTAAAGTGTCTTGTAGCTGATTTCTTCCTTAATTCATGGAAGACAATTTGTTTCCCTTTTTGAACAGCTATGTAACTGTTATTTCAAGGTCACATATATATATATACATATATTTAGATCTTCTACACACTTGTACTTTAAGCCATAAAGTCCTGATTCCCCTCACATGCAACATGCATAAATGATCTTCAGTAGGCTGCAGCTTTTGGGCTCGACTGGGCCGGAGAAATAATAGATCAAAGCAAGAAATATGACTGCATCAATTTGATCATCTGTTACTTTTGATGGTAATAACTGATGTGGTGGATGCTGGGTTGTTGCGTCAGAGGGATAGTGATGAAAATATCTGGCAAACTAGGAGGTAGTGAAAAAAATTCCAGCTGATGACTAAATCATAAACACATGAGGACCTGGGCGGCTGGCAAGCACTGATTCTGGGATGATCAGAAGTTGACACTAATTCTTCTTATAAATGTCAGTAACGTATAACTATCATTCTGTGTTGACGGGTGTGGTTGTACACCGTTATTGGGCTGTCAGGTATACATATGGTTGCAAATATTCGCGGCTCCCCGTGGAGCAGTTTTACAGGTGACCACTGGGTGTCGCTCTTTAGTTTTGACTTTGAGTTTCACAGACCAGTTCTCAACATAGGTGTTCCACATAATGTTTAGAGTATCTTCATTAATGATATCCTACTTAATACAGTTTTTCTCGATTGTTTACACACATTTTCTTAAAGCATGCCTCATACTCTCAGAACTCTACACACATTTTCTAAAAACACACACAAAATGGGCAAAACCCCTCAATACTCCTGCAAAATGAAACTTTACATTCAAAACATGTTTTTGTTTTCAAATGTCACACAGACCATCATATGAGTAGACATTTTTCAGAACCAGTTAAACACTGATGTGCTAATGTAAAACACTATGATGAATAGAAAACACTTCTCCATTCATCATAATGACCTAGACCTTTTTCTTTGTTTCGTGTTACACTTACTACAGACAGTACATACTGTACATACGCGTGTTGTAAAATATTTTAGAATATTGTTTTTATACTCCCAACTCACACATACACGGTAACAAATATATTTTATTTTCTCAACAAAAACAATGTACACAGTGTACATCCCAAACACAAATTTGCACATAAAGTGGTCTACAAACAAAACAACAGAAGAATTTACTGTATTCCGTTACAGTAAAAAAAAAAAAAGCATCAACTGCTACTGTCTCCACATGTGTCTTCTACAGCTTGGAGAAGGGCTGTGTGCGTTTGTGGACTCGGTCATACACTTTCCATCTCCTATCATATCCTATCGCTAATTGTAACACTGAGACAGGTGTTTGCCCATGTGACAAGTCAGTGTGCATAGTAGGGCAATTGACTTTAGAATTTTGAATGACCTTGTGAAAACAAGATTTTCCTTCATGAAAAGTGTGCCAAATGCAGAGAATTGTGTGTAGTGTTTCGAAAAAAGTGGGAATTTGAGCGTAAAGCAGGAATTGTGCTTGTAGTTTAGCAGAATTGGTTGAGGGGGTTGGTGCGCAAGTTACATGTTGTGGTAATTGTGTGTCAAGTACCAGAATTTGTGTGTAAACAATCGAGAAAAACTAATAGTCTGTGGCATTTTTGGTTTCCTGTACGACGAAATCCGTCTCCACATGCCTGCGACACGTACATACACATACCAAGCTGAAATGATAAGGAGCAAAAAAGGCATGATTGATAATATGTGCCTAATCTAATTTAACAATCAAAGTAACATGTGTTGTATTTCTTGGCTGGTGTACAGCCTCTAAAAAGGCTGGTACATTAATTAACGTTGTTAAAAGGAACAGAGTATTCCGTGGGTGCCCACACCTTTTTGGGCATTCGGGCTACTTTCAAATCGAGTCAAGTCATGACGATCTACTGGTCCGTTCACCCGACTACTAAGTAAATAATAATAAGTGCCCTGTCGTCTGTCAGAAGCGAGGGAACCGTCACGACCATTCCATTCAGTCATTACTTTACTTGACCTGGAGTCAGGGAAATTAAATGCCACATGTTGTTTTTAATAGTCGGCCATGTTGCACAGATAGTTGTAGCGAGTGCTGTTCACGTGGTGAGTGAACCAGGTAAAGTGAAGAACACCTGAGTTAATGGCAACTAGTAAATTACTTCAGATTTTTCCACACAACAGTTTAAAAAGCTCGGATGGGAAACTAAATGGAAGCCTAATTCACAAGCACAGGATTATCGGACAAAAGCCTTTTTTTTTTTACAATGCTGAAACAGAACCCCTCTGTCTGAAGTGTGTGATCCCCATCCCTATCATTTTTAAACATCAGAACTTAGTCTAAATAATACGTCTTTAAATTCATTCATATCTTACATGCCGGTTTTACTTCATTTGAGCAACTTAGATTCACGATGAACTTGAAGATCGAGCGATCATTTTGACAATCTATGCACCGCCTGGGTGTAATAGGTTTTTTTTATTTCTTTCCTATCGCAAAGCATGACAAAAGTCTTACTCTTGTGATTTTAACATACACGCTTGCTGCCTTTTACAGACAGTTTTTCGGAATCGTTCAGGCTCTACAGGAGCGTACAAAGGGTCGGACCCCTCCACCCGGTTAATTACAGCGGTCGACAGTGGTTTTATTCATACACCTGCCTTTAATCCTCATTTTAATTTAGTTAAGATGGTCTCCCTTTTGAATCAAACCTGTCATTGTCTTGGCCCCCCAAAAGAAGGACAAACACCCCAGGTCTGGCTAAATGAAAGAGACTGAAAGAATCAAATGGAACAAAAAAATGTATTTTATGAAAAGTTGTAAAAGGCAATGAGGACTTATCAAACAGCAGCTAATGAAGCAAGAACTTCCTTCTTGGGAATTCTATTCAAGATAATCGACCCAGTGACTGACTCTCCCCACAGTCATTCTACTGATGCCTCACAAGAGATGTGTGAGCATGATCAACTACATTTCTTCAAAAGGTTATTAACAGTTCCCAGTATTTTATTGATACATCATAAACTTCAGTTCAAAAGTTTTGGAGGAAGTGGTTTTAACCCAAATTTGAGCTTTTGTGTAAAAATCTTAATAAAATGAAGCTTTAACTCAGTCTGTAGAGTTTTAGATATCGCAAAAAATGCCCCTTCTCAAAAGGTGTCCAATGATCTCCTTTTAGCAAACAGGGGGAAACAGCAGAATATTGCATTATTTTAGTCTTAAGTGCAGCCTTTAGCAAAATAGACCATGGCACTTTGTCCGTCAAAGCATTTAGTGAACTCTGGTTTTAAAGGTTATGTTATTATTCTTTTGCTTTGGACACAGCACACAGGAGGACAGAGAGCAGGACTGCCTGACACTATCCAATGTCCGAGTTCTTTAGGTTATTATCATTTATAAACACTACCGTAGTTGTTAGAAGCACTTAAGGAAGGGGTGACGGAGGGCTCATAAAATATGTTTTAAATCTGTAGCCACAAACGTGGATGCTAGTAAATCTCACACACTGAATGACTGCATTGAAGATGTAGAGTAGCTACAGTTGCAGCAGTGATTTATTGTTATTTTTCTCCAATGCTTCCTAGTTCCCTTGCAGGAACAGACGTTTAGCCTCTGTGCCTTCTGCTTGCTGAGCTTATGACGGCTCTCTATGCAACACTGTCGTGGGAGTGACTCCTGCTTGGACCTTAGCTCCCCAGAGAGCTTCCACTGCAGGGCACACAGAGATAAGAGGAGGATGCCGTATATACAGCAGATATACCGTAGATCCTGTGATTCTTGCATGAAAATCGTAAAGACAGACCTATAAATGGTTGTTCTTGCAAACGGCTTGTTGCTTGCAGAGGTGTGGGTGTTGAAGTGCGAGTTAGGACTAAGACGAGGGAGCACGAAAAAAACACGGGGGAGTGGGAGTGTTGCATCACCGTGCGATGATCTTTGATGAGTGTCTTAGACGTGGAATTCAGCTCAGATACAATGTGATAACAGTAGAAGAGGCATGACATCAAAAAGATATCCAATATAACCTTTGATGCATGTGTGTGATTTAAAGAATCCTTTGTGGTTTAATTTACTAAAAAGAAAACTGCAACATAGTCGTTTCCTGTCTTTAGAAGGAGCACTTAGGGCAGGTCATTCAATCCCCAATTGCACACTTAAAGAACCACGACAAAATGAATAATGTGTTGGAGTTGTTAAAACACATTAGTGCTGGAGTTAGTATTTACATTTCAGACAATTTCCTGGTTGAAAATGGCTCAAACGTTTTAAACCTAATCTTGTAAGGCCATATTTGAGAGAGTTGAGTGCTTTAGCACAATGTCATGAAATCTAAATGTTAATGCCACCTAATCCTCCTAGCATTACAATCACAGCAGCAAAACACAAGCCTTTTGTTACATGAAATTCAGCTATCAGCATGTTACGAAATCTTGTCAAACAGTGTTGATGACTAATCATGTGGAGATTGTAATGTGCTTTCCTACACTACGACCACCGTGTGTCAATTAAGCATTCATTTCACGCATAAAGCGACTGGCTAGTGGCCTAGCTAACATTAGTTTGCCAATGGCATCACTTCTGGTCACATAAAAAGGAGAGAAACAGTGGGTCAGCTGCAATACTGGGTGCCCGCCACCAGGAGATTACAGCGAGGAAGAGAGCAGATGGGACACCTTCGAGATGGAGGGTTTACGCTGGCTGAGTTTTAGTTGCTGCAGCCACAACGTTCTGGCTCAAGTGATGTCAGTCCTCCTCCTGCCGCGTAGTACCCTCCAAGTGGCAGGGACTGAAACCGAGGGTGCAGCGAGTGGGACTTGTTTCGTTTGTGGTCGGTTGAACGGTGAATCGATTAGCGTTAAATTCCATGTCGCTCTTTTTCAAGCCACTGCAGTTGTCAGATGTCTTGTTGCTTCCTTAAGGCTTTTGTCATGCTGAAGTGGGAGTTGTCACATATGTAATAGTAAACTATAATGCCATAATGTCTTAAAAAAGGTTAACTGTCTAAAGCCAAGTTTAATAGGGAGAAAACTGTAGCTGAAAAACTATCTGAGAAGAGACAGACAGCTCTCTTTCATAGAGATGCATGTACTCTGAACTATGGGGAAGGAGCTTGCACCTACCCACTTTTTCCAAATAATGTAGTGGTTTAAGTTAGGCTCTGACCAGGGGTTCACGTGACACTTAAATGAATGTCACTTAAAAGGATATAATGACTCGATCTTCTTACGTTTCATAACCATTCTTTTGAACCCTGATTCAGCGTATAGGTCCCGCTTCTCTTGACTGAATTCACTTTTAACTCTGAGCAATAAAAAACAAAATGCATTGAAATAGGGACGACAAGAAGGCAGGTGAATCTTTCCTTACCATAATTAGGGCCTGAGCTGACTGAAAGTCTGGCGAAGCCCTATTGTGTTTCGAAGAATTCTTCTTATTATTATTTCACCACTTTAAACATACTTTTGAGGCCTTTATCATATTCAAAAACTCATAAAACTTGGCACGCACATCGGAAGTGCGTGAAATTTCGATATTCTTGGGGTCGCGCTTTTGTCTTTGAAAGAAAAAGCTCTCTAGCGCCTCCTTTACATGTTGGTTTTCACCCTTACCTTACTTTATACCCCCGATGACCGATTGACCTGAAATTTTGCACACACGTGCTCTTGGACATGCTCTACAAAAAAGTCAATGATGGTATGCAAATGCACCTACTTAGATTTTCCTCCATTTTGAATTTTGTGAAAAACCTGTTTTACCAAACTCCCAGACACTGAGTCCGATTGACCTGAAAATCTCAGAAATTCATTATTGGCTTACTGGCACCTGATCTTATCGAAGGATTTTTGATATCTCATTTGGTTACGATTTTATGGACTAATAAACTTCTAAGGGGCGGGGCTCCTTACTTAAAGACTCAGATCCTCAAAACTATAAGGCCTGTCCTCACCAAATTGATATCACATGTTTGGGTTGCCTCCCAGAACACACCCAAATTCTTTCAGACTATTTGAAGACTAGGGGGAGCAGTTATTGATTGCTGAATATTTGCACTTTTCGCCCGTTTTTGGCGATAATCTGCAGTTTACATACGAACAATTCCCTCAGAGTTTACACCCGATCGATTTCAAATTCAGGCAAATGATCCTAACACCTGTGTGGTCCTTCGGTATCAGAATCAAGAGTTTTCGTGAAATTACCTGGGCGTGAGCTGCCCTCCATTTTGGGCGATTTTCTTGAAAATGTAAAATGCTATAACTGCAAGGAACATTGATATTTCTGGCTGGAATTCGATATTCATGATGCTAGTGTAGGCCTTTTAGGATTAAAATGCAGTGATTCAATATATATGTATATATAGCGCCACCTATTGGCAAAGGTTTACACTTTCCTGTGAGTTACCTCCTGATTTCAATGCTTCCTAATGGCATTTTGGCTCAATAGCTTCCCCTACACATATTGACAAATAGTTCCAGCAACTGCGCTACACATTATCATGAAGCAGCCCAGCAGCTGCTCTGATCCAGCTGCATTTAATGCTACCTAATGGCATTTTGGCTCAATTGCTTCCCCTACACGTATTGATAAAGCAGCCTAGAAACTTCTCTACACATTCTCTACACTGGACAGAGCTCCAGTCATGTCATTCACAGAGAGAGTGAGGACATTCTCACTGGAGAGAAATGATCTACTTGATTAAAGCCAAGCTCTGCTCTCTACAGGGAGCCACACAGCGTGTGTAGTTCATGAGTTATTATTTTCTGATGGAGCAGAAGTGGCGTGATTAGCTGTGATTAACTTATAACAATGGTGTACCATATGTGTCCATTCGTGTCTACTTACTTTAGCTTTATATGGAGAAAACGGAGACCGGTCATTTCTGCAATTGGAACAGCAGCTGACTTGATGTCGCCCACGGCTAACCGCTATCACGGAGCCTTCAGTCCTTTCGCTCGGCATCATGATACAATATTCAACTCTGCAACTGGTCCAACTCGTCAACTACTTCATTCAATTCAATTCATTTTATTTTGTATAGCCCAAAATCGCAAATTACAAATTTGCCTCGGAGGGCTTTACAGTCTGTACACATGCAACATCCTCTGTCCCAAGACCCTCACATCGGCACAGGAAAAACTCCCCAAAAAATGAAAAAAACCCTTCCAGGGAAAAAAGGGAAGAAACCTTAGGGAGAAAGTCAGAGGAGGGATCCCTCTCCTGGGATGGACAGACTGCAATGGATGTCATGTGTACAGAATGACTCATACAGATGTAGAATACATTCAATTTCAATAACAGAAATTAATCAAAGAATTCCAAGTAGCCGGCCAGGTGTACGACAGGACCACTGCAGGGGCCACCACCATCCACAGAAGACTGTGGGGAGGGAAAGCAAAGATTTTAGGAGAGGGTAATAGTGATATGAATCATATTTAAAATTATAATGATGATGATGATGATGATGACGGCAGCAGCAGGTGCCAGCAGGGCCACGGCCGGAGTCAGGACCAGGGTCCTGACGGAACTACGATCTGCAGAGACCTGCTCGACGAGAAAGCACAAAGAACTGCCGGGAAGGAGCTGAATTAGTCATGTGCATTAATGCAATGTGGATTTTAGTAAAAGGGGAGAGAGAGAGAGAGAGAGAGAGAGAGAGAGAGAGAGAGAGAGAGAGAGAGATTTTTTTGATTTTAGAAAAACCTTTATTTTACATAACAACATAACAAAAAACAGTAATCGTATATAATCTAACAGGTATGTAATAATGAAATGTGCATATTTATATATATATATAATCAGTCCTCCGCAGCTCCTCTTCGTTAGTGGGTCGCCTCCCCGCTCAGGATGCTCCTCAGCCGGACAGACGCCTCACTCGGTCCCAGTTGTGCTCCCTCCTTCCCGGTTTATCTTTACGAGGAACTTCCTCAGCCTGAAGACGTCCTGCTGGGTGAAGTCTCCAGCGCCCTTCTTGGTGCTGCCATGCCTGGCGGAGCGAACAAACTTCTCCATGTCGGAGAAGTAGTCCTCCAGCTTCACCCATCTCTCGTTCTTGGTGGCCAGCAGGAACTCCCTCATCTGCCCCGCCCCGTACCTTTTGGTGGGCGTCCCGCCTGAGGAGACGCTGATGGCAGAGCCCCACCCCGAAGAGGAATCAGACTCTCCACCTCCCGCCTCGCGTTTGCTCGACGCCCCCCCCTTCTTTGGCTGAGAGCCCCCCCTACTGCTCCTCGTCTTCCTCTTTCTCTGGGGGACGTTAAATTCCACCTCCTCCTCACTGTCTGAGCCGCCCCGACAAACTCCTTCACCATGATGCACCCCACTCATCCCCTCTTTCACTCCGTCACACACACTTGCCCGCTGGGCTACATTCAACCCCCCATCCACTCCTACACTCACCCCCTCGCCCCCCTGACTGATCGACTGTGCCCCACGCGTCTCCACACTCACCCCCTCACCCGTCTCCACACTTACACCCCCATTCACTCTTTCACCCACCTTAATGACCGGGTGGGCCTCGCTCACCCCTTCGCCCACCCGCTTGGCCTCGCTCACCTCGTCACTGACCTGCTGGGCCTCACCAGCCCCCTCTTCCTTCCTGGCCCCCCAGCAGCCTCCTGGGTCTGGTCCTGACTGGAGGGCTTTTTCCCTGGACACGCTCTCGCCAGGTGTACCTCTCTGCCACACCTGAAACACCTCCCGTCGTCTGAAGTGGCAAACATAACGTAATCAAACGCGTCGATCCTCACCTTTATCACGATGTCGAGGGCCTGGTCTTTGGTGAGGACCATGTGGAGCTGTCTCCTGTGAGACACCATGTGCCTCAGCAAGGGTGACCTGCACCCCGAGGACACCTTTGTTACTCCGGACACCACTTTCCCGTGCTTCGCCAACTCGCCGAGCAGCGCAGAGTCCGGTACGAACAGCGGAACGTTCGCCACCGTGACTCTGACAGCCGGCTCGGCGAGCGGCAGCACGGGCACGCGCGTCCCGCGCACCACCACGCCGATCGCCACCACCTCGCGCGCCTTCTCCACGCTGTCCAGGAAGAGGACCAGCGCGTTGTTCATCCGCGCGGCGGACTTCACGCTGCCGTAACCCACGATCCCCCCAACGGCCAGCCCGCAGTCCTCCACGGAACACGGGAAGCCCGGCGCCAGTTTGACGCCGTGTTTCCTTGTTAACCCCGTGAGGTCCACCGAAGCGCGCAGCATGCCGACCGGCTGCAAACACGCACAAACTAAAGCACACAGACGTTACAATCACACAGAAGCAACACTAAGACCAACACACCACAAACGACACCGAAAACAAACGAAATAACAGACAACTAGCAAACAATTCACCTCTCACCACGCTCTGTTCACTCCGCACTCCTTCCGCTCAGAGAGAGAGAGAGAGAGAGAGAGAGGAGTTTGGTGTGTCCTAAGAAGTCCCCCGGCAGTTTAAGCCTATAGCAGCGTAACTAAGAGCTGGTCCAGGCAAACCTGAGCCAGCCCTAAATATAAGCGGTATCAAAGAGGAAAGTTTTAAGCTTTATCTTAAAGGAGCTGACTGAATCTGCCCCCCGGACTGAAAGTGGAAGCTGGTTCCACAAAAGAGGAGACCAGCTCTTAGTTACGCTGCTATAGGCTTAAACTGCCGGGGGACTTTTTAGGACACACCGAACTCCTCTCTCTCTCTCTGTGCATGCTGGGAGTGAGTGGATGTGTGTGAGTGCGTCAGCGAGCGAGTTGGTTTTTCTTTCGAACGTTTTTGCTATTTTCTCTTAGTTTAGGTCTATTACTTTGGTGTGGTTAGGTGGGTGTTTTTTTCACATTACCTGGGTTTAAGTTTTCGTTTGTTTCGTGTTTTTGTTTCCTCCTGCCGGTGTCTCGCCGGTCGGCGTCCGAGGACGCCATGGTAAATGGAGAGAATCTGTCCCACCTCACGCGAAAGCACGGCATTAAGATCAGCGCCGGCTTTCCGTGCAGCGTGGAGGACATCGGTTTGGCTGTGGGGGGAATAGTCGGGCACAGCAGCGTAAAGTCGGCCGCTCGGATGAATGGCGCCGTAGTCATTTTTCTCGACCAGGTGGTCAAAGTGAACCGAGTCGTCGAGGCGGGCCTCACGGTGAACGACATGTTCGTGCAGGTGTTGCCGCTGTCACAACCGGCCACGAAGGTGGTTCTGTCAAACGTCCCTCCGTTCATCACCGACGAATTCCTCAGTAAGGAACTCTCCAGACACGGAAAGGTGGTGTCACCGATTAAAAAGATCCTGTCTGGATGTAGGTCACAGTTACTGAAGCACGTAGTGTCTCACCGTAGACACCTCTATATGATACTTAACAACCGGAATGCGGAGCTCAACCTCCGCTTCCATGTTAAAGTAGATGATTACGAGTACGTGATTTTTGCAACATCGTCGCCGATGAAATGTTTCGGTTGTGCTGAGGAGGGGCACACCGTGGGTGCCTGCCCGAGGTGCGGGGACCCGACTCCGCCTGGCCGGGCCGCGGCGGGGGACCTCCCGGACCCTCCGGGACCTCCTGCCGCGGCTGTGGCGGGAGATCTTCCGGAACCTCCTGCTGCTGTGGTTTTTATCAATGTGTATGCTCCATGTGTGTTTTTATTGATTTGTTGGGTTTTATTTGTGTTTTATTTTTTTTATTCACCATGCATACTTTTAAAATAGGAAGTGTGAATGTGAATGGAGCCCGAGATGCCAGGAAGAGAGCATCTATTTATGAATTTAAAAAAATGAAACAGCTTGATGTTCTCTTCCTGCAAGAGACGCACAGCGACAGCACCAACGAGGCCGACTGGAGGAGGGAGTGGGGAGGGGAAGTCCTGCTGAGCCACAATACCAACCTCAGTGGAGGAGTGGGCTTCCTCTTCTCCAGGTCTTTTAACCCAGTCTCCCTGGAGGTCGAACACATCATCGAGGGGAGGTTGTTCTTAGTCAAGGCACGGTTCGACCTTTTTACTGTGGTTTTTATCAATGTGTATGCTCCAACAATCGGTGCAGAGAGGAAGCTGTTTTTACAAAAAATTAATGGGGTTTTAAATGGCTGTGCCTCTGAGGACTTTTTATTTTTGGGGGGGGATTTTAACTGTACAGAAAATGCATCTTTAGATCGCAACCACGCAGAGCCACATCCAGCTTCCCAGCACGCTCTGAAGCAGCTGGTCAACTCCCATGGCCTAGTGGATGTGTGGAGAAGGATGCATGCCGACTGCCGGCAGTACACGTGGTCCCACCTTAGAGAAGGTAGATTCTCCTCAGCCCGGTTAGATCGGTTTTATGTGTTTAAGCAGCATTTTTATTATTATTATTATTTTTAAAATGTGCAGTATTGTTCCTGCTGGTTTTACTGATAATTATTTGCTTTTATGTAATGTTTTTATTGGAAATGTTTTACCTAGAAGTGCAAATTGGCATTTTAATTCTGTTTTAACTTTTGATAAGAATTTGAGAGGTCCTGTTTTATTTCTGGAGTGTTTTTAGGCTGAGGAAGAGCGAGTTTAGCAGTCTGGGGCAATGGTGGGATCGCGGCAAGGTTGAAATTAAGCTCCTCTGTCAGCAGCACACTTTCAATGTCACCAGGGACATCACCAGATCTATGAAGGACCTGGAGATTGATATAGTGGAGCTAGAACGTTTAAGCGCGTCCACAGGAGATCGAGGACATTTTGAAGTCCTCAAAGGAAAAAAAATGGCTCTTGCCGACCTGTTTGACGTTAAAGTTCAGGGCGCACTGGTCAGGTCCCGGTTTCAGAACATCGCAGAGATGGACACTCCCTCTAGCTTCTTCTTCGGTCTGGAGAAGAAGAGTGGGCAGGGGCGAGTGATCCACTCACTGTTAGGTGACGCAGGACAGCCGGTAGTGGAACCATGCCAGATTCGTAAGCAAGCTGTGGGTTTCTTCTCCTCCTTGTATACGAGCGAGCACAGGGAGGAGGAAGCACTAATGGAGGAGTTTACCAGCGATCTACCTCAAGTCTCCGAGGAGACCAACGAGCAGCTGGAAAGGCCCATAAGCATGCAGGAGCTGAGGGCCGCCCTGCACAGCATGCAGGGACGGCGTGCTCCCGGCATTGATGGCCTCCCTGCCGAGTTTATAAGGCCTTCTGGGACGTCCTGGAAGGAGACGTCCTAGATGTTTTGAATGAGAGTCTGGCCTCTGGTTCCATGCTGATGTCTTGCCGCAGAGCTGTAATAGCTCTGCTACCAAAAAAGGGAAACCTGCAGGACATCGGCAACTGGCGCCCTGTGTCCCTGCTGTATGTGGATTACAAGCTCCTGTCCAAGGTCCTTGCCTCCAGGCTGAGAGAAGCTATGGGGCAGGTTATCCATCGGGACCAGACCTATTGTGTGCCCGGCAGGTCCATGGTGGACAATGTCCACCTTATTCGGGATGTTTTGGACGTCTCCAGCTCGTTGGGGATTAATACTGGCCTGATTTCTCTAGACCAGGAAAAGGCGTTTGACCGCGTTGAGCACAGCTTCCTCTGGAAAGTCATGGGGAAGTTTGGATTCAGGGCTGGTGTTGCGTGTAGAGATGTGTGCCTCTTACCCCCACCTTTTCTTTGTTTGTCCTCAAGGTGAGGGGCGGAGTATTGGCTGGCCCTGCCTCCAGAGCACCCCGGTATTGGCCCACACTCCGGCCAATCCGATATGGAGGGCAACTATAAAGCCTCTCACTGTGCTCACTCTCTCGGTGCTTGCTTTTTTTCCATTGAGGTTTGTGGTGGGGAAAGTGGGACTGAGGTAAGGCTGGGGTACCCTGTACACACCCACATACACGCAGAGTTACTGTTGTTATTCCACTAGGTTATGGGTTGTTGCCACTGATGTATTTCGGTTATTTTGAGTATTTGTAGAATAGAGTCAGGTCTTTTGTTTTCCTTTTTCTTTCCACAGGTCTGGACTAGGCAACCGGCTCCCCACTGTGTGGTCAAACAGACTTGGACAAAATGGACCCGGCCCACAGTGGAGGATTTTATACAAACCTCCCCTAAAAAAACGGACTGCTGACCTCCAGTGGAGAATTTTACATGGTGCTGTCGCCTCCAACGCTTTTATTTCTGTTATTAATCCCACTGTCCTGACCAAATGCCCCTTCTGCGACCTCCGAGAGACTATTTATCATGTTTTTACTGAGTGCAAGAGGCTTGTGAGTTTCTTCACTCTTTTAACATTGGTTTTTAGTCTTTTTAATGTGGTTTTTACAGAAAAGGTTTTTATCATGGGAGCTGCCTACAAGAAAGCAGAAAAAGAAAAGTGGCAGCTCCTCAAATATCTCTCGGGGGAAGCAAAAATGGCCATTTATTTAAGCAGGAAAGCCAAAGTAAAGAACGGAGAGGGGCAGGAGGCCAGGGCAGTGTGGCTGGTGAACATCAGGGCCAGGCTCTGGCTAGAGTTCCGTTTTTATACACACATTGGAGACTTAGACGCTTTTAAACAACGGTGGTGTTTTAAGGATCTTGTTTGTTCGGTTCAAGAAAATGAATTGATGTTTGCGCCGGTTTTTATGGAATAAGTTAGTTCAAAAAGAAAGAAGGACATTGTTTTAGCACATCTGCACTTTATTTAATTGTTTGTTTTGAAATTGGGAAAACTATAAAGATGTAAATAAAGTGTTATTTTAAAAAATAAAAAAAAATCTCTCTCTCTCTCTCTCTCCCTCTCCTTTTACTAAAATCCACGTTGCATTAATGCACATGACTAATTCAGCTCCTTCCCGGGAGTTCTTTGTGCTTTCTCACCGAGCAGGTCTCTGCAGATCGTAGTTCCGTCAGGACCCTGGTCCTGACTCTGGCCGTGGCCCTGCTGGCACCTGCTGCTGCCATCATCATCATCATCATAATTTTAAATATGATTCATATCACTATTACCCTTTCCTAAAATCTTTGCTTTCCCTCCCCACAGTCTTCTGTGGATGGTGGTTCGATCTGACGGTGGTGGCTCCTGAAGTGGTCCTGTCGTACATCTGGCCGGCTACTTGGAATTCTTTGATTAATTTCTGTTATTGAAATTGAATGTATTCTACATCTGTATGAGTCATTCTGTACACATGACATCCATTGCAGTCTGTCCATCCCGGGAGAGGGATCCCTCCTCTGACTTTCTCCCTAAGGTTTCTTCCCTTTTTTCCCTGGAAGGGTTTTCATTTTTTGGGGAGTTTTTCCTGTGCCGATGTGAGGGTCTCGGGACGGAGGATGTTGCATGTGTACAGACTGTAAAGCCCTCCGAGGCAAATTTGTAATTTGCGATTTTGGGCTATACAAAATAAAATAAATAGGATCCAAGAGACAAGTAGAAGATTCAGACTTCGAAAATGGAGAAGTCAGTTGATCCAGCGTGATGGAAGAGAAGCCATCCAAGTAGGCATCACGGCCCACCGCTGCACCCAGGGTTCCTACATCCGAGGACGGGTCGGCACTAGTTGAGGGCAGGAGACCATCAATTTTCTCTTTGATAGTCAGAATTTTATCATTGAAGAAGTTCATAAAGTCGTTACTGCTGAGGTCCAGAGGAACACATGGCTCAACAGAGCTGTGACTCTCTGTCAGCCTAGCCACAGTGCTGAAGAGAAACCTGGAGTTGTTTTTATTTTTCTCTATTAGTGATGAGTAGTAAGATCCTCTTGCGCTCCGGAGAGCCTCCTTATATGTTTTAAGGCTGTCTTGCCAGACTAGCCTAGATCCTTCTGATTTGGTGGAACGCCATAGTCGTTCAAGCTTCTGTGCAGTTTGCTTTAAGTTGCGGGTTTGAGGGTTATACCAAGGTGCAAACTTCCTACTTGTTGCCATTCTTTTTTTCAGAGGAGCAATAGCGTCCAGCGTCGCTCTCAGAGAGCCCGTAGCAGTATCGAGAAGATTATCCATCCTGCATCCAAATCATCAGACAACTCTGACTTCTACGTCGACCCCGTTACATCCACAGAAGCTCTCGCTGCAAGTTTGTTTTCTTCCACCACGGACAATCCATTCCATCCATCTGGTCACCTGCACGCTCTGTCGCACCCGTCCCGCGTCATCAGAATGCTTCACCCACCGGCTCTCATATGGCTGCACGCACCACCAGGCTGCACAGAAAACCCGGACCGGACTACAGTGCTCTTATCCCCCCTCAACTGCAATACCCCTACTCCCCACCAACCACACGCGCTGCTAACCTGGAAATCCTCAGATCTCTCCAGCCTGCCCCCATCCCACCACCCGCTCACCATGCCAACTTTGCCCTCCTCAATACCCGATCCCTCAACAATAAAGCCCCTGCCCTTTATGAACTAATCCTCGACAACACTTTGGACTTCCTTCTGCTCACTGAAACCTGGCAACAACCCAATGACTCCCTCAATCAAGCATCCCCCCCTGGCTACAACTACATTTGCAAACCCCGCCCCTCCCGCCGTGGTGGTGGCCTCGCCGTTATTTTCAATCAGAACTTCCGGATCACAGAACTCACCCTCCCCTCAGTATGATCGTTTGAATATCTCGCCTTCACAGCTCCTTGCTCCTTCCTCTCTGACCTGCTCTCATTTATCGGCCACCTAAACCAAATCCTTCCTTCCTCTCTGATTTTACTGAACTCCTCACCCTAGCCTCATCTCTCTCTCCCAGTCTGCTGCTACTAGGTGATTTAAACATCCACATGGACTCCCCCTCCTGCAAGCTCTCATCAGAATTCACCGTCTTACTGGACAACCTCTCTCTCACCCAGCATGTCACATTCCCCACCCATGAAAAAGGTCACATCCTTGACCTGATCTGCTCAACAAACCAACCGGTCCTCAACCTTCATCCATGCCTCTTTTCCCTCTCTGATCACAAATTGATACGGTTCACCATCCCTTCTCCAACTCCACGCCCCCGCCTCCTCAGAGAAATCTCTTTCCGCAACCTCAAATCAATCGACCCACAGCATCTCTCTGACCTGCTCTCTGCCACTCTCCACCTGGACTCAACCCTCACCTCGCCTGATGACCTCACAAATCATCTCAACTCCACCTTGCTTACCTCCCTCAACACTCTGGCCCCCCTCAAAACAAAAACTGTCACTTTCAACAGCTCTTCACCCTGGTACACACCTGCACTCCGGAAATTAAAACAAACTGGCCGCCAACTTGTACGTCTGACAAAGAAATCATCCCTCACAGTCCATCATGAAGCCTATAAACTCCATCTCACTGCCTACAAAGACGCCCTCATTGCTGCCAAATCCGCCTACTTCTCCACCATCCTCACCGACCCGTGCCAAAACCCCAGAACCCTCTTCTCCACATTGAACAACCTCATCAAGCCTCGGACCAACACCCTCCCTACCTCTACTCCGTATTTCTGCAACTCATTCCTCCACTTTTTCTCCGACAAAATCAAGAACGTATACCAATCCCTATCCCCTGTACCTGAGTTGCCAAGACCTATTCCAGCACCTACCATGGCTCCTTCTCCCCCCATCTCTCCTGACCTCCAGACCCCTTCTCCCCACTGCATCCTCTCCCAGTTTGACCTGGTCACTTCTCCTGAAATCTCCAAACCCACCACCTGCTCCCTCGACCCCCTCCCCACTCCACTCCTGATGTCCTGCCTCCTCGTCCTATGCCCCTACCTCACTAACGTCTTCAACTCCTCCCTGTCCCTTGGAACTGTCCCCTCTGCCTTCAAAACTGCCGCTGTTACCCCAATCCTTAAAAAACCTGGTCTGGATCCCTCCTCCCTCAATAACTACCGCCCAATGTCCAACCTCCCCTTTCTGTCTAAAACCCTGGAACGCATAGTCGCCACACAACTACAAGCCCATATTCATGCCACTAACCAAGCTGAACCCCTCCACGCTGGTTTTCGCCCCCTTCACAGCACAGAAACCGCTCTCCTCAAAGTCCTCAATGACCTCCTCACTTCTGCTGACACTGGTTCCCTCAACATCCTCATCCTCCTCGACCTGAGTGCAGCCTTCGATACCGAGCCATAACATCCTGCTCACCAGACTCAAAGACATCGGTATCTAAGGTACTGCACTCAACTGGCTCCACTCGTACCTGGACAACAGATCCCACTTCATCTCTCTCCATAACCACACCTCTGCCACAGCCACAGTCACTCAAGGTGTTCCCCAAGTCTCCGTACTCGGCCCCCTCCTCTTCATCATCTACATCCTCCCTCTTGGTCAGATACTCCGCCACTTCAACCTGGACTTCCACTGCTATGCCGATGAGACCCAGATCTACCTCAGCACCAAATCCCCACACAATCCTCCTTTCTCCCACATCAACTCCTGCCTGTCAGCTATTAAAACCTGGATGCAACACAACTTCCTCAAACTCAACAGCGACAAAACAGAATTCCTTCTCATCGGCTCCAAATCCACACTCAGCAAAACCAATAACCCCACCCTCACCATCGACGGCACCATTGTCTCCCCATCTCCCCAGGCCCGGAACCTTGTCGTTATCTTTGACTCCACCCTCTCCCTTGAACCTCACATCCGACAAATCGTTAAAACCTCCTTCTTCCACCTCCGTAACATTGCCAAAATCAGACCCTCTCTCACACCCCCCGCTGCTGAAAGACTCATTCACGCCTTCATCTCCTCCCGACTGGACTACTGCAACTCACTCCTCCTCGGCATCAGCTCTGCCGACATCAACCGGCTCCAATTAGTCCAGAACTCAGCCGCCCGCCTCATCACCCGCTCCAAATCCTGGCACCACATCACTCCGGTCCTTAAACAACTCCGCTGGCTTCCTATCTCCCACCGGATCACCTACAAAACCCTGGTCCTCACCTACAAAGCCCTTCACCACCTGGCCCGCTCATACCTCACCAACCTCCCTTCCCCGTACCAACCCTCACCGTCCCTCAGATCCGCCTCTGCCGGTCTCCTTTGTACCCCAATGTCCAAACTGCGCAGTTTTGGGGACAGGGCATTTTCCAGAGCTTCTTCCAGGCTCTGGAACTCCCTCCCCCAAGAGATCCGCACCTCTGAGTCCCTCACCATCTTCCAGTCCCGCCTCAAGACCCATCTCTTCATCTCGGCCTACACCTAGCCCCACGACCTCCTCCCTCCTCATCTGTGCTGAATCCTGTTTTGTTTTTCCTTTCCTTGTTTTTTATAATTTATCCTGCCCTGTAAAGCGGCTTTGAGTTCTGAAAAGCGTTATATAAATATAATTTATTATTATTATTATAATATAAAGCTTTAGCTTCGTTTTCATTTAAAATTATAAATGATTATATATAAATATGAATATTGAAGTCAAGAGTGAAGGCAAATTAATTCAATGGATCAGATCAGAGTTGTTGCATTATTTTTAAAGCAGGTGAAGAGGAGCAGCTGTATTACATTAAGTAATACTAAGGAGTAAGAGGAGGTTGGATACAGTAACAACAATTAAACAGTTAATATTTTACTGGATAATAACATATTGTACACACACACACACACTAGAGCTGCTAGCAACACTGGACGGGTCCTCTGGCTGCCTGCACGCTGCGTGAGCAAGTCACGGCTCAATCCGTGGCAGCTGTCATTTAGGCATTCTGGGTAATTCATTCTTCGGTCTTCTTTTTGCACCGCGATAGAAGGTATAAGGCCTGTCATTGTTATAGCAGACCTGATTTCTTCAGAGGATGAGACTATACTTACAGGGGTCTGTTCAACAGCGTTAAGCTTTGGAAATATGGTTCTGGATTGTACACTCTAGCATGTTTAAAGAAATTGTCTTGTTCATAAGAGAACTATAGTAATTAGTATGATCTCTTTGTGAAGTGAAATTCCCTGTTCCATGTCGTTGACATACAGCTAACGTTTAGACTTATAACATTGCTGTACCATACGTGTGCATTCGTGTCTACTTACTTTAGCTTTAAATGTTTGAAGAATGAATCGCGGATTGGTAGTTAGTACTTCCTGGTTTGCCGTTGGGCATTTTGGAAGTTGTAGTTTCCTGCTTATAGAAAAGACTGCATGCATTTTGAATAGGCTTTTGGTGGGCTTGAATATGGTGCACAATGTTTGAAGGTGATAGGATGATAATATACTATAACAACAAAATCATTATTAACATACTATAACAACAAAATTATTATTAACAATGTTATTATTTATTTGTATTTTGAATGTTATTGGGCTATTGAGGTAAAGAGCTAGAGAGCTGTGTTGGTTGTAGTATGCACGTGGAAAATGAAACGTTGCATTTCTTATTATTCCAGATTTATTACCTGGTTCCGTTTAGAAAAAAACTAACTGATGTGGAATACTGAGTAATAGCACCTCCTGATTTCAATGCTACCTAATGCCATTTTGGCTCAATAGCTTCCCCTACACATATTCATAACGCAGCCAACCAACTGCTTTGATGCACGTGCACTCATTTGGAGGCCACAGCTTTGTGCATATTTCTCCTGCATATCAGCAGAATAAAACAAACTCATCAAGTTGGTCAAATGTCCCACTGTGACTGACATGAATGGACCTCTGTCCACATCCTCACTGGAGAGAAAAGGTCCACTTGATAAAAGTACATGTCATACAGCGTGTGTAGTTCACAGGTTATTATTTTCTGATGGAGCAGAAGTGGCGTGATAAGCTGCTCGACTCTGCATTGACTGAATGGACGTAATCTTACATATTTTAGTGACGTTTTTTCTTCTAATTCTCAAATCAGATGGTAACTCAGAGATAAGGACATGGACTTAGACACCAGAGTTCTGGGTTTGATTCCTGGCTGGCACTGGCCTTTTTTTTCTCATTTTATTTTTTCACCTTTTGACTGCATGTCGACCACTGGCCCCCCCGACATGCGGCTCAGGCCCGTTCAGTACTGCCCCCGCAGTCCTAGTTTGATATTATTTTTGAATATCAGTCTGCTTAGAGACCTCCACCATCATCCTTGTCCCTACGACCACAGGAACTAGCTATTACAGAATTGTTCCCCCGACCTCTTTTTTCATGAAGTCTTTATGCTACTCAATTATCACTGACCTGCTCCAGGACCGTTGGCTATTCACCTACATTGAAAACAATGCATTTCATTCTGAAGCAGTATCGGGACTCCTCAGGACCTCATGCTAAGATCCTGTATGTCAACTTAAGCTCTGCCTTCAATAAAATCATCATCCAAAGTCTGCTGCTAACAAGCTCTAACAGCTACAATGCGCCTGAAGGTGCATCACACATTTTCTGTCTGACAGAAAGCAGCTTGTGAAGCAACACCCTTCCTCCCCTGTAGACACTGCACCTTACATTTACATCTTCACATCTTATCTGCATGTGATACACACTTCATTGACTGTTGGTGGTTTGGTTCTTGACATAACAGAACCAAACCACCAAAAGGGGAACATGAATTGCCGGGCAGGTCTCTCCGATGACAGCTTGTTCTCTAGTGTTTTAGGATTTAATTGAATTTTTGATTATGTGGTTAGCACACATGCATAGGGACCTATTGCAGCTGCCGAGCCACTTCCGCTCAAGATGTTGTGGATTGAGAGCCTTCTAAAAATCAATTGTGCACATGTGGGCTTTCCTTTGCCTTGGAAAGCTCTTTTCCTTGTAGAAAAGGTCAGATTTGAATTAGACTCTCTGGTGAAAAATGCGTCTCTATGGCTACCACAGTGGAAACAAACCACACAGCTAAATGAGTTTGTGTGTGCGTATTGGAAAATGCGGACATTTCCTTATTTTTATATCCGTATATGCTCTAAGTGATTCAAGTGGGAGCTGTCAGGAGTGAGCACACATTGCCAACTGCTCTAATGCTGTGAGATCATTCTTCCCATTTTGCCTGCTTAAAAAAAGATCTCTCTCGCTTTCTTCGTTCCCAACTCAAGTGCTGTAATTCACACACATATGCATACAAAAATCTGTGAGACATGGTTGAATAAGCGGCAATCCCGTAATATTTACTCATCATCAACAAAATATAAATAACTAAAGATAGACACAATGTAAGTTATTGGAAAGAGTATTCATCCACTTCTATCAACTGCAAATGGTCTCACCTACAGCCACCTCCTGCACCCTAGTCTAAAATACTAAAATACTGGGTAAGTATTTTAGTGAACACACAGAGTGAAATCAACCCTCCCATATACCTCCTGCTGAGTCAGCAAAAACATTGTATTTCTTTTATTCTCTCCATGCCTAAAAATTGTTAAATCATCACGACAGGTTACCCGGTGTTGCTTTATTATCCAACATGGGTGTAGCGTGTGTACATCCCTCTCGTCTTTTTCCAACTCTGTCACTTCTTTTGCTTATTGCCACCATCGCTGGCTCTCATTCTTGCTCTCCCTCTTTTTTCAGTCTAGATTGCCTCTCTATTTCTGTCCTCCTATCTTGGAGTCTTCAACTCTTTTCTAGGCTTCCTCGCTTTACCTTCTCACAAATAGTCCTCATTACCGTCAGTGGCTTCTTTTTGCTCCCTGGCTGCTGCCAACGGACCATTAGCAAGTTGTGTGCAGGGCTATAAATCGGATCAGGCCAGCACCCAAGTACTCTGACTTCTTCTCCATGTCAGGCCGCCCAATCAGGACAATTTGCTATGGTTTGGGGAACAGTTGGGATAATGGGTATAGTGAAGTTCTGGTGTAGCCTCAGTGATGTGGTAATTCACAGCCGGTGTTAAGAAATGTTCATGGTCAAAAGATCTGGTAAGGTGCAATTTGATCTCATTACATTAGGGAATTGAAGTATTAATACTTAATTTCCAAGTACAAACTACAACAAACTGTTATCACTGCAACAGGGAATACAACTTGTTTAAGATTATAAACCGTATCGTTTTCATATTTAATTAAGATATTGTCATTTCTCATTTCTGAAAAAAGTGCAGCAACTACATCATTTTCTTGTGGTGAAGAAATTAAAAGGTTAGACTTTTTCTCCTCCAGGTTCAATGCCACACAGACAAACCAGTGCTTGTGCTGGGCGAAAATGATTATCCAAATAATACATAAACATTCAGTGTCTGCATGGCATCAATTAAATCAAACTCTTTGTCTGAAGACAGCCTTTCCTCGCTCTGCATACCCATGGACCACCATGAAAACTACGGAGTTTAAACTCCGTAAAGTGAATGTGACAAACCTTTGGGACTTATGCCATAGCAATAAAATCCTTCTGCAGTGCTCAGAAGGTTTAACACAACTGGCAAACCTGCATGCTGGGTCACATAAAGAGTCATTTCTTTCCATTAGCTGGTTTGCATGATTGTGTTTTGTGTAATTCTCCAAATTAGAAAATTCCTTTTCCCCATTTGGGAGTGCAAGCGTGAGAAGCAATGCAGTGATAACAACTGCTGTTGCAACAAGTCAGAAGAAAAGTAGGGCGACACTTCCTTCTGTTTTATCAGGGAGGTTTTAGAAAAATCCCATGGAGGAAAGCTTTCTTCAAAAACACAATTGAGTAATTAATGAAAGAATTGTCATTTTTGGTGCAAATAAATTCTAAAAAATCTAAAAAGTTACATTAATGCTAAAGTAACAGTAGACAGTAAGGTAAATTAAATATAATTTCTTCCTTGTCACAATCTTGAGGGATATGAAAATATAAAAAGTAAGAAATATTATTTATAATAGGGAGGGTCTGCAGGATGGATACATATCTGAAATAAAATCAAAGCTGGTTATACTACCGCTAAAGACTCTACTGACCTTTTAAGGTCTCAGTAAGACTGCATTTAGAATGCTGCCGAGAAATTTGTACAGCAATGACGCAATTTCCATTCAAACTCAGCAATGTAATATCATACCGCAATTATAACTGTTGAGTGTTACGGATTGTGGGAAATTACTAATTAATGGTGTGTGTGTGTGTGTGTGTCAGCCTATTGGAAGTCTAATGTATTGTTTCATGTCTGTTGTGTTTTTAGTGTGTATCATTTTTTATTGATTATTTTCTTGCATGAACCGCTGCCCCTATACACTTCCTGTTGGGCCTACTGACTTTGAAAGGATCCAGGTGTGGCTGATTGGTGGAGTCCAAAAGGGCCAACAACTGCCACTACAGGGAGGAACGGAAGGAGAACAGAAGGAAGGGGAACGAACGGGGGAGCACACACACACAAACCACATTGCACCTCTAACTCCGGCTTCACCCTAAACTATGCCCTGGTTTTTTAGCGCTCCCTGGCTGCCAAAATTCAATGGTGAGCGTGTGGCGATTTGCGGAATAGCGTGCACAGGTGCAGGCTATGCTGCGGGCACAACCACTCTGACGAACAGCAAGCTGATTTTGTCTTCAGCGCCTTGGAAGGAGAAGCCTGACGCGAAGTAGCATTAAGGGATGCAACACAGCGCAACACTGGTAGGCACATCCTTTGTCCTAAAAGACCTTTTATGGGGAGACCCGAAATGCAGCAAGAGCAACCTTTTTAAGTGCCGACAAAACCCTGAGGAGAAGTTGGGGGATTTTATTCTCTGGCTGAGGGAATGCCATGCAAAGTGGTGGCAGCTTGATCAACAGGCTGCAGGGGAGGAAGATGAGGCACCACTGGACCAGTTTGTGTTGGGTTTGAAAGCGGGTCCTGTGAGAACGGAATTACATCGCTACATGCGTCGACAACCTCTTCAAAGTCTTAAGGCAGTGACTGCAGAAGCCCGGGCCCTAGAAGAGGAGCTGGGAAGTGGAATTGAGGAGGCCCAGGCAAGTACAGTGAGAGCTACTGCTGCCCGTGTATCGACCAGGATGGAAAGGAGGGAAGAACCAACTGGACCAACCCACAAACCAACGGACGACTGGAAGGAAGAACTGCGCTGTGACCTACAACAAGAACTGTCAGAGCAGGTTAAGGCCCTGGGCACGCAATTAATAGAACAGCTGCGGGGACATGCTGCCTCTAACAGCCGACCAAGAGACAACTCCCGGGAACGACCACGAGATCACACTACACCCCCTCCAACCCAAGCAGCTCTAACCAGGCAACAAGTTACCAGTGGGACTCACAAGGTCGACCTATATGCTCTGATTGCAAGGAGGCTGGTCATGTGCGGAGGAACTGCCCCAAGCGGCAGCGGCCCTCAAGGGGTTTTCAGAACCCCCCACCGCAGCGGGCCGACCGGTGGGGGTGGTGAAGGACATTTCCACTCCCTCCCTATGGCCTGCTCTAATGGTTGAGTGCCCAGAGGTGGAGGTTAATGGCCAAATAATACCTTGTTTGCTTGATACTGGTTCACAGGTGACCCTGATGAGCCAGACTCTTTTCAGACAGCGCCTGGGAAACGTGGAGTTGGAAGTGGGAGAAGAGTCACGCTGGCTGTCATTGAAAGCTGCAAATGGCCTGCAAATCCCTTATATTGGCTATGCCTTACTCGATTTTAAGGTGGGTGGTGTTCAGCTGCAGAATAAGGGAGTTTTTATTGTTAATGATGCCTGTTAAGGTGCAGAACGGGCCATTTTGGGAATGAACATCATAACTGACTGCTGGCAAGAACTCATGCATGGCCTTCACTCGGGAGAGGCAGCGTTCCGGTCCCAGTTTCCACCTCGAGCAGAACGGGAGTGGGGGAAAGCATTTGCTATCTGTCAACAAGCCAGCATGGGGCCCAGCCTCCGTTCCAAGGACATGTAAGACTCCCAAAGTCTGAGACTATTGTGGTTCCTGCAGAATCCGAACTCTTGGTGTGGAGCCGGACGAGCGAAGATTCACTTTCCTCAGGGCGTACCCTATTTGTTGAACCATTATCCCAACCTGATGTAGAATGGCGAGTGGGGAGGGCCTTAGTCATCACAAGGGGGGGTTATGTGCCAATCCGCTTGTGAAACCCCCACCCTTATGTTGTCAAGCTTTCTCCCAGGACAGTAGTTGCAGAACTCCACGGGGTGTCAGCGGAAGATGTCCAAGCACAACGGGTGCTCCACCTGCACGGGGAGGAGACCGGGACTGTCGAGGTCGCCATCCATAGGATCATGGCCCGCCAGCCAGATGACTTTGTGACGCCCCAAATGCTGGGTGACTGTTTCACTGCAGAACAACTACAGAGAGTGAAAGGTCGGATGGACCAGTGGAGTGTGGTGTTTGCCCAGCACGAGGAGGACTTTGGGCGGACAGCGGTCGTTCAACATCAAATCCCGACCGGCTCTGCACCACGCAGTCGAGAATGTTACTGGCCGGTGCCGCCCAGCCTCTATCCCGAACTCCGCAGCCTACTGAAAGGCATGCTAGACACTGGTGTAGTACGAGAGCGTTTCAGCCCATGGGCAGCTCCAATTGTCCTTGTTAAAAAGAAAGATGGCTCCTGGCGCTTCTGCGTGGATTATCGGAGACTCACCGCGATAACTCACAAAGACGCGTACCCGTTACCACGCATCGAAGAGTCACTAACCTGTTTGCAGAAGGCCGCCTGGTATTCCACTCAGACTTAGCGGCTGGCTACTGGCAAGTCAAGGTTGATCCGAAAGACTGGGAAAAGACCGCCTTCACGACCCCTATGGGACTATATGAATGATAGGATGCCGTTTGGATTGTGCAACGCGCCGGCGACTTTCCAGCGTCTAATGCAGCGGTGCCTCGGGGGAATGATTCACGAGTCCTTGTTAATCTACCTAGATGATGTGATTGTCTACTCCCCAGATTTTGACAGCCATCTACAAGACCTGAAGACTGTGTTCCACCACCTACAGGAGATGGGTCTCAAACTACAACCCAAGAAATGCCGGTTGTTCCAGCAAAAGGTAACTTACTTTGGCCATGTAGTTAGCCAGGAGGGAGTCGCTACAGACCCGACAAAGTCCACAGTGGTGGAGCAGTGGGAGGCACCAAATACGTCCAACAGCTCCAGTCCTTCCTCGGCTTTGTTGGCTACTACCGACTGTTTGTCAAAGACTTTGCCAAAATTGCAGCCCCATTGCACCACCTCCTACAAGGGAACAGGACAACGAGCAAGAATACCCCAGTGGTGTGGAGCACAACATGTGAACAAGCCTTTCAACAATTGAAGCGAGCTCTGATGAGTTCCCAGATTCTGGCATATGCAGATTTCACACTTCCGTTCCGCCTGTATACTGATGCAAGCCTGGATGGGTTGGGGGCAGTTCTTTCTCAGGTTCAGGATGGCAAGGAGAGAGTGATAGCATATGCTAGTCGTAGCTTACACCCTACTGAAAGAAATTATCAGAACTATAGCTCCTTCAAGTTAGAATTTCTAGCATTAAAGTGGGCCATGACTGAAAAATTTAAGGGTTACCTTTGGGGTGTTTCCGTCGGTTCGGCTTGGCGCGGTGGAACAACGATGGGCATCACAGTTGGCCAACTATAATTACACCTTGAAGTATAGACCAGGGAAGCTTAACCAGAATGCAGATATTCTGTCTAGGTTGCCCGGAGAACAGGTGGCCGCGGTATGTCTGCTGCAAGGCGGGAACGAAGCTGAACGGGAACTAGAACTGAGCCCACCAGCAACAAGAAGACCCTGACCTGCGCCAACTTTTGGGTTGGTTCGAGAGGGGGTCCCCACCGACTGCACTGGAGAGGGAGAACAGCAGCATGACCCTACAGAGGTGGTTACGGGAATGGTCTCGACTGGAGAAAAGGGAAGGGGTGTTGTGGCGGAACAGGGTACGACAAGGGATCGGAGAGCCTTGTCAACAACTCTTGGTACGACAACAGAGAGGACAAACATTGTGGGAAGAATACCATCGGCAAGCTGGGCATGCCAACCTAGACAAGCCCGCCGCCCTCCTGCGTCAACGGTACTTCTGGCCTGGAATGGCTAAGGACGGTGCCACCTGGGGCCGAGAGGGTCGTCAGTGCATCACCAACAAACCTGGACCAGCGGTAAGAGCACCCTTGATGTCTATTCAGTCGAGTTACCCGTTCCAGATTGTGGGTATAGACAATTTGTCACTTTGGCGATCCGACGATAGCCACCCCTACATCCTGGTAATGACTGATTTATTCTCGAAATATGCTGTGGCTGTCCCCACTAAGGACCAGTCAGCCACGACTACTGCTCGTGCTGTCTGGACTCATCTGTTCCAGGTTTTCGGCTGCCCAGAACAAATCCATTCGGACCGGGGGGGTGCCTTTGAGTCGGCTCTCTTCAGAGTTGTGCCAACTGTACGGATGCCGAAAGAGTCGAACAACACCGTACCACCCTCAAGGGAATGGGGCATGTGAACGGTTCAATCAGACCCTTTTGGGCCTGTTGGGGACTCGAAGAAGAGAAGTCACGGTGGGACGCTAAGCTGCCAACCTTGCTTCAGGTATATAATAACACCACACATAGGACCACCAACATGACACCCCATTTCATGGTCTTTGGGCGCCATGCACGCTTGCCAATAGACTGGATCCATGGGGTAACAGTGCAGACAGATGCCCATGCTACAAATGGCTGGGTCCAACATCAACACTAGCTCCTGGGGAAGGTCTACCGCTTGGCCCAGAAGTACTCCCAGCAACAACAGGGACGGATTACGGTACGTTATGATCGGCGGGCGCGCGCACCAGACCTTCTTTCAGGTGAGCGAGTTCTGTTGAGACACTGCCGACGACGAGCGCAGGGTAAGCTGACCCCCCCGTTGGCTCCCCACACCATTTATGATTGTAAAAAGGGCGTACCCAGACAGACCAGTGTGCCTGAGGGAAAAGAGGGCCCCACCAAAACGGCCCACCGTAACAATCTTCGGCCTTGCCCTGTAACTTTACCTCAGAAAACCCCAGTGGAACCAGAACCACCTCCAGGACAAACCACCAGCAAAGACGACACCAGGGAAACCAGAGGAGGACCTACTGGCCCCTGACCTTTTACGTCTGTGTCCTGAGCATACCGAAGCAGTCAAATATTGAAGCAGAATAACTAAAAACGACCCACATTTCTGCTGAAAAATTAAAATGATAAAACACACATAAGAATAAAAAGACAATTAATCTGTTGCCTCGTACTGTGTTTTACTGGCATTGTATCAGATAACAGGTGGTAACTCCTTAGAATCTTGAAATGGTCACAAATTTAATTAATTTCCTGTTTAAAACAATGTCAAGGAACTACAGAGGGGAAATAGTTTGGGTCAAATTTGGGCTCAGCATGGTTTTCACACATTTAATTTAAAGTGCCAGGTTTTTTAATGAGATTAGCAATATCCTACACTACTAGCCACAGCATATTTCATAATGTGTGCGCACATATTTCTTATTTCATTTAACACATACATTCTGACATGTATTATTTCAGTTGCGCAGCACCAAGAAGTACATTCAAAGAACAAGAGATTGTAGGCGCACCCTGTGCCTTGTAAAAGGTTATTTGCGTCTCAGTTGCTCATTGCTGAAAAAAATCCAAAGCTTTTGTGTAAAGCCATCATACTGTTTACAAGTAGGTGTATGTACAAAGAATGGAGAGGGGAGAACGGAAATGTCAGAGAAAATGTCAAATGCCTGCTGGCTCTGTCCGCTGTATTTCTCTAGCGGAAATGTTCTCTCCGGGGAAGAGGGTACTGGGCAAGTTGACTGAGACGATCCAAGGTCAGCTATTGTTGGGGGCTTTGAACAAAACCAGCTCTTATGCGTTATGAATGGATGAAGTGAGAAGTAAATGGATGAGTAAAAAAAAAGAGTTGGGAGGTATTCATCAGCTATTGATATGTGGAAAGAGCAAAACTGTATGTGGTTTAAAGGGAGGGATTTATTTGAATGACTTTTGTTTTTAATCATTTTTCAGCCGTTCTAGTTTAAAAAAAATGTTTACAGACTTTATGTAATCCTTCAAAATGTTCTGTTGTTAATCATCCAATCTGTCCCAAGTTGCTTATGCATGAGGTTTGGTCAGGCCTGAGCAGTGAGAAGTGAAATGAACGGCCGTCTGCGGCTGGCTGGTGTCCCTGCAGGTGTTACAGGTGGGCGTAGCAGAGGGTCACCAGGGAAGTGGAAACACCTGAGGCAAAGTATAAATAAAGAATAGCAAAGAATTCACTACAATTGTAAAATTGAAAACCATCTGTGACAGATTTACAAAAAGTTTATTTTTGTAAACAATCTCAAACTGAAGACAAGTGACGAGGTTTGATGGAAGGACAGACAGATGAACAAGTGAATATAACGGCTTATTAGAAGATAAATATTTTAATGCATGCGCACAATACCACAAATCAAACAAATCTCCATTCATTCTACCGGCAACATCTAAATCCATCGAGAAAATGCCTGTCTTCACTGTTTTGATTTGATTATTTTTTGCTTAATTAACCATTAAAGCCCTTATGAAATAAAATTGGATGTTGCCAGTAATACCGTTGTGCTTTATATGCATTAGTTTGCCTATCTTTTCTCCCTCCATAATCGAGGGACTGTTTCGGGGATTATGCGTCGTGTATTTTGCAAGGTGACAGCAACACCATAACAGCATTTGGCAGGGCCTCAAGCTTTTCACATTCACACCGTTTTTAATATTTTTTAACACATACCGTTTGCAATTTGACGGTATTGTACTACTTTCGTAAATTTGTTCAAATAAATACACAATCCGTAAAGTTTGTTTCATCAATGCTCCAAAACCATGCTTGTGCTTTTCCGATACCAGTGGCACAAAGCATGCACTTTTAGCAAGTATTGTGTTTCTTTTATATGATACGACAATTTTAATTTAGATTAATAAATAATTCCGAACGTAAATATGCTTGGCAACATTTTGAATGATTTGCATTATCCATAAGCGCTACATTACAATGATGCTTGTGTAATTATGCAGTTTACATAATTCCATGATCTTAACATTTTTCCAATAAACACTGGCCCATTTGTACAAAGAAGTCATTTCAGTGAGTAAGACTATATTAAAAAAACAAGTGTGAATTGAAGGTTGAGGTGATTGGACACAGGTGGAAATGATCAGGGACGAGGCAGTGAATCACAAGGGTGATTGCACTTGGTGATTGCGCGAGAGGCAAGGACATACAAAATCCACCACTATCAGAAACAACTTCAACTTCACGTGAAAAGACGTTGCATCTCTTAAAACACGTTTCCGCTCTCCTTGCGTGTCTCAAAAACGCGCTGTGAGGGAAGGCAGAGATGCAATTAAGAGATTTGGGACTTCTCCCTAAAAAGGTTTTTTTCCCCATCAAAGGGTTTTTTATTTTTTGGGAAGTTTTTCCATTGCCAATGTGTGGGTTTCATGACAGAGGATGGAACATGTTTATAGACCGTAAAGCCCTCTCAGGCAGATTTGCAATTTTGGAATTTTAAAAATAAATTCAATTGAATATTCACAGAAAAATCTAACACCGTCAGCATCGATAGCGCTCGGACAGGACGTCATTGTCAAAGCGTTAAAACTATTAGCGCTTTTTTCATAAATGAGGAAGCTGGTAAACTAGTGATGTTACGGGATGTGCCGACGCTTCGGAGCGTGTGTCGAGTAATGGGGGGGCCTTTCCGCGAAGCGCTTATCGAGGCGCGCTTCATTGGGGGAGGAGCCAACAATGACGACGTCCGAAGCCTCGCTGCCCGCTCTACCACGCGACTGCTTCGGCAAGTGGTTTGGATTTTGCCGGAAGGTTTGACAGCAATATAAACCCCTCAGTCTCCATTCAAAATGTGGGTTGTTAGTGGAGAGTTGCGGTCAGTTGAGAGTTTGGATAGTTTGGAGTTAGGAGAGTTATGAGAGCGAGTAGAGAAGGATATGCAGCCAGCTGTGAGGAGGTGGATTTCCCCTATGTGGGAACACTTTGATTTGATCACTCCTAATAAGGTAAGCTAAATCGAACTTTATTTCAGACACATTAGGTTTGCTTATCAAGAGATGTATTTTTCAGTTTCTTATTTTTATTCAAAGGTAAGGTGTTTATTGTGCTCCAAGGAGTTGGGGTACAATAACAAGACCTCATCCGTGCTAAGGCATTACTGTGCCTTGCATGAGAATAAGGAGGAAACTAGAGCTTCACACAGCCAAGGTAAGTCATTACTATATTACAAATGCACCATAACAATTGTTTATTTATTTACATTTATTGTGGAAATAATGACAGGTGACAGATGATGTATTATTTTTTAACCAGCCACAAGAAAACAAGAGCTGGATGAATTACTGTATCGAAAAGTATATAGACTTTCTGACTTTCTTTGTGCACGCCAGCATCTTCTGTACCTGTGAAAGGGTGTTTTCAAAGGCCGGAGAGGTTGTGTGAAAAAAAAGGAATTGTTTAAAACAAAAACTGTTTTTATTTTATTTATTTCTAAATAAAACAAACTTTTTATTTTATTTATTTCTAAATAAAAATGAATAAAATGTCCCCTGTCCTGTACATCATTGTCCAAGTTCCACAAGCACCTTCACTGTCTTCTGCCTGCTTAAGCCCATGTCATTGTCCTAAAGTGACAATAACATTAATACACACCCTGCCATATCATATAACGCTACCATTTTGGAAAAAAATGACACACAGAATACATTCAAAAAATATATTATGCACATGTGATCATTTATGTACAGAATTTATTTGACCATACATTTTTGTAATTCAGTCATTCCCAACAGCCATAACAGACACAAAAATTCAATGCATCACATCTGTGGTTCAGTTACAGCTGCCTGTAATTATACAATTGGCCAGCAGGTGGTATCGTGAGCACATGAAGCATCAAGAAATGAACCTTTACTCGAACCAATTGGCTGAAGTGTTGCGAGGCTTCACGAGGCTTCATATCACTGTAAATGCTGCATATCACTGTAAACGTCAGAGTCTGGGCTACAAAGCCATCAAACCCGCACCGCTAATTCGCACCGCCGCCAGATGATCGCCACCTACGTCAGAGTCTGTTTCGACAATTTCCGGGACAGGCGAACGCGGCGTACGCGTCCTGTAAATTGTCGTAAATTGTCGGAAATTAGGGACATTTTCGGGCGTTTACGGGGAAGGAAATCCCACTTTTCATGCAGTGTAGTGTATTAATAAGTCAAATCAAAACATACCGTAAAAGGTCAATAAATCTTTACCAGAAGTGATTGTGCAGATAGAAAACATTTTTCCAAATTGCCACTAATCAGCCCAATCCTCAGTGAATCTGGGAGAAAAAAAGAACTAAGATTCATTGAAAATTCCTCAGAAAGTAGGCTTTCATTTTTAACCATTCATGATAAACACTTATCAGATGTATCATAGCAAGGTAAACACACTTGTAGCTAAACAAAACAAAAAAGCAGATTTACACGTAAAAATTAATCCAACCAACTATGATTGTTTTTTTAGGTGTTTGTATGCTTCAATTGTTGCTGCTAGTTACTCATTAAGTTATTAAAGTAGGTTCTTCCTATTACGTTGTGAACTGACTTTTGCTGAACACTGCATGCAACTCAAACGGGGACCCCGGGAGAGGCAGGTGTCTGCTCGCGCGTTTAACCCGTGTACTATGTGTGATTCGTCCGAGGGCCGATGCTAAACTCCACGTTACGCGACCATGCCTGTTGCGGAGGAGATACTGGCGAGCCATTTATCACCCGCGGCAGCGTCATTTAGGACACCGGTGTTGCCCACCAGCCCAAGGCTATGGTTACATACGTAACCGGAGACGATCTTGTTCAAAGCAACGTGTTGAGACATCAAATCGCTGAACGACATCTTGTACACATAACTCTCTGACCAATCGCCTTCTTCCACGTAGAACGTCTGTCGCTAGGAACAGGCGCATTTGACAGAGATTCGTAGCGCCCAATAAACGGCTCTGGGGATTCGTAAACCACGCCTCTAATACGAGGAAATGAACATGTGGTTTCCAGACCCAGTCTCATTTGAGAATGCGATCAGGGTATGGCGTTAGCCAGGCTAACATTGAATAGGGATTTTGAATATTTGCTGCATACACAAGAACTTTGAAAAAAATCTAACTGTGAATAAAAATGTATTTTTCCTATTTTATTTCAAGATTGCCTAAATGAACAACAACAAATATTTCCCATTTAATCATTTTAGGAACATTCACTAGTTGAGAGAAGAGGCTAAGACATGACAAAATGCAAACACTTTAACATTCTGATGTTAAGTAAAGTGTCATACAATCTTGAATATACCCTAAACTCCACATCATCAGCAGGCATGGAGTTGCTTTCCACTGCTATGCTGATGATACGCAGCTCTACATCAGGTTGGACCCCACATCCTCTGCATCATCACTCTCCACGCTAACTGCCTGCCTGGAGGAGACAAGGGCATGGATAACTGACAACTTTCTCCAGTTAAACAACTCCAAAACCGAAGGTCTCCTTATTGGGACCCCACACCAACTTCGATCTTCCCCCTTGACTGTTTATTCATTCGCTGGCCATGACATTCCACTGACATCCTCTATAACAAACCTGGGGGTTCGATTTGACCCACACCTATCATTTAACACCCACATCCAACATATTTGTAAGACCGCATTCTTTCATCTCCGGAATATCTCAAAACTCCGTCCCTTACTCTCTCTTCCTGATGCAGAGAAGCTGGTTCATGCCTTTGTCTCCTCCAGGCTTGACTACTGTAATTCGCTCCTCATCGGGCTCCCTGGCAGGAGCCTGCGGAGACTGCAGTATATTCAGAACTGCGCTGCCAGGGTCCTGATGAGGGTGCGAAAATCTGAGCACATCACACCCATCCTCCATAAACTTCACTGGCTTCCAGTCAGGTTCAGGATTGACTACAAGATCTGTCTCCTGACCTATCAATGTGTTCACGGCAGCGCACCATTGTACCTTAAAGAACTACTCACTACACATAACCCAACCCGTCATCTCCGCTCCTCTGACAGTCACAAACTCCAGGTCCCCAGGTCTAAACTCTGCACCATGGGAGACAGGGCCTTCCAGGTGATTGCGCCTCGACTGTGGAATGCCCTCCCCGACCACCTGACCACCTGAGGGGGCCACAGTCTTTAGAAGTTTTTAAAAACAAATTAAAGACCTATTTATTTTTTATTGCTTTCTCTTAGTATAACTGTTTTTAGCTACCTCCTGAATGTTTTTTTTATGTACTTTTAATGTTCAATGTTTCTGCCTGTGTAAGCACTTTGAGATGTGTCCTCACATGTAAAGCGCAATATAAATAAAACGTATTATTATTATTATAACTCTGTTAGGTCATCTCGTCATGTGCTTTTTCATGAAATTTTATTTTAAGATTCTTTGTTTTTGAATGTCTCCATATATGCGAGATCTTAAATATGTCTTAAGGTAAGGTAGGGTTTTTATACAATACTTGAAAGATTTCAGTTTCACAAATGGTTGCCCGACTCATCAAGTTTGATATTACACATATCTACTAAGGATATTGTATGTGGATTTACTGTCATATATAGTACTTATAAGTTCCCAAATTATACAAGTTTCATGTTACACAAATTTACTAAAGATATTGTATGTCATTTGACTGTCATATATATTACAAGTTTCAGATCAAAGATAGAAACATTAGTAAAATGTATCTATGTCTTTTCGATATGGGTAGATATAGTGTCTAAAAAAAGTAGACCAGCCCCTAACCTTGATCTGATGGTTTAATCTCTGCTTATCCTCAGCAATTGGCCACGCATGCATGTACACATTATGCTCCTTCAGTGTGTGGAGTTGAGAAGGAATTGGAGGAGAATCAGTTTTATATGTTGTGAAAACTGAAAGATGTGTTACTGCTATTAACAGGTCGACTGAACGATGTCTTCATAGTTTGTCATTATCTGTGGTCAAAGTGTGTAGATTGACTTAGACTCTAAGCCAATCGACACACCCTAAGCCTTAGACAGATGTTAGATTCTCAGTAGGGCCCTTTAGCAGTAATCGTTGCAGTCACACCTGGAAGAGAGCTGCTACGAGTCCCCCTTTGTGGTTTAAAAGTCCAGGTACTCTAGTTGGTATAAACGCCTGTGCTTGAGCTCTTCACATTACTGTGTCTTGCTTAGTCTCAGCCACTCAAACAAATTCCTTAATTTATTTCTGAGTTGCCAGGGGAACTGTGTGGGTTTCTCTATTAAATAAGATAACATGAGCCTTAACATGACAAAATAAGAATGTGAAAGAGATTTGTCAGTGAAACAGTTGCCCGTCAGAAGGGGAGGGAGTGAGAGCCAAAGAACGAGGAAGAAATCCACCGTCTGGAGCTGGGCAACTCTGGCAACATTTCAAAGATATTTCCAACTCAAAAGTGAATAAGGGACCTTTCCATTTTCTGAAATGTATTAATTACATCTTTGTGTTTGTAGAAAACGTTGAGTTTTGACAATCATGTCACCCTTATTGGATAGTTATTTGATCACATAAAAGGTATACGAGCACTGTCACAGAATGTCCCCTGTCCCCACACCGCTCCTTTAACTGCTGATTTAAGTAGACGTGATGCGTTAATTAACAGAAAGAACCATCACACAGCCTGTTGTTACATTAGATTGGTCCACTTTGACACATGCATTTTATGCAACTGCTTTAAATATTACAATTCACAAAACATACCTAAGTAACATCCAAACCAACTATAAATAGAGGATTAGGTAAGCTAATTATGGTTAAAAAGTGAATGGCCACATTTGGCGCCTTTGCACTTCAGGGCATCGCTGCTGCGGTATTCTCAAGGTGTCATTCCAGCTTCTGATGCTGCAGAGACTTTTGCTTTATGAAACTCTATAAAGCAGTTTTTGACAGCAGCTCCCATGCATATATATTTTTGGGATATTTGCTGAATTATCCACTGTGGATGGATGCCCTCCCGTGCGTGGCTTAGAGCTCTCCTTTAGGGGTTTTCCCTCAGTTCACCTGTCCCATGCTTTTTAGGATGCACTTACAAAGAGAATCTAATGAATATGCGTGTCATAGTTGCACCTGTCTATGTTGCAGCTCCTGTGGGGAAAAACGGCACAGAGATGCACTATTGAGGCTAACTCCGGGCCCAAAGATGTGGTCCTAGATGTGCAATGCAGAGGAGCAGGCTATCTAACCCTCTACCAACTCTCCACTTAAGCATGTGTTTAATTGTAAAATACATACACATTTCCATTTGTTTTCACCATTTATAGCTCGGTAAGGACGGTTCCCAGCCGTCAGCATGTATAATAATCAGACTGAGCGTTAGAAAGAAGTGTCGAAGGAGTTTGAGAAGTAAGGTGATTAGAGTTAGGCGCAGTAACCACATCAATTGTCCAGAAAACAGAAGTTGTCCCAGATTTGGAGGGAATGAAAGAGAACCTTCTAGAAATAGAAAATCATAAAAAGAGTAAATTTCTTGCAAACTCAGTTTTGCCTTTTTTTGACTGAGCTCCTTTTCTCCCCCTCATACTTTTTTTCTACTTTCTTCGAAGGTGAAGGTTGCTAGTTACTTTCTATTATTAGTTTGAGCTGTGTTGCCTTTATAGCTTCAGAATCTTTCTCTTAGGTGCATTTCGTTTCTTTCGCTCATGCACAATGATCCTTTAGGTCTTTGTTCTGTGCATTCCCCAGGGGATGAGGCACAGCGGTTGGAGGAGTTTGGCAAAAAACTTTTCCTAACTACAACGAAGGCATATTTTCAAAAGTTTTTGGGAAAGAATAAGGACGTTGTGATGGGATTTCATCTCACGAGGGTGGCTGTCACGTATGCAGGAATTGGTGTCACCGACTTGCTGAAACGCTCAATGTGTCTGGGTGCCATGTGCTGTGTGTTATGCTTGAGAGGGTTTTGAGAACATGCCCAGATGGTGCTGCCTTCACTGATATTCTGCAAGGAACTTGTGGCTGCAAAAAGATTTCAATTGATCCTGCGCTGACCACAATCCATCCATCCATCTTCAAAGCTGCTTATCCTTCACACAGGGTCGCGGGGGGCCTGGAGGCGATCCCAGCTTACCTCGGGCGAGAGACGGCGTAGACCTGAACCTCAGACTGGCTGCAGATGTTAGTGTTATAGAATATAATATCAAGGTCACAGCGGTAGACAACCTGAATACCTGAAACACAATGAACGTCATGTACCGCGTTTTCATGACGGAATTGGTTTTGCACAAATTCTGTGTTACTCAGAAACATCATTCCGATGCCATAGTAAATATGGCAACAACAGTCCTGTAATAAAAACGATGACAGGTTCAGATGGCTTTTATTTGTACACATAGGCAGACTTGGTTTGCACTAGAGAGCGAGTCAAAAGGGTTTCAAACAAGAGTCATCTCCTTACGCCCCACCACGACTCTTAAAATCCCTTCTTACGAGAATATGCTTCTTGTATTTGTGTTTCAACACAACAAAAAAATGGGGCACCAGAGCTAAGGATCTATGTAAAGACTAGTTTGAAAGCAAGAACAGTCGGATGACATTTTTAGTATGTTACATGAGTGGTCCTGGAGGACTGCACAAGCATGTGCTTCCCCTCTTCGCTACTGTAACAGTCATATAGAAATCAACCAACATCACCCATGTGACAGAGGAGGACATGCTTTTGGGGAAAAAAATGCATTCCAGAGAAGGAAATACGCTGTTAATGAAGTTAACAAGCATTTTATGTACCTGTTATTCATGTATCCTCCAACAAACGGTACTGCTAGGCAAATGTTGTACACTTTTGATTAACTCTACTTTTACGTGTATTTGAAAAATATATTTAATCGGCACATTTTTAATGTCAAAATAAGATAAATAAAGTACATGAAATGTGGCTGATTAGACCAGTATTATTTAGGCTGAATAATCTTCCTCCTACACCCATGCGGGTAATTCTCTCCAATCACAACAGTTTCTTCACCCGATGAAAACTTTGCACCCTACACTTGGTACAATAAAACCAACACTAACCGCCATATGAGCAGTCTTTGGTATCCTAGCGAAAGCAAGCCCTGAAAAGTAGTCTGACATGTCGAGAAGATAAAACAGCCTGAACGGACAAATTACTGCACCACTCCATGTAGAGTCTAAGCAGACCGCAGAAGATGGTTCTCTATGCCTGACTTCAGGGTTGGGTGATGCAATGAATTACAAAACCAGGCGTTTCAGGAATAGGGCTTTACTGGCCACTAACCATCTTCTAAACACACAAATAGCTTTTCAGTGTTTGCAATTGGGCACTAGTTCAACATTTCCCATATCACTGAGCTGAGAACATTGCCTGTAGCGCAGGGAGGTTGATGTGTCTGTCCGACACAACTACAACACAGGTACGTTCTCACTACAGTGAGATGGAATCACAGTATACAAAGCATTTTCTTTGTTGCTTTTATCACCAATAAGACTGGACAACCACCTCTGCAAATACAGCATTTACAGGAGCAGCTGCCACAATTCTAGCGAATGAAACATTGTGCACATTTAGCCATGAGGATGTAATAGTGTAGACTTTCCCCTATAATGGAAAATGCAACATTATCCTAGGTTTCTAAGCCACCAATTGCCCTGCTGAAATAAAGTAACACAAGTATACAATATAAATAAGTATGTATAAAAGTAAAATGATTGATTTTAAAATTTAAGTAGCTGTTAAATTAAAAGACCCTAAAAGTATTTTGATTTCTTGGATGAAACCAAGTTAAATATAAAAAGTTTTGTTACGTGGACCATATAAGTTACCAGAATGTGGACAGCAAAAAAGTAAATTCAACGTTTTCCTAAATAATTATTTTCTGGCACGATACAAGCATTAAAATTCCCTCTTCTCATTCTCTCCAATTTTCTACCGCTTGTAAAAGCGAATTCTTTTGCAATACTCCATGTAATGTATTATTTATTAAGAGCTTTAATTGAAAACAGGCCTTCCTCTTCAGTGTACAGCCTTTATCGTATCTAAAATGTTTAGATCATTATTTTATATACATTGGATCACATTAGAAAATTGCAGGTTCAAAATGCAGTACCGATGTAAGCTTGCAGTGCTTCAAATGTAAGCATGTGAAATAATGTCACGTGTTGCATGTGACTCATGAAGGGCACCTGCTCTTGGGCTACTGCTGGGATGTTTTCCCAGTAGTTGGCTAAAGATAAGGCCTGAAAGGGCAGCAGTGGGAAAAGTGTGGTCACCTCTTTGATCACGGCGTCACTCCAGGCAGCAGCCCCCCCCGCCCCGTCGGCAGGACCGCCCGCACGCGCTTCCTCATCGGCCTGATCATCGGCTTTGATTTTACTGGTCTGGCCCACTTTAGATCTAAGTGGGCCAGTATGTGGCCCCTTACCTAAAATGAGTTTGACACCCCTGCTCTACAGTGAAGTTCTGAGAGACTTGTTTCTTTTCAGAAGTCAATTACATTAGCGGGCTTCCCCCTCATGTTGACTTGCGTTCTTCATCTATAAATAGGCCTATCTCCACTGGGGCCGAGCTTCTTTTTCCGCTCTTTGGTCTTACAGGCAGCAGTTTGGTTCATAATTGGAATTCTCTCAGTCTGTTTTGCATCTCACATGAGAATGTCAAACTCGCAGTATCACACTAGTGGACCTTACAGCATGTCTGAATGGTTCTATTTTTTTAATCAAACAACCATCTGGAGGCTTCCTGATGGGCTTGATTATTACTTCCTTGCACTACTCCTGCATTCGTGCACTAATGAGTGAATGTTTTGGCAGGTAGCCATAGATATAGATACAAACATTTAGAGGTATACACGTTTCTTTTTGTGCAAAACTGTTTGTCTTAATTTCCTTGCAGGGTTTAATTGACAGCTATAGTGTCATTTTATGTATATGGTTTAAATGCAGCTTAACTTGCTTCACTTTGCCAGTTATGAAAACAAGTATTGCATTAGTGATCTAAATGCAGAATTATTCAACCATAAGGCTTTAATAAAGTAAAGCCTTCATATGGGGTCTTGTCCTTTCAGAGGATGTATGCGCTAAAGAGGGTATTCTTTCTCACCATCCAAAGTACAATGTCTTAGGTGGAGCCTAAACATAATCGTCTCAGTGGCCTTTTGTGCACTCAGCAAGGCCAGATAGGGAGTTCAATGGCTGTAAAAAATATATATCTGCCTTTTCCTTGGCTTCTGGTGTTCTCCCTTCCCCAACACACACTTACAGCTGAAAAGGTATTCTCTCTCCGTAGGCAGCAGCCCCCAACCATGACACGGCAATTGTGTTATTGCCCAGTAAAGCTTAATGCTGCACTCCTTTTTGATATCGGATTATTTATTTATTTTCCTATGCCGCCTGTGAGCCCTTGTGAACGATTGGGCGCCTCAGGCCTGCGGCGACATGATCTCAGGGGGCATTAAGTATATTGCCAGCATTTGTTTCCTACCTCTAAGTGGATCAGACAACACTGCAGACAAAATACTCACCGTAGAAAAGTCCTAAACAAAACAAGCATGTCCTCTTCTCCATAATTCTTATAGAATCTAGCATTATTGTTTGGTTTAAATGGGGGTATAGAAAACTGTGTTGGTCTTGCATGGATTTTGAACATTAAATGTACCTTCACAGAACTGTATAGATGGCAGGCTGCGGCCTGCTGTTCTATTACTAACCTCAAGCAACACGCTAAAACATTGTGATTTTTTAAGAAAAAATGTATTCTGCAATGTACACTACGCAAACCAGGTAAAAAAAACACCACATAGTAACCAGGAAGTGGGGACATTTTACAGAGAACGGGCGACATTGGTAAAGATGATTTAAAGAGAATAAAAAAAAAGTCCTTCAGCAAAGTGCCTTATTGCCGTAAACATTAAAACTTTTGTGAGAAAATGTTTTCTGGCTCAGGCTAGAAGAACACATTTATAGTTTAATAGCAGGAGAGTACATTGGCGCTCTGCTCATGATAGCAACAACTTTTGAGAAGTCAGAAGACACGAACCAAGCTAATTATTTAATTGAATACTTTTTTTAATCAATAGACTTTGGGCTTGGAAGTTGGCTTGATCTACAAAATATGACCGTTTTGCCACTCTGGATTTCACTAAACATTTGTCTTAAATAATGATAGAGAAAAATAGACATATAATACATTCTTATCTTTAGGATTACATAATGAAGTTGTGTAGTTTAGCAGAAGTAAATCTGCTGATGAAGAGTGAGATGCGTTTGAAAGCTAAATAGCCTGTGAATGGATTGTTTTCTTTCATTTTGTATACATGTTAAAGTCAACAATTGTGTCCCACAAATTTCATTCCAAATTAGTATGATTCTGAATGTTGCAGAGCAACTTGAAATGGAATACAAGTATTTGTTCCCAGTTCCTAGCAAAGCCTTAACCTAAACACTCAGAACCCAGCTGAATCTTATACATTCCCACTTGGTGAATTTAGAGTAGGAATTTATATTTTGTTCATGATTCAAGGCCTTAGTATGCTGACAAAATTGTATTGACATTATTGGAAATTGCGACATTAATTCACATCCGGTATCGATATAGACCAAATGTGCTGAACGACTGCAGTATCTTATACTAACGTCATCTCCATGTTTCTGCCTTTCTTGATCATTCACTCTTTGAAGCTATAACAAAAGAGAAAAAATGAGTTTCTGCATAAGCAGCCCATCAGTCTCGTCCAAAATCATGTTTATTCATTTTGCCCTCAGGGGAGAGGGGGTAAAAAGATGATTAAATTCTAATTTGACCTCTATTATAATTTAGCAGAGTCTATTATAATGTCAATCATTTGAGCTAAATACAGCAGTTAGGGGAGACTGACTGTAAATAATCCGCTCTCCCTTTTCGTCAGTTTGGGGACCACACAGTCGCTGAATAAAATGAGTTTTATCCAGCAACATTACATTTTTTCCCCAGAGAGAACAGAGCTTGTTCAATGTGTGAACTGAACATGGGGCATCAAATGAATGACGGAATTGAGCCAGACACTGGAAAAGGTTGCTATTCAGTGTGTAGAATTCATCTGCATTTTGGAGATTATTGTTTTTTTAGAGTTGGTCATAGAGGTCTGGATAATGGGTATCTTAGGAAGTATTGTTAGTGGTGTGTTTAGCTCACTGTGTTGTTTACTGGGTGGTGTTCTCTTTTAGCATGTATTTGTTACGGTGTGTACTGTAGGAATTGGGTGCTCCTTTTTCAGCTTTTGACAACAGCAGTGTGTAATACTGTACCGAGGTGATTGAGAAATAGAAGCATCAGCCTTTTTTAGTATTTTGGGGAGACAGAAAATATAATTTCAGTGTGCTGCAGGCCTTCAGACCTCATCGGACACAGAATTAAGTCTGGCTTTTTGTTTGAATTTAATTTTGTTCAAACCCTAAAAAACCCTGTAATGTGGTAAATCCAAATGAAGTTGTGGTCTTTGCGAGACCTTTGTGTAAGAGTAAATTTGCATTAGCTAGATCCAACTGATAAATTATAAAATCAGTTAACACATTATTGATCTACAGTTCAACATGTGCAACATGAGTAGGATTGATCCTATTTAGTCTTTGTCTACCATGCCTCTGCACTACAGAAGCCTCTTGATGCTGCCCATTGGGTGCTGATGATACTGGGTGCTATAACGAGGATTACGTCTCTAAGCCTGCTAAATCAGTCCCCGTGTTTTGTATTGTAGGTCTTTGTAGATAGTTGGATAATGTGAATGGTTTGAAATGTGTTGGAGAGTGTGGATTACCTAATAAAATGCAGTTGAACTTTGACATGCTAAACACTGTGTGTGTTGTCTATAGTGCAGAGCTGCAGGTGCTTCTTATCATCAGAGAATCAAAGGCTAGACCAGGGTTCCCCAAACACCGGCTTGGGTGTTACCAGGCCATGGTGAAAGAAAGGAAAAAGGCCACGTTTTGAATTTGAAAAATGCTGGATTCTCTCCCAATGATGCTCTTTTCCCTCTTGACACAATTCCCAAGCGCCACCCAAGCATTTAAGCAACAGCATTATCATGTTTGTTTTCATGGTGTTATCAACGCCAAAAGCTATTGCAATAAAGCTTTATAAAGTCTTTATAAATCAATCTACGAATCTACGCTTACCTAGACAGTTTAACAGAGGACAAACAATCCTGAATCCACTGAGGGTCGATATCACCATTGTGTTTTTGTTTGTATTTTGGCTCATGATTCCAGCTCTTTGGAAATTACACCCTGAATAAGAGCTTACGAATAGTACATACATTTTTGGACTTATGACAGATAATTACATCCTGTATTTGGACTTTCTCCTCAGTGTATGAACTAGTCTGAAGTATGTACACTGATGAGCCAAAGAAATTGAAGCAAATATTATTAATAATCTCCTGGTAAGGGCATATGACGAGGACTGGGTAGAGTAGAGGCTATGCGATCAATCAGGTTTTGTGGTCAACACACTACAATTAGTAACGGGCAAGGGCAAAGATCTGAGTGATTTTGACAAGGGCCAGAGTGTTATGGCCCGGCAATTGGGTCAGGGTATCACTGAACAGTCAAGCCTTGTGGAGTGGTCCCGTTTAGCAGTGGTGAGTACCAACCGACAGTGGTCCTAAAACACACACACACACACACACACACACACACACACACACACACACTAAAACCCCTGGAAGAGGACAGTCTTGCAGAGCTTCTTTCTCGTGCTCCCTTTTTGCAATTGTGCAGCCTTAGCTTGAGAAACACAGACACAACCAATGAGAAGAACAAGTCCGAATGATGGTTGTCGATGCCAAACTGTGTCTCTTCAATGTGTTCCCCAAGCAGAAAAACATCCGCCGTTCCAATCTCCTCTCGGACGATGTGTGTGGCTGTCGACACCTTAGGAGCTTGTATTGTTGAAGCTCGGCGGATCACCCTCTCTGCAGCCCTCAGCACCTTATAATAATAAAAAAGAATACATATTTATATAGCGCTTTACACAGTGCTCAAAGACCCGTTACAGAACAGACAAAACAAAGCCACCGTAATATACAAAGATTAGAGGTGGTAGCTCTTGTCAAATGAAGATGGTACAGCATCTCTGACCAAGCTCGCTCGGCACACCTCACAGGACAGCTTTCCAAGAATCTGCCGGACTACAAACCCTGCTATGTAGACCAGAGCATTTTCCACCAGACCACCAAACCGAGTGGAAACCTTGAGAATGAAAACGGAACATTTGGGAGATTCTACACAAAAACATCTCACAAAGTTCAAGCTTATTTTCCTTCTTCACAGTTCTTATTACCTTTCTTAAACAAAACTCATATGTTAATGAATATTGTTGATGAGGAACCAAATTGCTAAAATTGTAAATAAGCTTGTTTGCAAACCATTCTAAAAGGTCAGATGTTTGTTAATATAATATATGAGAGGTATCTTACTTTTGTTGAATTACATGTGAATATTGCACTGTTGAGCAAGTTGCTTTGACATTGAATCAGCTAAGCTATCAGTTACTCTGCCATGAATAAAGCTTCACTACACAAGAGCTACTACACAGTGAAATGCAGCAAACTAAGCTAATCACAAACACAACAGTAGAAATAAGCAGCACAGTGCTGCGGCACCTTCTATCTTCTGCTGCTACGCAGCTATGAGTATGACCGTTCCAAGAAGGCGGCCGTATTTCTCGCGGCCAGGAGCCTAATGCGCCGTCTATGTATATTATGTCTATGTGTAAGCCGACTACTTCACACACTCCTCTTTTGAAAAGCGGGGTATTCATGCATTGGCATTATTAAGGAGATTGCATTTAATCTATATGGATATTGTGGGGTTAGGGTCATATTTTTCAAAAATCAAATATTGTTAATGTCGTTTGAATACAGGCTGTGATAAGTGTTCACGGTCAATGGCGGGCTGAATGGAGGCCCGCCAGCTGTTTTCAAAAAAGACAAGGCACACTGGTGTATTGTTAAACTATTGTTAAACTAAAAATAGAGAAACTTCCTGAAGAACACCTTGGTAAAATTGAGAGGGAAAAAAAAATAACTCATCAATAGCAAATACCTATCCTCAACCATGTGTTTTATTCTAAGCAGCGTTGCTTGCTTGTTTAAAAAAAAGTTATTTCTAATTAATAAGTATGTTTGGGCATACCCAGGGGCCCCTCTACTTTACCTACTGATAGAGATTTAAGAGGAGGAGTTGCTGAAAATCAATCTCAATTACGCTCGGCTTGCTGCATTGATGTCAGCCTTTGCTGCCTTAACTATGAAATGGTTGAATAAAGGAGAGGTTGAAGGGATGGGGAAGAAAAACATTTTTAAAACCTGATGGGTAAAGGAAGGAAACCAGCAGTGTAAGAGGCTTACACGCGTCCTAGAAGCTGTCGTTTGGCTTGGGAAGAGTGCTGTTGTGGAATTGAGTTGTTCTTTTATCTACTTTTGGCCTAGTGATTCTTGGAAAAAGTTGGACCACTGCTCTGCTTGGTTGCCCGTGCCCCATATACCAAGTAAACTTGTAAACACAGCCCCCGGCTTAAGACCCTCTTACACATGGCTGACTCCCTATTTGTTTTCTCAGTTGGAAGTTAAGTTGCTGTTTTGAGTTGGGGATGATGTTTGTACAAGACAGACCAATTTTGTAGTTTCTCAAACCAATCTTGTTCCCCATTGATAGATTATTATTGTATTTTCCGATGTGGCCGGCCCAATACTTGAGATCTTCCTTTAGTAAGGGCACATGCTTTATTTGTACACAAGCCCACTCGTTCACTGGAACGAAACTTGCCTTTGATCAAGACAAGTTTAGCTTTTTTGCCAGTTCGAAGATGTATATAAATGATTGTAATTAAAATATTACTACAATTATATATTCACCTTTTGAGCGAAGAAAGTGCCCCAGTACACTGTAAATGTGATATAATAAGATTAACTTCTGGTGAGATGAAATACGTCATATGCTGAGAGTAATGTTAGTTAAACAGTAGTTTACTAGCAGTCTTGAAGTCAAATAAATGTGGCCCGACTTAAGAAAACCTTGCTTTAGTTTGAGTAATTCCTGTTTTCAATCATTCAATTATACAAAGTAAAATCTTTTTGAAACATTTGGATTTTCACTTAAGGGATGAGTTATCAACCATGTTGTTTGCTGAAAGGCACTGAGGAAAGTATCAATATATAGAACATTGTATTTAACCATAATAAAAGAGAGTCAATAAACAAAGTAATTTCCACTTATACTAAATAATCATCCATAATTAATAAAAATTTTACTTGGGAGGTCTCATCAGAATCAGAAAACATTTATTGCCATAGTATGTCAGACATACAAGGAATTTGACTTGGCGGTTGGTGCGTGACAACAGACGACAATGGACAACGAGACAACATAGTGCGAGGAATACAATATAACACTATGGGTTAGTAATCTAAGGCTATAGGTTAGTTTAATTAGTTGGTTTAAAATAAAAGTAAAAAAAAACTAAAGTGCACCAGCAAACTGAAAGTGTTTGTGCAGGTGGAGTGTGAAGAAAGTTACTGGTGGGATGTCAGTCAGTCAGTGGGGGACACGGGCTCTGTTGATGAGCCCGACTGCCGACGTGTAGAAACTGTTTGTGTGGCAGGAGGTGTTGAGCCTCCTGCCAGATGGAAGGGGCACAAACCGGTTTTGTCCGGGGTGAGAGGGGTCGGCAACAGTCTTTCCAGATCGCTTCAGGGTTGTATCTTCATATAAGATTCAAACGCTTGTTTGTGAATAGATTCCTAAATCAGATGAATCACTCTTTAAAGTGAAACGGCAACAGGTAACAATAGATTTGTACAGGTGGATATTTTTGCATTGCATATTTTTTTTTCTGGCCAGGTATGCTTGAATGAAGTTCTGCATTTTAAGCGACATTCACTGTGCCCGTGCTTCCTCATGACAAAATGACAGCACGCACACAGAGAGCTTGCCATCAGCTTCAAAAGATATTTTCTTTCACAAGTCCTGCAAACATTTGTGTTAAATCAAGCGGCATTAGAACAAAGGCACCCAAGCTCACGTTCAAAGCTCTGCTTTTTCTTTAGACCCACGCTGGTGAAATTAGTTCCAGTTTTCATGGTGTCAGGCTGTTTTTGTTCTGGATAAATGTCAAACGATGACCTTTCTTGAAGTAATTTTCTCTCCAAGAAGGCCAAAACAGCCTCGGCCTATTTCAGAGTGTTTTCACTGGTTTGGTGGTCTCACAGTGCTGCAATCCTTTACATTTTGCACCTTTCTAAAACATGCACATACAGTTTATTGTGTCGCAAAACTAATCTTTTGCAAGAAATGGAATGAAGGAGTTATTTCTTCTTTGTTTAATTGTGAAAGAGAGGATTAGAGAAAGGCATTTACATAATTTAAGTGTAGGAAGATCACAAATGTTGCATACGCTATTGTTGACAACAGTTTATAAAAAATCTTAAAAGCTCTATATAATATTTCTCTTAAGATTTCACAAGACTAAACAAGCACTCTTTCTGTCTATGCTGAGGAAATTGCTAATCGTTCATATCTGGGGGAAAACTACAAGCGTGAAGTAAACACTGTATCTCACATTCTGTGGAATTAATTGATAACATGCAATGCAATAAAGAAAAATGAATTATTTAAAAAAATGTAATTTGCCGATTGATGCGGTTTTGACTGAGAGTAAAAAGTAGGAATGCAACACCGTCAATTTCACATCATATTTGATGCCGTTGTCACAGCATGTCATACTCTATGTTGGAGCAGAAGGGCTGTCCCATTCGTGTTTACACTATTTCAAGTGCTCACACTCAAACACTTACCAGGTGACGTCGAAGTCCCCGGGGTTCAGGGTTTAGGGGTGACGTTGAGTTCTGGCCTAATGCAACATGGGTGTTAGAAATAGAATGAGGGAAAACCACAGAGACCGGATAGCAAACAACCTAAGACACAATAAAAACAGGATACAAACTAAACCTGATCCTGACACATTTTTTGTTACACAACAAGCGCAGCATTCTATAAATATATTTGGCAGAGAATGGAAGCCCTCAAAGCAGGCAGGAAACAACGTGATCAAAAATTTTCTTTCACTGGAGCTTGTGAGGTGGAATTCTCAACTTTATAAAAACCAAGTACAGTTGAAAGGGTTACAAGACTGCTCCTCTAACATCTTGATTAATACATGGCAATGTAGTACAGCACATCCTCCATGTGCTCCCGAAGCATGGCAGGAGCCCCAGTAGAGGGCTACATGGTTGGTTTGGCTCTAGTTGTCGCCACCTGTTTAGGCAGCCAAGGGTGCAGTCATATGAGGCTCTTAGCGAGCAGAGCATTGGGAATGAGCAGCGTTTGACCCAAGTACCCTTCACGCTAAAAATCACATAACAGGTGATAGGTACTCAGACACACTCACTGGTGAGACACTTGTGGATAATTGTGGTTTTGCAGTAAAGCATGATTGCCTCTTCGGCAGTGGTTATGTTCTAATTGATGGAAAGAACCTATCTGTGTTTATTAATGACTTGTTTTGCCATGCTTTTGAATTTGCTGCTGTTTTTCAGAGTAGTTTGGTGCTTGGCTTTAAAGCATGTCTTTAGTAAAAACCTAACCTTTTATTCCTCTTTGCTGATCTCAGTCAGGCTTTACTCTGTCACACCCACATATCAAAACAAATGCATATCAAAGCAGCATTTGTCACAACAGAATAACAAGGAACATACAAAGTATAAGCACAAGTGTTACTAACCGTTAGTCTGGTCTCTAGTAATTGTATATAATTGTGCTGGTCTCTATAATATGTATGTAATGAATGTCTTGTTCTAGTATTTATCATTTCATTATCGTACCTGGAATTAAGAGGGAGTGCACATTTATCCTCTTCTGGAGACTTGAGCGTCTCCTTGAAGACGTGATCCATCGGGGGAGTTGATATTCTACTTGAACAGATTAATTACAATGTGGCCCACATACACATGTAATCCACCATAGAGTTTGTCACAACTGAGATCATCCCACTAAACATTAGTCTCACCTTATTACATTAGGTAAATGGGATAAACATATTGTCTACAATTCAAAATGTTATAAAAAGGAAGCAAATTCCTTGCAGAACTAAAACAGCATATCAGCATTTGATATGAAGAAAAAAAAATCAAGCAGACAAAACATCTCAGAGTGGGTTTGAAGGAGACGGATATCAGATCAACAAAAGACAGCTTTATTTTTTAGATAACTTATAAAGGGCACATTAGCTGCGTGCTCGCAGCACACGACACAGTGTCATCATATCTGATACTGGGCTCGTGTGAGAAGGTGGATCTGGTGGAGGTTCTATTCTTGTCCATGTACATTCAATTACAGTCAAAGAGAAAATCAAGAACACCAGCCAGCGTGAGTCGCCTACCGCCTCCCTCTCCGCCTGCTGCCATGGCGCTTGCATTCCCTCGCGCTTCTTTGTCTCTTTGTTGTTTCCACACTCAAAGGCTGGACAGTTCTTTCTTTCTCGGAGCAACTTGCTCTTTGTTTCTGCACCAATTGGACTGACTCTGTGATCCCTCCAACAGAGTTGAGATGGGGAAAAAAACACAAGCAGACAAAACTCCCTCAAATCAAGCAGCCTTGTGCCTTAAAACACCCACTGGTGACATGTGCCGATGAATCTCGTGCTCTTCTACCCGCGGCTGTGCCACACAAACCCCCCCCGAACACACGTGGACTAAGCAGCTCACATTTATGATCCACCCAGATGTATGCACAAACACCACAGGAAAAATGTAAACACGCACTGCTCGTTCATGAGCAAGCTTGTCAAACACACTGACACGTCTCTCTTTCATTCTCTCTCTCTCTCTCTCTCACAATAATTGCGCCTGATGTAGCCACCAATTTCATGCATGAAAAATACAGATGACATCCCGCCAGGGGATGTCAGGTGTGGAGTAATGGCGGTTGTGAGGAGGAGGGTAAGGGTGGCTTGATGTAAGGCCATTGTGTCATTCGACTGATTCAACAGACAAGCTGTTTTCTTTCTGAATTTCCCGATCCCCTCTCGTATGGAGTCAGCCAGACCACAATTTGCATCGTATTCAGTCAAAGCTGAAGTTAAACATGCAGGGACAAGATAGGAACAGAACAACGGTGGGTTTTCTGCCTCTGCAAACATCTGACCTCCTTGTTGAATGTGGTCGAGCCAGATTGACGTTTAATGTCGACCAAAACCTTGAAACTGAATAAGAAGCAGACTTCTTAGATGAACAGCAAATTTCTATTGATATTCAACTCTTTTTGTACCATTTGGATGACTAGAAAAAAGGGCCTTTTCTAGTAACCTAAATGCAAACATAGTTTCATCTCAGTCCTTCCCTAATGGAGAAAGGCGGTTGGGAGCAGTTCCTGGTTTTTCTGCATGGAAATGTGGTACAGTATACAGAAATGACTAAGATGAGGATGCCCCCACGCAGATCTGTCCCTCAGTCCTGATTACAGTTTTTACCAACTGCTTACACACAAAATCTTTTCATGACACACGATTTTTGAAACCTCTCACTCAAAGTGCAAAACTACCTGGCAAATCTTCAAAACCATAAGCTATTTCTCAGCTTGACTCAGTTTTCAATTGCATAAACACTTTTTTCAAAACACACTACACACAATTCTCTACCTAAAACACAAAGATCTATCAGGAAGTGACTTGCTTTCCTTTTTCCAAACGGAACCAATCAAAATGCTACATTTATTCACCAGGTCCCCGGCCAATTCCTGGACCGGGATCCCCACACACAATTTACTGTATTCTAATGTAAAGAATGTACTTTTGGTTTACATGTTTATAGTTTTGTTGTATGCTAATGTATACAGGTATATACAGGTAAAAGCCATTAAATTAGAATATTTTGAAAAACTTAATTTGTTTCAGTAATTGCATTCAAAAGGTGTAACTTGTATATTATTGCAACTTTCATCAGGGCAAGTGTCAGATCTGTCAAGTTCATGTTGATGCTGCTTCGCTTCTCACAAAGCTCCATTTAAAATTGTAACCTAAAAGATTATGGGCACTTTCTATGGCACATTGTGTATTTGTTCTACCTTCAACACTGCAAACCTCAACCTGCTGCTGAAGCCAATCCCGGCCGATGAAATATGGTGCAGCAAACCTTTCATTATAATCTACTACAAAGCCATTCAATTATCTACAATCAATATACAATTATCGTACATGGCAGGCTGAATGCCTTGTTTATGTCCTGTCATTTTTTACTGTACTGGGTCCGGTTGTGCTGTGGCCGGGCTGCGGAGAGCAGAGGGCGACAGGGACTTCAAGGGTTCAAATGGATTCGAGGCTGCCTTTTGGGCACAACAACCGGGACAGGAAGTGTAGATTTCAAGGGCAATGTTTAATAACTGGGAATGACTGAGTTTTCAAAGTGGGAGTTATTATTGCTACTTACATATATTAGTATATGTGGTTAACTTATATAATTTAACGGATATTATTTTAAACACCAGGCAAACATCAAGTAAGAAACCAATGAAAACTGATATTTTGTCTTGCGTTGGACACAAGGGAAATCCATGCATGAAAAGGTCAACTGTCAAAGATGTGGAAAGAGGTAGACTAATTAATTTAATTCATACGTTAAATGTGTTGTCTTATTTCCGAAGAAACACAAAAGATTTGGAATTATCAGAAAGAAGGCACTCATCCAATTCAATTGACCAACACTTGCCCAGCAAGCAACAAAGTCACCCGCATGGTTACTGGGGGTTCTGTTAGACACTTACGTTTCAAGTGTAAGTGGATCAGCGTTTCCTTCTCTTTCCGGTAAGTGCAGCCATAAGCCATACAATATTCCCTCAAGGCACAATTCTCTCCAGAGTGGTGACATCCGGAAAGGAAGACGTCTTTTGTTGTTTTGTTCTTTAAACCCCACCCTGCCCTCTCACACCCACACTTTTTTTTCTCTGATTTGGTACCAGTCTAAAAAAAAAGTCCTCTCCCGCTGCCTTATTGATTGGGACACTCTGGGGAGGGCCAACTGTAACATCCGATGCCAGCGATCTGCTTTTGAATTGTGTCTGCCTGTCAACACTTTAAATTGCCACTGGAGCCAAACTATCAACATTCAATACGTCAGATGCAGTTAAAGGCGGTGGGTGCACTGCATGAAAAGTGGGATTTTCGTCCCTGTAAACGCCCGAAAATCGCCCTAATTTCCGACAATTTACAGGCCGCGGACGCCGCGTTCGCCTGTCCCGGAAATTGTCGGAAACAGACTCTGATGTAGGTGGCGATCAGCTGGCGGAGGTGCGAATGGCATATGAATGCAGCGAAACCGCGGGTGGCCGAGCGGAGCGGGCTAAATATCCTTACTCCTTATTGGATGAAACCACAACTTTCAAACAAGTAAAATCCCTCGTGATTGGCAGTAAAACCACACCTGGGCAGGCCTGGCACTGCATGAAAAGTGGGATTTCCAACAATTTCCGGCACCGTAAATTGTCGTGGAATTTCAGGTTTACGGCAATTTTCGGCAATTTCCGGGCAAAGCCGAAAGCTGCCGGAAATTGTCGGAAATTGACGTGGGCCTCCCTTGGCAGTTGGTCCCCCATGACTCCCCTCCTCCTAATTCTAGGGGAGGCTTTGACATGTAAATGAAAATGCTGTGAGCTATACAAATGCAAATCAGGGTTTCAGAGAGAGTTTTAGCCCAGGTGACATTTTTTTAAAAGGTAAGAAAATCTCTGGTACAAATAGACCAGGCCTAATTATAGACTCTTAAATTAAATAAATAAATACAAGCTAAAATGTAAGTATGCTAGATTACTGTGTATGCCATTAGCTATGGCAAATGTTATGTAAAAAAGATACACTAAATTATTTAAAAAATTTGTTTCAATCTGAATCAGCAAGGTAAAATGACCATTCCATGCAAACATTAGAATCAGAATGAAGGCTCGGCAGAGATCACATTCTCCTAGAGCTCAACTAATGTGCACAGTGGCAGGAATACAGTGACCTTTTCTTTAGTCTTACTTAAATGCACAGAGGACGTATTAACCACTAAATCTCGCAGACATGGTGCTTCACAGGCACCGCGGTCTGGTCTCGCGAGTCCTTCCATGTAACAATGACCTCGTATCTGATTGGAGGATCCGGACGTTCAACTCGCGTTCAGCTCCGCGATCAACAACTTTCAGACAGTCGAGAAGAAACTGCTGTTTGCTATCAGCGGACTGTCCGTCAGCTGAATCAACATCCTGCCGATATGAACGAGCGGGAGAGACTGACTCAAAGAAGAGACGGGCGCATGAAATCCCAAGGTAAGAATATGTTTGATGACTGCTAGCTAAGCTAAAAGTAGCTTAGCCTAAAACCAAAGCTAAGAGTAGCCATACAAAAGAACTAGTGAGCGAACCCGCTTTATTGAAGTGTATAAGATTTAAAGAGCATGCGTTCATGACTCCTCATACTACTCATACTTACTCCTCATTGGATGAAACCACAACTTTTAAACAAGAAAAATCACTCGTGATTGGTTGGCAGATCTGTCGCTATTGGTCACTCAGCCTCATAAATAATTTATATATACAATATATTATTTATTCATATTATACTGTATATTCATGTCATTGTTATATTCATGTCATTGTTATCCTATGTAGGCTACTAAACAATTATTAGACTACCACCAAGGACATTAATGAACTTAGAGGAACATTTGCCAGGAACATGTTTATGCAAAAAGAGCTTTATTAAAACAAACACAATTGCATACAAAGCGAGGATCTACACACACATGGGTAGATGATGATCCAAGAACTACAACGGTCCGTTTGCGTCCTCGAGTTGTAGGCGCAGACGCATATTGTGCGTAGCTGTGTACTTTGGAGTCGCCTCTCACCGGGACTGCAGCTTCGCACAGAGTTCAGAGAGCTCCATCCTACGAAATGACGGCGACCGTACAATCCACCCAGAGACCCCGCCAACATGCCCTCTTCTTCGGCAGACACGAGGTCTCCGCTGGCGGACTTCCAGAGTTCCACCGCGTCATCTGCGAGCACACGCTGTCTCCATTCCAGCAGCTGTAAAAAACAAAACAATGAATCAATACTGTGCGATGCGTATGGACACAACACATCTATCAATGCTCGTGAAAAATAGTCACCAAATAAACTCTTACCCGCTTTCTTCTCGCGCGGAACTCCTCGCTCTTCCGCCCGCAGTGAGTTTTTCTGGCACGGTTCTGAAGCTCCGACGTGCCGTCTCGTAGGCAGCTGGAAAACAATTAAATGAAAGTGGTGTAGTGAATGTGACTGCATAATTCACCTTTGTTCTTGTTTTGTTGTACTTGTTTTGTTGTACGAGTGATTGCGACTGTTCCGGGATCGCGGTCCCTTTAAGCATTTGGTTGGTGGTGACGTAGAGACCGTTGCTTGTGATTTTGCAGGGCGGCGCCATTTTGCTTTTTGGAAGTTTGTTGTGGTAAAAATAAACGAGACACACGCTGGTGTTCTCAACTCGCGGAATTGCCTTTTTCTGTCGAACGCAACTTCCACACTGGTGACCCCGACGTTCGTTTGCTTAAAGTATTCGCAAACACGACTCGACCATGACCGCGAACGCTGTCACCCTCAAGCTCCCCGAGTTCTGGGAATCGTCGGCGTCGGCATGGTTTGCCCAGACTGAAGCGCAGTTCGCGCTGCGAGACATCACCGTTCCCAAGTCAGAGCTGCATTGGCCAACACTACAATCACTGACTGTCGGAAACTGGCTGAAGAGGCTGATAAGTTTTTCCTGGCAAGCCAAGGGCACTGTGTCATGGCTGCGCTTCTTCCCACACACGTCGCTCCCGTGACAATGGGAGCGACGTCGCGGCAACCTCTTCTCGTCGGCAGCTGTCTTCAGGTCGTCAGCAAGCTTCAGGCCCCCAGCAGTCTTCTTCAGGCTTGTGCTTCTATCACGAGAAGTTTGGACCGAAAGCTCTCAAATGCCGCTCACCATGTAGTTTTGGCGGGCTGGGAAACGCCGGGGCCGGCGCTCATTAGTGGCCATGAGTGTCGGCCGCGTAGGCAGGCTACTTTTTATCCGTGACGGCATCTCCGGACGACGTTTCCTGTGCGACACGGGTGCACAGAGGAGTGTCCTTCCTGCATCCCGTTTGGACATGGTAACCGACAGCCATGGCCCCCCGATGGAAGCTGCTAATGGGACCCCCATCCGCACGTATGGAACAAGGTACATTGAGTTGTGCTTCGAAGGGCATCGGTTCGGCTGGGATTTTGTCACGGCTAAAGTCGCTGTTCCCCTCCTTGGTGCTGATTTTTTGTGTGCGCATGGACTGTTGGTGGATGTTAAGAACCGCCGTCTGATCGACGCTGTTACGTTCTGCTCCTACATGTGCACGCTAAGCGGGGCTGACTCCATACGACTGTCTAGCATGCTCTCCCCATCAGACGACTTCCGCCGTCTACTGGCTGGTTTTCCAGAACTCACCCAGCCCACTTTCTCTGCATCTACCGTGAAGCATGGTGTGGAACACCATATTGCCACCACGGGTCCGCCTGTCTACGCCCGTGCTCGGCGCCTCGACCCGACCAAGCTTGCCGTTGCTAGGGCTGAGTTTTCTAACATGGAACGCCTGGGAATAGTCCGCCGATCCGACAGCCCGTGGGCGTCGCCCCTTCACATCGTCCCTAAGCCTGGTGGCGGCTGGCGCCCATGTGGCGACTACCGGCGGCTTAATGAGGCAACGACACCCGACCGATACCCAGTCCCGAACATACAGGATTTCTCAGCACACCTGGCTGGTACGGTGATTTTCTCTAAGGTGGACCTCGTCTGGGGCTATCATCAGGTACCCATGCACTCACTGGACATTCCAAAAACAGCAGTGATTACGCCGTTTGGTCTTTTTGAGTTCCTGAGGATGCCGTTTGGCCTTAAGAACTCAGCCCAATCTTTTCAGCGCCTCATGGACTCTGTTTTACGCGACCTGCCTTTTCTTTTTGTGTATTTGGACGACATTCTTGTGGCAAGCACGTCCAAAGCTCAGCACCTGTCGCACCTCCAAGCACTTTTCGAGCGGCTCAACCAACATGGCCTAATTGTTAATCCTGCTAAGTGCCAGTTTGGTCTCTCCACCATTGACTTCCTAGGACACAGAGTCACCAAGGACGGTGCAGTCCCGCTCCCATCAAAGGTGGAGGCGGTCACACAGTTCCCACGCCCGCTCACCGTGAAAGCCCTGCAGGAGTTCCTTGGCATGGTGAACTTTTACCACCGTTTCATCCCTCGAGCCGCTCAGCTCATGCAGCCATTGCACGAGGCCTTGAAAGGTAAGCCCACGCACGCCGTGGACTGGACTGAGGACAGGGACAAGGCATTCATGGACACTAGGACAGCCCTGGCGCGGGCCACCATGCTGGTGCATCCTTTGGCCACAGCTTCCGTCGCCATCACCTCGGATGCCTCGGACTACGCTGTCGGTGCCGTCTACGAGCAGTGGGTAGGCGGGGCCCGGCAGCCGCTTGCTTTCTTCAGCCGGCAACTGCGCGCTAGCGAGCGTAAGTACAGCACTTTCGACAGGGAGCTGCTCGGTCTCTACCTCGCCATCAGGCACTTTCGTTTCCTGCTGGAAGGTCGACACTTCACCGCCTTTGTCGACCACAAGCCGCCGGTTTTCGCCATGGCCAAGGTAGCCGAGCCATGGTCCGCCCGCCAACAACGTCATCTGTCCTACATTTCCGAGTTCACCACAGATTTACAGCACGTAACCGGTAAGGACAACCAGGTGGCAGACCGCCTGTCACGGGCTGTGGCAGGAGCAGTCCATCTCGGTCTGGATTACAGCCGCATGGCAGTGGATCAGACCACAGACCCGGACGTGCACACCCTGAGAACCTCGACTACGGGTTTGAGAATAGAGGACGTGGTTTTCGGGGAAGCCAACGCCACGCTCATGTGCGACGTCTCCACAGGCAGCCCTCGGCCGATCGTTCCCACGGGGTGGAGACGTCGTGTCTTTGACGCCATCCATGGTCTCTCCCACCCTGGTTCGAAAGCGTCACAGAGACTGGTGTCGGCGAAGTTTGTGTGGCACGGCCTCAAAAAGGACGTAAGAGATTGGGCTAACACTTGCCTTGATTGCCAACGGGCTAAGGTGCACCGCCACACTAAAGCTCCGTTGGAGTTGTTCCCGGTGCCAGAGAGACGTTTTGACCATGTTAACGTGGATCTGGTTGGCCCTCTGCCTTCCTCTTACGGTTTCACCTACCTGTTGACCATGGTTGACAGGACCACCCGTTGGCCCGAGGTTGTGCCATTGACATCGTCGACGGCTGTCGAGATGACCCGGGCATTTATCGGCACCTGGGTTGCCCGTTTTGGCACCCCTTCGGACATATCCTTCGATCGGGGCGCGCAGTTCACGTCCGAGCTGTGGAACGCGGTGGCCCAGAGCCTCGGAACGAAACTCCACCGCACGACTGCATACCACCCGCAGGCTAATGGACTCTGTGAGCGATTTCACAGGGTCGATGAAGGCTTCTCTTCGTGCCGGCCTCAAAGACAGCAACTGGGTCGACAAGCTCCCTGTGGGTGATGCTCGGCATCCGGACGGCACCGAAGGAAGACCTGCAGTCCTCGTCCGCGGAGCTTGTCTATGGCCAGCCACTGCGTGTTCCAGGGGATTTTGTCCCTACTTCCACCGTTCCCTGGTCTGCGACCGTACAGCAGGCCACGCTACTGGACAATGCACCTGTCCCTACTTCCCATCACAGCCTCCCTCAGTCGCACGTCCCTCGCCGGGCTTCAGTCGGCAGAATACGTCTTTATCCGCCACGACGCTCACAGGGGACCGCTACGCCTGCCCTACGAGGGCCCATTCCGGGTTTTGGAGACGGGAGACAAACATTTCGTGGTGGACATGGGCGGTAAACCGGAGCGACTCTCCATCGACTGCCTCAAACCAGCTCATTTGGACGTTGCTAGGCCCATTGAATCGACCCTAACAGGGCTCCCACACTCGACGCCCCACGCCGATGTCACGGTGGTACACCTGCCACAGTCGTGGCTCCTCGACCCCCTCTGAAACACAGCCGTTCTGGTCTGGTTTAAGCATTTGGTTGGTGGTGACGTAGAGACCCTTGCTTGTGAGTTTGCAGGGCGGCGCCATTTTGCTTTTTGGAAGTTTGTTGTGGTAAAAATAAACGAGACACACGCTGGTGTTCTCAACTCGCGGAATTGCCTTTTTCTGTCGAACGCAACTTCCACAGTGGTATGAATAAAAATCAACACGCAAGTCACCGTAACATTAAACAAGGAAACGGTTAAAAAAAAAAGTCACTTACAGATGTTGCTCCGAGCAAATAGGAGGTCAGCGCCTCATTGTGAGGAGAAACTAGTCTGTGAAAACACAATGTACAGTTATGATCGGTATCTATTCTATGGTATCTATTTCCTTATACAGAATGAAAGCATGCTCTTTAAATCTCATACACTACAAAAATACACTTCAATAAAGCGGGTTCTGCTCACTAGTTCTTTTGTAAGGCTATTCTTAGCTTTGGTTTTAGGCTAAGCTACTTTTAGCTTAGCTAGCAGTCATCAAACGTATTCTTACCTTCGGATTTCATGCGGCCGTCTGTTCTTCTTGAGTCAGTCTCTCCCGCTCGTTCATATCGGCAGGATGGTGATTCAGCTGACAGAACAGTCCGCTGATAGCAAACAGCAGTTTCTTCTTGACGGGCTGAAAGTTGTTGATTGCGTCCAAGAGGAGCTGCACGCAAGTTGAACGTCCGGATCCTCCAATCAGATACAAGGTCATTGTTACATGGAAGAACTCGCGAGACCAGACTGCGGTGCCTGTGAAGCACCATGTCTGCGAGATGTAGTGGTTAATACGTCCTCTGTGCATTTAAGTAAGACTAAAGAAAAGGTCACTGTATTCCTGCCACTATGCACATTAGTTGAGCTCTAGGAGAACGTGATCTCTGCAGAGCCTTCATTCTGATTCTAATGTTGTTTGCATGGAATGGTCATTTTACCTTGCTGATTCAGATTGAAACTAATTTTTAAAATAATTTAATCTTTTTTACATAACATGTGCCATAGCTAATGGCATACACAGTAATCTAGCATACTTAAATTAAATAAATCAATACAAGCTAAAATGAAATAAGAGTCTATAATTAGGCCTGATCTATTTGTACCAGAGATTTTCTTACCTTTTAAAAAAATGTCACCTGGGGTAAAACTCCCTCTGCAGCCCTGATTTGCATTTGTATAGCTCACAGCATTTTCATTTACATGTCAAAGCCTCCCCTAGAATTAGGAGGAGGGAAGTAATGGGGGGCCAACTGCCAAGGGAGGCCCACGTCAATTTCCGACAATTTCCGGCAGTTTTCGGCCTTGCCCGCAAATTGCCGTAAATTGCCGTAAACCTGAAATTCCACGACAATTTACGGTGCCGGAAATTGTCGGAAATCCCACTTTTCATTCAGTGGTGGGGGTGGCTACATGGACTCAAGCTGTGTCTTCATGCTGACGACCTCTCTCACCATGCCACCACAGCACGGTGGACAGGTCAATCCCTTCTGCCGCAACGGTTTCCTCTCAGGAGCATTTCCACAGCAGGGGAGGGCCATTCGAATCGCAAAGTGGACGTTCCTTGCAGCATGCCTTGATAACACACAATGTACTGATTAATGTTAAGTTTGGGTCAAAACTCAAGTGACGGAATGGCTACTGGTACAATTCCAGGAAAATTCCTGACAGAAGAAATGTAAACAGTCACACCGCTTTCAAATGAAGCTTTTAGGGCAAAACATCTTTGGGTGCACTAGGCACCATCCAGCAGAATTGTGCTGTTTTCATTAATAAAACTGTACAACCACCAAACTGAGCGAGTTGTGTTTTTTATATTGGATAACAATTAAAACTAAATAAAGTGCGACAAGTCCATTGCCAAAGCTGAACTAATTATTTTCAGTATGGATTGGATTTAACAGCTTTTGAAAAATATTTAAATGCACCTAAATTTAAGATTTTTGTATATCAATGCTTAAAAAGAAACTAGACTAAAACTCCCTGCACGGCGCCAATTTAATTTCCCCATTTGATGTCCCATATGTCATCTTAATTGGACAGCAATTACTAGACAATCCTAGTTCTGTCATCAGAGGCAAATTTAACCACACATACTAATATACTATTGGTATAGGTGTGTTCTTTTAAAAAGCACTAATGGTTTCATTTAATAACGCATGCCTACTTTATACTCAAATCTCGATATAGGATACGTTCAATTTCGTTCAATTTCATATTGGTTATATAGTCAACAACCCACTGTGATACTAAGGTACAATAGCTAGACATGATACACCACTTCCCAAACAAAGAGAGTCGGCCCCTGTCGTCCATCTGAAGAAGTCCATGGATAATAAAGCTTTTTTTTTCATAAACATCATAGTTCGCAGCACCAAACGTCCCACCAGGCCACTGGGAGCTTGAAGTAAGACTTGGGTGATGCACTGCCTAGACTTAGCTTGAGAAAACCCTTCAAAAAGCAATGATACGATTGCCATTATGTGTGAGGGGTGTCGTCTTGAGAAACAGCATCTTGAGAGAAATTGGGAATGATCAGCTGGAAAGGGGGACCTTCAAGAGTGTGTTGGTGCATCCCACTGTGGTGCTAAACATTACAAACACCCTTTCTGTGGTCTGGCTCTCAGCAACAGGAACTTGAATAAATGCAAAATATTATCAGTCTCCATAACATGGCGGAACAAAATCACTGTGGCGCACCCAAATGGAGGAGGTAGACGATCTGGAAGAAGATGCATAGACAGACCCCACTGGACCCCTTATTCCTCAACTTCTTCACTTGACAGCTTGACACAAAAGCAAACAAAAACAGGAATAATGTACATACATGCAAGTCCAGTCATAAGAGACACCCTTGCGTGGCATAAAGGAGCAAAATAAAAAAGCACTATGCCCACCAGGGTAAATCCAACAGTGACAGATTTGAGAGAGCAACGCCTACATTGAAATCTATTCCATGGTTGTAAACAGAGGCAGAAAGTAAAAAACGTAATGCCTTTCGCAGCGTTAAATCCGAGCCCTTCTTAACTTGTGACATCTCTATATGTAAAGGATGACTTGTTGTGAAACACAGCATAATGTCATGACTACAGAACAGATGCTGACACTGGCTCTTAAGCTGGCACATTATAGCAGTGTAAATCTAGATAAGTCTATGGACATGATGGGATGCAGTGTTCTACCACACAGATGCTTGCTAATCCCACCTGTCACAGTTGAGGTTCCCTTTATTATCATACCTTCCAGCTGCTCTTTCCTCCCCTGCTGAAGTGAAGGATCTAACTCTTATTTGTGTGTTTTCACACTCATTTAACTCATGCAGGCAGAATTTTCCCAGTTGACAATATGATGCTATCCTGAGATATTCCCTTCCTCACTCTCAGGTGATAAGAATAGAACTCTTGCCTACTGCAGTTACCTTAGCGATGGTTACCAACAAACAATGCCTCTAGTTTCTTTGCAGAAAACATCATGAACAGTGCAATCTTTTCATTGATATTATCTTTTTTATTCCAATGAAAATTACTGCACAGACACATTCAACATCACACGATTTTACAAAATACAACAAGCCCCAACTGCATACTTAACCTCTTATAAGATTGGACTGGAACAGTATGTGGGAACCCGGTTCCGTCAAATGCAGCGTTCATTAAAAGTGTCATGTAAATAATTATGTAACTCCTTACCATTATAGAAAAATGCTCATAAACGTATTTACTTCTGTCACAACCTCACTCTTGGACCATGACAAAAATAGAAGAAACACATGGTTCTAGACAGCACGTTCAATTTATGTGTTGTTCCACAACCATCAACCATCATTGCCAGTCCACTACCGGTTATATAATATAAAATATTGGGGGGGTGGTGATGAAGCCTCAACATCCAGTTTGGAAACCACTGCCTTATGGTATAAAAGCCCTGTCAAATGAAAAAAGTATGAATAAAAATCAGTTAAATTGTATTTAATTCATAGATGTATATATTATGCATCTATCTATCTATCTATCTATATCTAATCCTAAATGCAAAGCATTCTATTGATCACAGTTATATTTGTTGTCATATCAATTTCACAGGAATACATCATACAGAATTGATCTGGAGTAAAATATTGAATTTGTTTTGATTCAGTCTTCCATTAACAAAAACGTGCCTGTTCCTGTCACATCATATTATTGGATACCTTACAGTTAGATACTTTAAACAGATTGGGTTGACATCTAGATCTGATCTCTTTTGAATTTGTCTTTATAATAGTTGACTGTCCGTATTGCACCTGCAGTTTTGGGCATGTGTGGGTAGTGATTCCTCCTGGACCACTGGTGACAGGTAAATGTGATACACTAGAGACAGCATGCAGAGAAGAACCACACATCTGCATGTATTCCCAATGAACCTCTCATACAATGTGAGGGAGTTCTGCAGAGAGCAGACACGCATGTCTTTTTTCACTGCGTATTGCCCGTTCAGCTGTTTTTCCGTGCGGACAATCAATGCAAATGAATGAGGCTTGTTTTTAGATTTATTCGTGTTCCTTGCGTATGTGCTAGTAAGTGTTTGTGGGAGTGTGGTGGTGCTGAGCCATTTCAATCTGCAAAGAGGATCCAGTTCCTGTGTAATTAATTCATTTTACCAGGATATATTAGACCAAGGCATATTAATAATGTTACCTGCTGTTTATTGGTCATCTGTTTTGCTTAAAACTCTCTACAACTATGTTTTAAGAGAAAAGTATGAACTAGCAAAGTGGGTTGGCGTCCAGCTCTTAATTAAGTTGGTAAATAAGATGATTCAGAATATGAGCAGCGTGTGCACTTGCCACGAAGGTAACAGAACATCAGACTTCTTGGGCATCTTATCCGTTTGTAATAGGCATAATTAGAGATGAAAAAGATTTGTTGTTGTATGTTCTTCTAAAAGTATTCTCAGGTACATAATTGAGTTTACTGGCAGAGGGAACACAAATTGTTCATCTTGTGGAGATAAGAATGATTTACAGTCCACTTGGTGGCTTCTACTGTGTATTCTTAAATCTTATCTCATTGTTGCTTCCAGTTCCCCTACACCGACTCGCTCGCTTAATTAATGCCAATTTTTTCCTAAGCATCATAGTTAAGATGAAGAAAGGCTGGTAATAATGACTTTTCTGTCTGCTTGGAGGGTCTCTAAATATAGTGAGAAAGATGAATGAGGGGAAATGAGTGAATAGAAGTACGATGACAAGGCAGACCGGCAAGATTCCCTCTGAAATGTACAGATCAACAGGCCTAACAACCCACACCGCAAAAAAATAGGACTCCAGAGTATTCTCTGACCGCGTTCAGAAATGGCTTGTTGCAGATCTAAAAGGCCGCGCCATTATTTTACAGATTTAGTTAAAGGGCACAGCATTATTTATAACATGCATGTACAAAAAGCAGAAAGCTAACAGACAAAACAGCTAACAAACTTCCTAACAGCGATGAAAGACAACTTACAGTGGGAAGACTGGGCTATAAATACACAAAAAAAACTAATCAGACAGCATGACATGACACAGGTGTTAAGACATGCTAAAAGCTGATGATTGGTAGTTGAAAAAAAAGCAAGGCTGACAAGAGTAATTAAGCTCAAGGGATACGCAACATAAAAAAGGCTAGAAAACCAAGCCTTCACATTGCAACCCCACCCACAATTGAGATGTGGGGAAAGTTATGTGTACTGTGTAGTTTACAAGCCATAAATAATAGGGGTGTAACGATTCGTTTTTTAACACTGATTCGATTCGATCACGATTCATGGTTGTCGACACGATTCAAGGACGATATTGGTTCATTTAGAACGATACGATCCGAAACGATTCAGTGACTTGAAATCGATTCAGTAACTTTTTAGCCAAAAATTCAACCAGTGTGACTGAAATAAATTTCCTAGATTCCTGTTGTTTCTTGTAATAGAATCAGGTATCAATTAATTATGAATATAAATACACAAGTAAACAACAATGAATGGCAAACGCATTCACATTTTATTTGAATAAAGTGCAAACACTGCTGTAGCAACGTAGCAGAAAAAACCTGTATTAGTGATATAAACAAAAAACACCCCTGCAGTAATGGTTTCCCCCAACCAACCACTGCAAAATCCCTCTATATGAACCTCTGTGGAACGTCCCGTTGGCTTTGCCGTGAAACCCGGGAAGTTGAATCTGCGCTTGGGCAGGCGGTTTGTCGGCTCAGTCCGTGACAGCCTTTATCATTAAAAGTGCTAAGAAAAAACATCCATATAAAGTCTGACGTGCTTAAATCCAATGGGTTATTTCCTAGTATCGATACAATCGATTTATGACATTTTAAATCGATGTTAGATCGATATATGTCGTACATAAGATCTACAGATCGATGTAGTTGGATCGGAGGAATTAAAATCGATACATCGATGTAACAGCTGAATCGTTACACCCCTAATAAATAATGATAATGTTTCTTTTTCCTTTTTTGAAAAAGTCCACAGAGCAATACCCAACAACTATTGTTGATTAAACGTGTCCTTCCCGTAAACATTGATGAAGACCATTTGTAATGTTGAGTTTATACTCGCTTCTATAAGTGGAAGAACTTTAGCTCATATCTTATGAGTGCAGCAGGCAAAGCATTGTCTTGTTCAACCTGTGCTGAGAGGAGGATGGCTACTGAAATATACTACAGATATGTGATATATCAGTAAGCCTGCATGAAGCACTTTGAATTGCCTTGTTGAAATGTGGCATACAAATAAAATTGCCTTGCCTACATTTCCATGCATCGTATTCTGCTGTACATCATAAGACGTGAACAGTATCATTGCCATGGTAACATCATTATTCTTGGAGGGAAGCATGACATACAGTGTTATGAAGTTCATTCTTTTTGATCCATGAGCAGAGGAGAAGACAGTTGAAAGCAGAGAAAGGAAGAAAATCTCAATTGAAAGATGAAAGTCGAACACAAGTCCCTTTTAGAAAAGCTGCAGCGGAGGAAACACTGAGTGTGGTAGCTTTGATCATTTTGCCATGAAGTCAGAGTTTTGGGTTTGCAGGTGTTAAATTTGAGCACCTGGGCAATTATTAGTCAGTGCTGGGACTTTTTTTTCGTGGTCATAGTACATAGTAAACATTTCCTGAACTATTCATATTTTCATGGGTTTTATGGGTCCATCTCATTAAACAGGTGGATTATAATTACTACAATTCAGTACCTCTGCATGCTTATAATGTGTGGTTTGCCTTAGGCAGGCATAAAATCAAACTTATTAAAAATGCTAAAAATCCCTGCCTTTGCTTCCAAATTCCCCTTGAAACAAATTTCTTCCAAACTTCCTGATTTAGTTGAATGTTCAGTGTCATCAGAATCTTTGCTTTGAGGAGCCACTGCCTTCTGCTTTTTTTAATTTCTGACAATATTCAGTATTTTTGTAGCCTTGTATGTTCTCAGGCAGAATCATTTGCATTTTTGACTTGACGTGTCATCCACTCTAGAAAGTGTCTTGATTTACACTGTATAATCATGTCTGTGTCCCAGGAAGTCCAGGGACAGGAGAGGGAGGCTTCTAACACACTTAAAAATACTTTAAAGTAGATTACCTAAAGGCCTAGGGGGCCCGGGAATACCACACACACACACTCTCTAAAACCCCTGGAAGAGGACAGTCTTGCAGAGCTTCTTTCTCGTGCTCCCTTTTTGCAATTGTGCAACCTTAGCTTGAGAAACACAGACACAACCAATGAGAAGAACAAGTCTGAATGATGGTTGTCGATGCCAAACTGTGTCTCTTTAATGTGTTCCCCAAACAGAAAAACATCCGCCGTTCCAATCTCCTCTCGGACGATGTGTGTGGCGGTCGACACCTTAGGAGCTTGTATTGTTGAAACTCGGCGGATCACCCTCTCTGCAGCCCTCAGCACCTTATAATAAAAAAAAATACATATTTATATAGCGCTTTACACAGTGCTCAAAGACCCGTTACAGAACAGACAAAACAAAGCCACCGTAATATACAAAGATTACAATATTTTAAAAGATAAATCAAACCTTTACTGTGCCTTGTGATGGAATTACTAGGCTGCCGTTGTTTTTCAGCGCTAGAAGGTGGTAGCTCTTGTCAAATGAAGATGGTACAGCATCTCTGACCAAGCTCGCTCGGCACACCTCACAGGACAGCTTTCCATAAATCTGCCAGACTACAAACCCTGCTATGTAGACCAGAGCATTTTCCACCAGACCACCAAACCGAGTGGAAACCTTGAGAATGAAAACGGAACATTTGGGAGAGTCTACACAAAAACATTTCTCAAAGTTCAAGCTTATTTTCCTTCTTCACAGTTCTTTTTACCTTTCTTAAACAAAACCCCTATGTTAATGAATATTGTTGATGAGGAACCAAATTGCTCAAATTTGTAAATAAGCTTGTTTCGTGCTTGTCGACTACCCAACATATACTAAAGAACCAACAAGGATCACGCATGTTTTAAATCCACTGGGGAGGTGGAAGTGATTGGACACAGCAGGAAACAATCAGGGACACGGCAGACACTGGGCATGTCTCAATTCCCCAGGCTACGACACGGCTGTGCGAGAGACGTGGCCCTTTGAAGGACAGGTCTGATCTATTCTCGGCGGTCGAGCATATCCCAGCATGCTGTGCTGGGTGACAAGGATTTGAAGCGGGGGGGAAGAGTTCACTTAAGTAATAAACTTCTGCAGCTTAAAGTTTTGCGGAGAGTCTGTTGTTTGACAAGCCAATGCAGAAGTATTCCTGGGGTTCCATACCAAATTGTGCAGATAGCTGAGGGTTATGTAGATTTTTATAATCTCCCCGGCGGTATGGGCTGCAGCCCAAAGATCCCCCATGGTGCCAATGGCCCACGTCCAACGAGAGTTTGGACCCAAAAATTGCACGTAGGTGTGATCTAACATCTTGTGGGGGTGAGGTGTGATTTTTCACAAGGCTGTTGAACACGTATTCCCTTTTGTTCTAACCACATGGTGAAGTCACCACATATAGTAATCATGTGGAGTGTAATCAATCATATCACCTTCAGCAGCGGAATCACTTACCCCAATGTTACCCCAACCAAAACTAATCGGCAATAAAAACAACTTGTGTAATGTAATGGTAACATTTTACAACTATGTGTCCTTGCCATGGAGCTGGAACTTACGTGTCATGTATCAAGGGGACAGCTAAGGAGTGAGAACCAGAACTCTCACAGGAGTGAGAACCAGACGCCTTGCAAACCGGCCCTTAGGGAAAGAGGTCGCGACCTGAGAATTAATCGTGCTCCCTCTGTCGCTTGCCTCAGGAAGAGTCCGGCGGAGCCCCTGACGACCAGTGAAGCTTTTTGAGTTACTTTTTCCGTCCCCTCCCATTTCTCCCCCCCCTTCAGTTTATAAATAACAAACTATGTTCTATTCACTGCAACTCCTGGGGCCTGTACCTTGAAGCTGGTTTAGGTGGCTAGCCAGCTAAGTTTCAGCTTACTTTCCACCAACCCCGGGTTTTCGGTAGCATGAAAGTGGCTCGGCTTCAATTGGTATTCGTTGCCATGGTAACTTACGCTGCACGGCTAACCTTCTCCGGGGCAGGTTATGTTCTGGATTCAAGCTCTCAGTCCCAAGTTTGACCAATCAACGGTGAGCAAAGAAACAGCTGATGTAATTCCTAGCTTCCGTTTTCTGTTGCGATCATTGCGGCTTCACCTTTTCTTCCAAATCCTGTGGCCATCTCAACGCAAACTGTTATAAGAGCACTTCGTAGAGAGAGAGTTTTCAGGGACAGACAAAATCCCCTTGACTTTCCTGATACTTCCTTGTATGTAAGATACAGATATTCCGCGGAAGGAATAACTTTGCAAACTCGTTGAGCCGCAAATAACAAATGTGACTCGTCGAAGCCGCACTTACTGTACCGCAAATGGTTTGAATTATATTTTTATATATATTTTTTTAACTTGCGCATTAACGCTATCAGCAATGTTCCTCTAATATTGTTCTCTTGCTTTGGCAGCAGAGACGGTGTTACTGCGTGCTTGAAAAACATTTTTACATTCTTCATATTTCTGAAGAATAATTTCTTGCTCCTCCGCGGAAAAATATATTTCGCTCGCGCGCTAGCTCACGCTCTCTATATCAAACGTGATTGGTTGTTCGGTGCCGACGTCAAAGCCTGGGTTGACAAACTCAGTTGATAAGCGGCGTCATGGTACCAATAAAGCCAGATTGCTTGGGTTTGGTTTTGTCGATTCTGAACAAATTCTGCAACCTTGAGTTTGTTGAACCATCTTCATGGTACATGCCCCTACTTTTGACTGCTCTTTTTCAGTTTGGAAACTCACTATTCATCTATGTGAGGCCAGTCGCCCACAGTATATATAAAATGTTTATATATTATACATTAAATCTATCAGGTTACTGCTAATTCAATAAATACATTGACCAAAGGCAACCTTTTGTCACTAAGAAAAAAAGCCTACGTGGAGGTGCCAAAACTGAAGTTACTCAATTGTTCACATGATTGATTGATTGATTGATTGATGAGTTAATCCCTGTAGACCAGCAACCCCCTAACTTTTCTAGGAGGCTTTTCCGTGCATTTGTGGCATCTCGGGATATTATTATCATCGGGGTCTTTATTATGAACGCGAAAAATGGCAGAAGTGTGTCAAACATGCGTTACAAAACGCACCGCCCATTGATCACACAACTGTGGCAAACTGAGAGCAAAATTATTGAAAGGTGTCCAGTGTCTCATAATTAAAGTAGATTGCACTTACATAGACATGTGAATACCTGCTAAATGATGCATTGCTCATAATCTCTACCCGTGCACTTACATGTTATGCACTGGTGCCGCCTAATGTTACATTTGATGAATGGGATGTTCACATGCTGTGTTTACGGCCTATCTTGGCTGTGCTGCGTCGCCCTTCAGCGGCAGTCCTTGAACTTTCAGGCGAATGAATGATGTTTCATAGTTTCACTTCCGCATAGCAACATGGTTCCCTATCAGTGAACTTCGAGCTGCGTGAAACGCTGTGGGAACGCCCTGCGTGACCGCGTCATGAAGCACGTGTGAAATCAGACCAATGGCGAGACGCCACGTCATCGGTGGGTGACGTCGAGACCTGGAATTATAAAGCGCACCCAAAAAACCGGCTCCTTCATCTATGTGCCTTTATCAAGCGCGTTGTGTGAATCAAAAGTTCTTACGGTTATCGTACTATGGCGAACAAGCAGTGCTTCTTTCAGTGTGCTAAGTCTCCCTGCACCCGCTCTATTACGGGATGGGATACGCACCAACTGTGCGTTGTTTGGTTGGCAGCGGAGCATGCCCAGCTGGCTCTGAGGGGCCGGGCTGTGTGCATTGCAACGTCTTCCTGATGCAACGCTATGCTGCTGCCGGTCGCTCTTCATGGAGTGCGGCTCGGCTGGCGCTTCCCACGGAATACGATCTACGTGGGATTCGCAGTTTGATTTTTCAGAAGGATCTGAGACGGCTTCTGCGTTTTCTCAGCCTTTTTTGTCGGATCCAGTGCCTCATACCGGGCTTCGGGAGCACGCGTGGCATTTCTTCCGCTTGGAGGACACACACTAACACAACTATCCAGCTGTGAGGAGGTGGATGTTGTTAGCATAGAGGCTACGGAGGCTGAAGACGCGTCACTTCAGTCGCCGCGGCCGATCAGCTGTTGGAGGTACTCGCCCGAGCTGCTGAGATTCTCAGCATTGACTGGACGGCTGACAGGCAGGAGCTTGCTACAACAAGTAAGTTGCATGAATATTCTTCCTTCCCGTCCTTCCCGTAAAGTACCTCCTCGCTGGTGTATGCCGCTCTTCCCGGACCCCCACACTGAGTTGTCAGCGTCCCGGGAGAGGCTGGTGTCTGCTTGCGTGTTTAACCCGCGTACTTCCGTGTATTCGTCCGCGGAGGAGATACTGGCGAGCCATTTATCACCCGCGGTAGCGTCATTTAGGACACCGGCGTTGCCCACCAAGCCTAAGGCTCGTGGGCAAACGCTTACTCGGCGGCAGCAGGCGGTGTCCTGCCTGCATACTATGTCGCTACTACAGGCCTTGCAGGCGGAGCTGCTTTGGGCGTGGCTGAAGAGAAGGAATTTAATCCTGACGTGGTTCGAGAACTGCGTCAGACGGCAGTTTTTGGCTCTGCGTGCCGCTAAAGAGACCGCCAAGTCAGTTGGCCGCTCTATGTGAGCCCGGGTGGCTACACGGATGCACTTGTGATTGAGCCAGTTAATAAGTTTCTTCCCCGTCGACGCCGCGTCCCTGGGGCTACCGGGCGGGTGCAGCCCCGGCCGTCGATGAGCCGGCTCACCTGGCTGCAGAGCAGAGAGTGTTGCGTGGCCGCGGCGCTCTCAGGCGAGGTAGCCACCGGGAGGGGCAGGTCTTCACCGCATTATACGGTGCCCGTACTCGCTCAGTACCCTTTAGGGTTCAGGCTACTGTCCCCGCCACTAGCCTCCTCCTGTGGAGGAGCCTAGGGCTGTCAGGGCGCTTAAACACATCGTGTCACAGATCAGATCCGAGGACTGGTTTATCACGATAGCTCTCAAGGACACTTACTTTCACATGTCTTCCCGACGAGAAGCCCACAACACAGAAAGTTCCTGAGGTTCGCTTTCGGGGACGAAGCTTACCAGTATCAGGTCCTTCCAGTTCGGCCTAGCTCTCTCTCCCCGTACGTTTAAGAAATGCGTTTTAAACTACATTGACGACTGGTTGATTTTAGCTCCGTCAGAGCAGCTAGCGGTTCAACATTGAGATGTCGTTCTCGCTCACATCAACCGCCTGAGATTGAGACTCAACGCCAGGAAATGTGTTTTGTCCCCGCTGCATGAAAAGTGGGATTTCCGACAATTTCTGGCACCGTAATTTGTCGTGGAATTTCAGGTTTATGGCAATTTGCGGCAATTTGCGGTCAAAGCCGAAAACTGCCGGAAATTGTCAGCCTCCCTTGGCAGTTGGCCCCCCATTACTCCCTTCCTCCTAATTCTAGGGGAGGCTTTGACATGTGAATGAAAATGCTGTGAGCTATACAAATGCAAATCAGGGCTGCAGAGGGAGCTTTAGCCCAGGTGACATTTTTTTAAAAGGTAAGAAAATCTCTGGTACAAATAGATCAGGCCTAATTATAGACTCTTACATTTTAGCTTGTATTGATTTATTTAATGTAAGTATGCTAGATTACTGTGTATGCCATTAGCTATGGCACATGTAAAAAAGATACACTCAATTATTTTAATCTGTTTCAATCTGAATCAGCAAGGTAAAATGACCATTCCATGCAAACATTAGAATGAGAATGAAGGCTCTGCAGAGATCACATTCTCCTAGAGCTCAACTAATGTGCATAGTGGCAGGAATACAGTGACCTTTTCTTTAGTCTTACTTAAATGCACAGAGGACTGTTAACCACTACATCTCGCAGACATGGTGCTTCACAGGCACCGCGGTCTGGTCTCGCGAGTCCTTCCATGTAACAATGACCTCGTATCTGATTGGAGGATCCGGACGTTCAACTCGCGTGCAGCCACCCGCGGTTTCGCTGCATTCATATGCTAATTAGGGCCATTCGCACCTCCGCCAGCTGATCGCCACCTACGTCAGAGTTTGTTTCTGACAATTTCCGAGACAGGCGAACGCTGCGTGCGCGGCCTGTAAATTGTCGGAAATTGTCGGATATTAGGCAGATTTTCGGGCGTTTACGGGGACGGAAATCCCACTTTTCATGCAGTGGTACGGTCGCCGTCATTTCGTAGGACGGAGCTCTCTGAACTCTGTGCGAAGCTGCAGTCCCGGTGAGAGGCGACTCCAAAGTACAGAGCCGCGCACAATATGCGTCTGCGCAACGGACCTGCCTCGGAAAGAACGCCGCACGTTACCTACAACCCGAGGAGGCAAACGGACAGTTGTAGTTTTTGGATCATCATCATCTACCCATGTGTGCGCAGATCCTAGCTTTGTATATAATTGTTTGTTTTAATAAAGCTCTTTTTGCATAAACATGTTGCTGGCAAATGTTCATTTCCTCTATAAATTCATTAATGTCCTTGGTGGTAGTCTAATAATTGTTTAGTAGCCTACATAGGATAACAATGACATGAATATACAGTACAATATGAATAAATAATATATAGTATATATAAATTATTTATGAGGCTGGGTGACCAATAGCGACAGATCTGCCAACCGATCACGAGTGATTTTTCTTGTTTGAAAGTTGTGGTTTCATCCAATGAGGAGTAAGGAAACTCAAGCCAGGCCTGCCGAGGTGTGGTTTTACTGCCAATCACGAGTGATTTTACTTGTTTGAAAGTTGTGGTTTCATCCAATAAGGAGTAAGGATATTCAGCCCGCTCCGCTCGGCCACCCGCGGTTTCGCTGCATTCATATGCTAATTAGGGCCATTCGCACCTCCGCCAGCTGATCGCCACCTACGTCAGAGTCTGTTTCCGTCAATTTCCGGGACAGGCGAACGTGGCGTGCGCGGCCTGTAAATAGTCGGAAATTAGGGTGATTTTCGGGCGTTTACAGGGACGAAAATCCCACTTTTCATGCAGTGACCACTTTCCTGGACGTGATCTGGGACTTGACCACGGTGCAGGCACGTTTGTCTCCCGCTCGGGTAGCTTCCCCCCTTTAGCCGTCAAACAGGCCAAGCTAGGCCAGCCACTCGTCCCAGCGAGCGTGGGCTCGAGGGCCGCTCGCTTCCCCCGAGGAGGGTTCCGGGGCTGCTAGACCAGAGCTTGCCTGCCAGTTTCAAGATGCTGACGCTCAAACAGATCGTGTCACAGATCAGGTCCGAGGACTGGCTTATCACAATAGATCTGAAGACGCTTACTTCCACGTGTCCATCCTTCCACAACACAGGACGTTCCTGAGATTCTCTTTCGGGGACGAGGCTTACCAGAATCAGGTTCTTCCATTTGGCCTAGCTCTCTCTCTCTCCCCGTATGTTTAAGAAATGCGTGGATGCAGGAGGTTTCTCTGGGGAGACACCCGCTGGTATCCCGCTTCCTTCGTGACATACTGAGGCTGAAGCCAGCAGCCAGCACGAGTTGAGGAGGTCGCAGAGGTGGCTCTGAAGACGACCGTTTTTCTTACAATATTTGTTCATTTTATAGAGAATTGGACATCTGCAAGCCCTCTCGGTGTTTCCATCGTGCTTGGAATTCTCACCTGGTATGGTGAAGGTGTTCTGACTACCTTCTCCCGGTTATATACCTAAGGTTCCTACTAATACTATTGGACCTATCTTGCTGCAGGCCTTCTGTCCTCCTCCATTTCTTCCGTCGGACCAGTTGAAGCTAACCTCCTCTGCCCGGTTAGGGCCTTAGACGCTTATGTCCACAAAACTGCCCTGTGTAGACGTTCCGAACAGCTGTTTGTGTACTTCGGACCACCTAACATCGGGGGTCCTGTGTCTAAACTGAGGATAAGCAAGTGGGTTCACTGGCTTCAGTCGGCCGGGCAGCCTGGCCATGGCGAAGTGGGTATTGGCGTTCCCACAGCGTTTCACGCAGCTCAAAGTTCCCTGATGGGGAACGTCTCTGGTTACGTACGCTGCGTGTTTTTGCCATACTCCCGGAATGCCCGTGGCACTTGATTCGGCCTTTCAGAGATGGAGGAGCCGGTGTTTTGGGTGCGCTTTATACTTCCTGGTCTCGACGTCACCCGCCGATGACGTGGCGTCTCGCCGTTGGTCTGATTTCACACGTGCTTCATGACGCGGTCACGCAGGGCGTTCCACAGCGTTTCACGCAGCGTCTGCCTTTCCCACTTCCCACTAGTTACCCATTTAATGAGTTATGAGGAAAAAGGCTTTCATCCTTTTAACCTTGTTAAACCAGTTTTAGTCAGTTTAAGTATTATTTGGAATAGGTCACTGTTTAAATCAATGAGGGACCCTTACTACTCAAAATTGTGATTTAATATGGTCTTCACAGGTGAGCACCCTTCTTGGAAACAGAGGGCACCTGTCTCAAATTCTGTCCATGTTCGCAGCCCCCCCCCTGCACTCCCCTCCACCCAAAGCCGTAAACCTTTGGGGACGGACTGCATACCTTTATTGATCTCTCTCCTCTGTCGTGGGGAGAAAGTCTGCTAATCTATTGTCTCATCTACATAGATGCAAAATAGTGGAGACAACGTTTGATGATTCAAAAGTCACATCCTATCAGTCACAAATGTTGTTTTCCTTTTGGTTCAATGTGCGTCTTGAATCACTAAGAACAAACATAAGAAATTACCATTGCAAAGGTCGGAGGGGACGTTTGGTCCCCTGAGTGAATCTGTTTTCTCCATCTCCTCCATCACTCATTCTGTAACCCATCGCCTCGTGCTTTAACATTCTGACATCTGCTTCACGGTATTTTACAGAATTTCTTCATGTAGGATGTGTGACCATTTGAGACGAACATTACAAGCAAAGTCGTAGAGATAGGGATAGCATAAATGTTGTTTATTTGCACTGTAACTCAAAGAACTGTGAAGTGCCAACGTTCACTGCACTTCAGGCATCATAGTCACTCTTTACCGAGCAACAGATGTTGGGCAAATCAGCGCTCTTTTCAAGCGTTAAAATGATTACTGCAAAGAACATATTCTGGCACATGTTAAGATACCACATGGTTGTTTACTGTACATTTTAAAAGACACCATATATGTTAACACACTGTTGAACAACATTAAAATGTTTAAACTGACACGAACAACAGAAGGTTGTAATCTTTGTCCTATTAGCTTCCTGGAAAAAGCAGGTCTCACAACAAGGTGTCCATGTTTGTTTATACTGGCGGGATGGGAGTTGGTTTTCCTGAATGCAGAGGAGATCCCTCAGCTCGTCTTATTCAATTTATCACATGTGTCTCCTGAAGGTGGAGAGTAGGTGAATATTTCACACTGGCTGCACAGGAAGAGGGATGACACTAGACTTATAGATTTATAATGGATGGGTGGAGAGGGTTGAGCTCATCTTATAGGAGGGTAAAAGGATGTTCCAAAGGGAATTCCATTTTCATATTTACATTTGTGCGGCCCCATCTTTGTTCCGATACTCTTTTTGGATGCTTATTTGTGGAAGACATAATGGCACCCCTACTTTTTGATGTTAGATACTTTGGCAAACAGAAAATGATATTTCACACATCAATATCGGCTCATTTTATGGATGGGTGCTTTAAATTGTTTTCTTGTTATAAATAAGGATTCCCCACTTCAGGATTTCCCGCAACTATCCCTTCTTTGCAGTACTCATGAATGAACTCAAATGTGAAAGTGCAGGACTGAAGTGGTTCTACTTTTGGTGTTCTCTGTGTCCGTGCGTTTTATAATCTTAGGTGGATTTTCTGAATGTGTATTCATGAATGTGCCTTTTTGAGTTTTTACTGGTGTCTGATAATGGTTAACAGCTTTTCATTGGTGAAAAGTTTTTATTTATTCAGGCTTTGGTTTGAGAAGCAACACGCCAGTGCACAATGTCACACAGGGGTTTTGGATGGAATGGAAAGGGAACAAAAATAAGAGGAAAAAAAAACAAGTGGTTTTGGGTCAAGGCAATGGATATCCTTTCAAGCCTGAACACTCCACTGGGTGTTTCAGTAAATGTCAAAATCACTTCTGGCTGTAGACAGACAGCCTAATGGACCACAGCACAGTGTGGGAGGGCAATGGAAAAGGAGGGAAACATAAGAGAACAATGGTCTACGCAACCTCCTTTTTTTGCCACATACAAAACGGAGAGGAGAGTCCTCAACCAGGACAATTCTTTCACTATATGCATTCTCTGCTTTGTTGTACCCAGGAAAAACGGCTGAATATTAAAACCATCCCCGCTCGCACTAATGAACATTGGAGGCACTCGTAAATGTACAAAAGCTTGAAGGATGATGTTGATGAGCTGAAGGCCTTCTTTCGGCTCATGTTTACAGCGACAGTGTTTTAACATGAGGAAAATAATCCAGAAAGTAAAGGATGATCAGGATACAAGCCATGAGTGCATTAGAGTAAATTGATGATGAATCTTTTTCTTTACAAATATTTGACAACTGCACTGCGGGACCGTTTTCTCATTTGTCAAATGCAATCTCCACATAAAGCCGCTTCACGGATATAGCAGCCATCTTTGGCACAACATATTCTATACCATAATTATCAATGATGAAAATAAAAACAATAAAATAAAAATCCAAGGGATTTGAGCAAATGGGGAACGGGCAAAACGTAAAACCGGATGTAGTAATTTATAAAACCAGGAAAAATCCAATGACACAGGGTTTACATTCCCTGGTAAGATGCAGGTAATTAGAAACCGGATGATTCAGTTCATGGCAGACAATCGGCAGGAGGTCAAATAAAAATAAAATCAGAAACAACCTAAAAAAATGACTGTTACCTTTGGGAAAGCATTTCTATTTGTATCATTTGTTTAAAAGGAGAGAGAAAACAATTAGTTGGATATAGGGGTTGATACACTACTAACGTCGGGCTACACCATCTTCAACAACCCCGGATGTTGGGTTTATGCCAACTGCAAATCTCACCCTGTAGCAAAGTGCTGAATGTAGATAATATCTTTTTCAACTTGTGGCAGTATGCAGTGATTGGCCTTTATGGATTTCAGCTGGGTCTAGATTCTAGCCAATCACATGCATGACACTGCTCCATAAAGGTGGCTTTGGAGCACCAGGCGGCTGCATGTCGTTTGCAGAGGCTGGGGCTGTGACGCAGCCGGGCGTGTTAGACGCTGCTCCAGATGGTGACAGCGACTCTTGGTATGGCTGCATGCTGCTCTTCACATCCTCCACTGAGTGTCCAACACCCTAAAGAAACGGCAAGGAGCAATGAGCAGCTAAGACAGCGGCTAACCCGCCACTGACCATTGCTGTTTTGCCTCTGGTTAAGAGTCACCTTGTCGGGGTGTACTTTGCCGGTGTCTAAGTTCACCCGTTCCTATTTTATTTGCCTTGTGCTGACCTCTATATTGCTCTTGAGTGTGCATTAATTGCGGGCCGCTGAACTGGGCCGAGCCTGTCAATTGCACAAGAGCCAGGCCGTACTTATTATTTGTGGGCATAATTTGTTATTTTGTTTGTTTTGTCAAATCTGTTTTACTTTGTGAAATTGTTGTATTACGTATACCTCTTTAAATTTCTTTCTTTTGATTCTGCGTTGATTTAGGTGCTGAGCCTGCGGTGGTGGATTGGTGTCCGAGGTGGTGGTGGTGGTGCCCTTCTTTCGTTTATGTTTTTGCACGTGGTTTGAATTTGCTTCATTTTGTTTCGTTGTTTTACGTGTGAAGTTTCTCTGCCCCCCCCCACTTTTAGTTGGGCAGTCCATCGCCACCGCCAGTCTCTGTGCTCATCGTTAGAGTGAGGTTCTTTTTAACATTGGTCTTTTAGTCGTGAATTGTTTAATAAAACTTTAATTATTGTGTATGACGCGTCTCTGCTGACCTGAGTGCCTTCCTCCATTATTGTATGTTGGGTTTAGATAATTCCCAGGGTGGCGTTGTCTGGCAACAAGTGGTGTGTATATATATAAAACTGCCCTTATCCATACGCCTCATGTGCCGCTACATTTGGCATCCCCGGCAGGGTAAGAAACTCTTCCGCCACATTTGGCGTTCTCGGAAGGATCAAGAAGCCTCCCCTCGCCACATTTGGCGTTGCTGACAGGATACACTCTGATCAGGGACGGAGCTTCGAGAGCTCGCTTATTCAACAGCTGTGTGGTTTCTATGGCATCAAGAAATCTCATACAACGCCCTACCACCCTTCCGGGAAAGGGCAATGTGAGCGTTTCAATAGAACGCTTCACGATCTCTTACGTACGCTGCCGGTGTCCTGGAAGCGTGATTAGAATTCATGTCTTCCCCAGGTTCTTTACGCCTATAATACCACCCCACATCAGGCAACCGGCGAGTCTCCTTTTCTTTTCATGTTTGGTCAGGAGCCGAGACTCCCGGTGGATTTTCTACTAGGTAGAGTTCAGGATCCGGCGGGCGGTTACGAACTGATCAGGTTTACTCGAGAATTTGGAGAAATAAAACAGACTGTTTGCAGAACTTCCACCTTACCTCATCCTGTCTAATCACTCAACAAAGAAGTCTAACAGCCAAAAAAGTAGCCCGTCTGTTTAAGAACGGCGTTCGCTTGAAGAGCACTGTTCCACCTGGCCGCTCTTTAAAGTGCTGTCAACAACACATTGCGAACATCTTCTCATTTTACACTGACGTCAGTGCTGTTGCCCTCCAGGGCCCCTCAAAAGTCACTCACCTTTGGTTAATTGCCATATACAACACTGTATGTGCTGTTTGGGGTCGTTTAGCATTGTGCTGACTCTGATGTCGACCTCTTTCTGTGTGAGTTGGTGGCAAGGAAGAATTCATTGAGAGAATTTCTAAAGATGAAAAATAACTCCTATTTTAGTGTGCACTCAGGGTGTTACTGTAAAAGTAAATTGCTTCATAGTTCTGTGTAAGTCCAGATCCCAAAATGTTAGATGTTTGTGGAATATCATATAAAATGATTTACACGAGGTGCTGTATATTACCATTTGATGTATTGAAGCAGCTTGACTGAAATAAATATTTCAGAGCATACAATCTAAATTGGGTAATGCAATGTAAGTGTTTATTAACTCAATCCCCATTGGCTGACATTGGCTGGTCGCTAATCTCCCTGAGATCCACAGAAAAACATGATGCATTCTAAACATGACATAAAACCAAATGTTAAAACTGTGCAGTTAGAAAAGTTCAAATAGCACAGTCAGAGGATGGGCGATGCAGTATGCCAACCAACCACATACATCATGTGTCCATAACTTCTTTAAGGAAGGGGTAGATTGACAGAGGACGCTCTGGGTCACCAATGACCAAATGTTAAAGATACCGACTGGTACCTATTAGATGCTAGTCTTTTTTTTATCATATGCAAAACAATGATATGATCTATTTTACGTCAATCATACATTGTATTGTATGATTTGTATTATGAGAAAGCGATCTCTGGAAGAAATCACAAAACCTCTACACTCAAAGTAAAATACCTAAAATACTGCCGATGTATCTGCAGTCTGATAATTTACCGTTATAAAAAAAATCTCTACGCACACACAACTAATATTTAACTTGATATTCAACGCATTCTTTGTATATTTCACTGCAGGATCTAGTTAATGACAGTTGGGCCAAATAAAAAATAAGGCATCTATCCTTCAGGTACACAGAGATGACTTTGTCTGCCTTTCACATTGTTGTGCAGAGGCCCCGGCTTCGATGGCTGCGCCTGGATGGAGAAGAAAAGGCCAAGTGACGTAAAACTGGATTCCGCTTTTCTAACACTGTCTGTTTGAGCATTTCCAGACAGAATCAATAAAGAGGATGCATTAATGCCTACAGCACGAGACAGTTGAGGTGCATAGAAGCTATTGAGACAGAGTGCAACCAATGCAGCTTTGGCTCAGTCAGGGGGTTTGTCAGTGAAGAAGTGAGTTGACAGTTCTGGAAAACACTTTTATGGATGAGGGGAGGTGAGGGGTCGATTTATTGATCTGTTGCACTTACATACACCCGAGGCACACACATTTGGGTTAACAGATAATTTGATGATAATTTGAGTTTGCCTTAAAGATGCCTATGCACAACTTAGGAACCAATGTATGAAAACTTCACTTTACTGAAGACAATTATGATTTCAACATCAGAAGATAAACTTAAATCAACCTGTTTATCAACATTTTTAATCAAAAAGCGCATACACTGATGTTAAATGTGTGCTCTCAACTTGTATGTTTTTGTTTGGTTTATTAATGTTTATTTGATGGTAGCCTGAGTTGATTGAATACTGACACCTGTGATTGACTGTGTACTGAATAAATCACCTTGAGTGAGCGTGGCTGTGTGTTGGAAGTCAGTCCTGCCGTTGCGTCTACTCTGTCAACAACTGAAATCTGTATTGGTCTATATTCTACAATTCATCTTTTCTCAAAAGTATGAAATCAAAGCAAGATAATATAGATTCATTACACTGTGCGCAGATGAGTTTGTTTTTGTTCACAAAAAAAGTTGTAACACTTTGTTATTTTAGTGGCAGACGGGTTGCTTTACAGGCAACACACACATTGCCACAAATCCAGTGCAGGAAGGTTCACGTAAGAAAAGGTTGTTACTGCCAAACTGCACAACACAATCTGAATTCTTCTGACACGGTAAAACCCTCCCATCTGGTGCTCAAAACTAGATCAAAACAAATACCAAGAATTATTTGCAAGAGCTGCAGCTTATGCTAGCACAATTGCTGTCAATATCCTTTCAAACCAATTGCTTGCAGAAGTGACACCTCAACGATACTCGGATCGTGTGTTAGGATTTCTTAAAGATTCTGTGAGGAAAGATGAACGTCAGGGCCATTTATCATGTCTTTGAGTGGCTCTGTCTTTGCAGGGAACAGGAAATGTGTCCTGTGACATTTGGCCACATCATCTTGAATTATTAGCCCCTTCCAAGAGGACACAGGATTTATCACCACTTCTGTCCCAACACCCTCAGATGCCGCACGAAGCAGGACTCGCAAGTCTCCTCCCGGCGAGCTGTGACAGGCGGCCTGTGCAGTGCAGAAAATATTAGCATCATAGAATCAAAGCGTTTTAGGTCCCCATTTGATATAAAGAACTCAGATGAGTATGTCTATTGGGGTGAGCATATTGTGTATGATCCAATAAAATGTATTTCTACAGAGAAAGGGCTGCTTTTGAACATGGCCATAGTGATTCAAGAAGCCAGAGGCGCCATTACAAATGAGACGAGAATGACTCTAGGGGGTTTCTGGCTGCTTTATTATAGTGGATCTACACTGAAATACAGACAAACTAGTTAGACACAACAAATGGTAAGTTAAGTTATATATAATATTCAAAATTAATTTGATAGATTCCAAGTGTTATTTCATAGAAATATGTAAAGTACCAGTTTAAAGTAAACTTCCCCCTTCAATGAATAATAAAGTGTGTCCAAACATTTGACTCTTAATGTATAGAAATAAAAAACTGTAAACTTTGACCTCTAAATCAATGTCCAACACTTTGATCCAGATTAACGTGGATGTCATAACTTGCTGTTAGAAATTCTTCTTAATTGTGATTCTTTGATTCACGTAGTCTGCTGGTCGCAAATAATGTTCGATGGATGAGTAAATTGCTACTATTAGGTATATATATATGTATATATATATATGTGTGTTGGGTTGTGTGTCTATGAATGGATTCAAGAGGGAAACAGCAGTACAGTTAAGTAGAACACATAAAAACAAGACTACTCCAGTCAGGACCAGGGGAGAATCTTGAGGAAGTTAGGGAAGTTGCATTGTACATCTCTATCTCCTCTTTGTGCCGGATGACCGAGCACACTTAGAAAAAGGTACAGGCTGTGGCATTTTGAAATTTCAATGCCAATTCTCCATTGAGCACTAAACCTTTTTTTTCCAAAACAGAATGCTCTACCCTCCCACAGTGAAAGCATACATTTAATATCAACTGATTATTGCAAAAGCTGATTAAAAAAAAAAACATTTGGGGGAAGTGAAGCATGCATCAAATAATTCCTGTCATTCCAGATCTCTTCACACCTGCTCTGGATCTTAGCTGGAAGATTTGTGTTGCCCGTGCAGTTTGTAGCTTGCGATTGATCATTCCCTTGAATCAAAGCTCTTCTCTCTCAGCTCCCCTTTTGAGCTTTTAATTCTCAATGCCCTCACCTCTCCTTACTTTTGTCTCTCTTCCGTTCCTGCTCCACTTCCTACTTTCTTGCCTTTGGCCTTACATCCCTTTCCTTCCGGTCTTATCTCGTTACTTAGTCTTTCTCCCCTCCATCCTTTCCAGTCTGCCTTGTCTTACCTTGTTCCTGTGCTCTCTTTTCCCTACCACACTGCCTGCAGTACTTTTTTCAGGGGGAAATCACCTTGCCCACTGGAGATCCGGCACTTGGTGTGGACAAGCCTGAATCGAGGGACTCCTAAAACTGATTGAGAGCTAGACTGTGTACCTACGGGCTGCAAGGTACCATGAAAATATTCTAACTAACATTCCACCAGGGATTGGCTTATCAATAAAAGAATACTAAAACACTCAACACTACAGACTGACCCAACATGTAATCAACTTTTCAATTCCTTTTAACTTCCCTCAGCAGATATTTCTACAGCTGGGAACATGGGGGAGGAATCAGACAATCAACCACAGTGGCTCAGTCATACCAATAAGTTGCCAGGGACCAAATGTGGATGACCTTAAGGAATGGAAGTGTAGCGAGCGGACCGCGGCAGGTCCCACTGTATGGGTGAATTGCATTGTGGGACGGTTGTTGGGTTCGTTTGGATCCTTGTCTGTTGTGTTGTGCTCGTATCCTGGGGCCTGTACCATGAAGCTGGTTTAGGTGGCTAGCCAGCTAAGTTTTAGCTTACTTTCCACCAACCCCGGGTTTTCGGTACCATGAAAGTGGCTCGGCTTCAATCGGTATTTGTTTCCATGGTAACTTACGCTGCACGGCTAACCTGCTCCGGGGCAGGTTATGTTCTGGATTCGAGCTCTCAGTCAGAAGTTTGACCAATCAGCGGTGAGCAAAGAAACAGCTAACGTAGTTAATTCCTAGCTTCTGTTCTCTGTTGCGATCATTGCGGCTTCACCTTTTCTTCCAAATCCTGTGGCCATCTCAACGCAAACTGTTATAAGAGCACTTCGTAGAGAGAGAGTTTTCAGGGACAGACAAAATCCCCTTGACTTTCCTGATACTTCCTTGTATGTAAGATACAGATATTCCGCGGAAGGAATAACTTATCTTTGCGAACTCGTTGAGGCGCAAATAACAAATGTGACTCGTCGAAGCCGCACTTACTGTACCGCAAATGGTTTGAATTATATTTTTATATATATTTTTTTAACTTGCGCATTAACGCTATCAGCAATGTTCCTCTAATATTGTTCTCTTGCTTTGGCAGCAGAGACGGTGTTACTGCATGCTCGAAAAACATTTTTACATTCTTCATATTTCTGAAGAATAATTTCTTGCTCCGCGGGAAAAATATATTTCTCTCGCTCGCGCGCTAGCTCACGCTCTCTATATCAAACGTGATTGGTTGTTCGGTGCCGACGTCACTCTTTTATGTGCACGCGCCCGCAGAGTAATCAGAGTTTGAGGATCAAAGCCTGGGTTGACAAACTCAGTTGATAAGCGGCGTCATGGTACCAATAAAGCCAGATTGCTTGGGTTTGGTTTTGTCGATTCTGAACAAATTCTGCAACCTTGAGTTTGTTGAACCATCTTCATGGTACATGCCATTACTTTTGACTGCTCTTTTTCAGTTTGGAAACTCACTATTCATCCTTGTGAGGCCAGTCGCCCACAGTATATAAAATGTTTATATATTATACATTAAATATATCAGGTTACTGCTAATTCAATAAATACATTGACCAAAGGCAACCTTTTGTCACTAAGAAAAAAAGCCTACGTGGAGGTGTCAAAACTGAAGTTACTCAATTGTTCACATGATTGATTGATTGATTGATTGATGAGTTAATCCCTGTAGACCAGCAACCCCCTAACTTTTCTAGCAGGCTTTTCCGTGTATTTGTGGCATCTCGGGATATTATTATCATCGGGGTCTTTATTATGAACGCGAAAAATGGCAGAAGTGTGTCAAACATGCGTTACAAAACGCACCGCCCATTGATCACACAACTGTGGCAAACTGAGAGCAAAATTATTGAAAGGTGTCCAGTGTCTCATAATTAAAGTGGATTGCACTTACGCTCGCTCTCCATATCGAACGTGATTGGTTGTTCGGTGCCGACGTCACTCTTTTATGTGCACGCGCGCGTGGAGTAATCAGAGTTTAAGGATCAAAGCCTGGGTTGACAAACTCCGTTGATAAGCGGCGTCATGGTACCAATAAGGCCTGATTGCTTCAGTTTGGATTTGTCGATTCTGAACCAATTCTGGAACCCTGAGTTTGTTGAACCATTACCGCTCTTAATTACCACTATGATAAACTGGCAGCAGCAGCAGCACAGGTTGGTTTGATGTTGTTATGCTTTATCCTGTGGGTGCACATTGGCGTGGCACTGCATTGGTTGTGTACACACTTTTATGTTGGTGAAAAAATGATCCTACTAAAAGGACCTTTTGTTCAGACACAGATGGCTGTTGATGGCAATTTGATATCTACATCTTAAACTGCGCTGTTGCTATCAGCATACACGGTCAAACTATTATGGTGTGTGTACACTTTGGTGTCAATGTTTAAACCACGGGCTGTTCATGGTCCAACCTTAATGTAGCTACCATTGCCATGTTGAGTGCTAATTTAACAGCAAAACAAGCCTTTTTTAATGTTGTTTGCTTATTTTCTTGAAATGAATCTTCAGAATGACCTCACAAGCCATGATCAGGCTCTGCAAAAATCTTTCACTATCCTCTTTCCATTCATTATGGACACCATTAACTGTCACACCAATACCTCAAATGTGAGATTATTTCTGAGTACCTATGAAAAAACGTATAATCAAAGCCTCGGCCTCAGCTAAATCAACACGGGAAACAATAGCTGTTTATCTTATGCGCAGCTCCTAATATTTGCATAATAGTATTTGATCAATTTTCATTTATTTTGCAAATTTGTTGCGAATTGAAGAACATTTTCATTCCTACATTTTAATGGAAATCTAATTTAACAAGAGAGTGGGTTGATGATACAAGGCCAATTGTGCAGGTAACCATGATGAAAAATAGACATCCCGTCACTATTTCTATGTCTTTTTCTCCACTTGTTATGAACCATGTTGTCGTGACAAGTTGGCAAAGTGTGCTAGCTGAAGCTGCAAGAGGTAATGGAAATGGTTGTCACTAAGAGCACTTTGCATCATGTTGAAAATGTTCCATAGCAAAGCCCTCCAAAGACTTTTCATCTTGGCCAACAAAAACATAAAGGGAGGAAATCCATCTATGCTTCTGATTTTTGTATTTACGGTGTGACTTTTTGTTCAACTGTTCCCAAAAGAACAGTTGTCGGATATTATATTTTAGAGTACTGAGAACTGTAGAAGTACAGTAACAGAAAAATGTAAAATTAACTGGTGGGTCTTCGATTAAAGTTTACATAAAAAGCCAGTAGGCAGTTGTTTTATTTTAAGGACTAGGATGAAAAAAAATGAATATTTGATTAACTGTCTTCAATATAATAACTTAAATATGAATTGTTGTTTTCTATTGATTTTATTTATGAAATTTATCCCTAAAGATACCTCATGAATTCTTAATAATGGCCAACAAATGTGTCAAAGTAACCTTAAACTTGGACTTTTAAACTCCATTTTTTTTATTATTGACTTTGCTCTTTGTGCAGATGTGTTTTTAAAAATAGAATGAGAAAAAATAGTCTTGCACATTTTTTATTTATACTGTGACGGCCCTTTGGTTGTGAGCAGGGCCTGCTGTGGTATGTATTTGTCCCTTTATCCTGTCTTGCAGGTCCACGGTAGGAGGAGCTCTTCAGCTCAACGAGGAGCACCTGGCCGGTCTCCCCGTTCCATTTAAGACTTATCCGTCCAGTCCGGGGGGGTTGTTGTTCGGGGAGCATGTTGTTTTGCACACAGGAGATTATTTTGTTAACAATAAATTGCACGTTCCGTATACAATCCCTGCCGTTTCTCCATTATTGTCATGGCCCAAGAGCCAGGTCGTAACAATACTTTATCTGTACCTTTTTTGGAGCGTTTTCATGTTGCTAGTTTTCTTCAATCCACACCAGAGAAATCCCTCCTAGATTTGGCAACAACTACAGAATTTGTGCACACACCCTCTCGGCTGTGGTGTGTGCTCATTTTAACCCCTTGCCCCCTCCCCCCACAGTCTGCATGTATTTGAAAAGTTCATCAATATTGCTGCATGATGAAAATACACAAAATGATCAAATCAGATTTCTATGTGGCATTGATTGTGCTAATATTAAATTGCTGCCTTTTTAGTCCAGTGCTGTATCGCTCATGTACCTGCTTTTTAAGTGATTCTTAATTGTAATACAGAGATGCATCATCCACAAAAAGTTTTCTTGAATGCTTATTCTTAAAACAACTGCACATTTGTTAAATGTTAACACTTACTGTTCTTTTCTTGGAGCCTGGCTGTCACTTCCTACACAAGAACAAGTCTATTGTTCACCTTTTGATGTAGGAGTGGTGACTAATGTTCCACCTTCTCCACTGGCTCGTATGTGTAACATCAAGTTTTCTGTGTACCTCAGCAGTACGGTTTACATTCTCACCATTGTCTTAGCACCGCTTCAAAACTGTCTCTTGCTCTTCAATTCATTATTGTCTTGTTGTTATTGTTATCAACTTCTTCTAAACCCAAACAGCAAGCAGATGTGACAAAGATCCTACCAAATTGGGCCGCTTTAGCATGCAGTGACAGGAGTGAATGCCTTGCATAATGGCGGAAGAAAGACAAGATGTCTCTCTGTCAACTATGCTTAAGGACAACACTATTCAAATCATATCCTCCTTCAGGCTGCTTTTGTTATGCACACAGAGAAAAGAGGATTGTAACAAGCAGCGAGGTAAGATTCCAAGTAATTAGGATGGAGTGTGCTCTCTTCCAATATGCTCCATATCTCTTTGTCTCCATTTCCTATCCTGATATGATACTGGGGATAACCTAATGCCTCTTCCTGCCTTTTAAATGCTTGCAGGAAGAAATGTGGAGGTAATTTTTCTTCCCTCTTTCTGAGGCGCTGATAGTTTGACAGCATCAAGTGAATGTTGGTGCTTCCCTCACCCTGTGGCTTTATTTCAACACATTATGTGTCAAGCTAAAATTAACACACAAATCCTGACAAGCCCCTTGTGGCAGTCACATTGGTGGTTCTTCCGTTGCCTGAGCACATCACAAAGAGCTTTCCCCTCTTATTGACTCCAATCCTCCAACCACACTTATGTTACATTACAGGTCATTTAGCTTTTATCCAAAGCGACTTACCTTTAGTTTTAACCCATGTTTTTTTTTTACATTTTACCTAGGGAGCCATCAGGGGCTAGGTGTCTTGCTCAAGGACACTTGAGGATTTGAACCAACAACCTTGGGGTTCCCAGTGCACCACACTACTCCATGCAGCATTTTGTTTTTTACATTCAGATACTCTTGCTCCCCCACCTCTGCCCTATATATAGAAAACTAAAGTCGTAAGTAGACTTCACCTTTTAAACTTGTTAGTTATCCCGCACATGCAAAGACACACACACACACACTCACCTACTGATCCTTTTTTAGTAGCAGACTTTTAGGGGACTTAGAAATGTTTCTCTATTGACTGGTGTCTTTTTGGGATGTCTAAGGATGGAAATGTATGATACAAGAAGGAAAGGGGCTCTGCTCTGGAGCTTTTGGGAGCACAAGTGGCTCTGACACTTTCTCCTCTGAGCTGCAGAGCAGAATTTTTGCTTTGACAAAGTGACACTGTTATAGAAGATTGTAATCAATGTCACATCAAGATGGGCTGTCATGGCATCACCAATTCGCAATCAAGCCAATGAAATGCATACCACGTAGTGAGGCTGCAGCGGCGAGCAAATCATAAATGACTACTTATAATATCTTAGCAACTACAGCTACTTGATCCCTGTTACTATAGTAGTGGAACATCATGAGATGGATTCACCTTGTAGCCTGAGCAGATGTTTTCTGTTAAAAAGGAAAAGTGAATACAAATTTACAATAACAATAATGAACATCATAGAATCAAAGCGTTTTAGGTCCCCATTTGATATAAAGAACTCAGATGAGTATGCCTATTGGGGTGAGCATATTGTGTATGATCCAATAAAATGTATTTCTACAGAGAAAGTGCTGCTTTTGAACATGGCCATAGTGATTCAAGAAGCCAGAGGCGCCATTACAAATGAGATGGGAATGACTCTAGGGGGTTTCTGGCTGCTTTATTATAGTGGATCAAATACAGACAAACTAGTTAGACACAACAAATGGTAAGTTAAATTATACATAATATTCAAAATTACTTTGATAGATTCCAAGTCTTATTTCATAAAAATATGTAAAGTACCAGTTTAAAGTAAACTTTCTTCTTAAATTAATAATGAAGTGAGTCCAAACATTTGACTCTTAATGTGTAGAAATAAAAAACTAAACTTTGACCTCTAAATCAATGTCCAACACTTTGATCCGGATTAAACAGCAATCAATCTGAGATTAGGTAGAGGTAAAGAATCAAGATGTGACAGGCATGGATGTCATCACTTGCTGTTAGAAATTCTTCTTAATTGTGATTCTTTGATTCACGTAGTCTACTGGTCGCAAATAATGTTCGATGGATGAGTAAATTGCTACAATTAGGTGTATATATATATATGTATATGTGTGTTGGGTTGTGTGTCTATGAATGGATTCAAGAGGGCAACAGCAGTACAGTTAAGTAGAACACATAAAAACAAGACTACTCCAGTCAGGACTAGGGGAGAATCTTGAGGAAGTAAGGGAAGTTGCATTGTACATCTCTATCTCCTCTATGTGCCGGATGACCGAGCACACTTAGAAAAAAGTACAGGCTGTGGCATTTTGAAATTTCAATGCCAATTCTCCATTGAGCACTAAACCTTTTTTTTCCAAAACAGAATGCTCTACCCTCCCACAGTGAAAGCATACATTTAATATCAACTGATATTGCAAAAGCTGATTTAAAAAAAAAACATTTGGGGGAAGTGAAGCATGCATCAAATAATTCCTGTCATTCCAGGTCTCTTCACACCTGCTCTGGATCTTAGCTGGAAGATTTGTGTTGCCCGTGCAGTTTGTAGCTTGTGATTGATCATTCCCTTGAATCAAAGCTCTTCACAGCCCTGGTGAAAAGTACGAATGATCTCCTACTTGCATCGAACCAAGGACATGTCTCTTTTCTTGTCTTGCTGGACCTCAGTGCCGCCTTTGACACCATCGATCATCGTATCTTGCTGCAGAGACTAGAACATTTGATTGGTATTAAAGGAACTGCACTTAGCTGGTTTATATCTTATTTGTCAGATCAATCCCAGTTTGTGCTTGTAAACGGAGAATCCGTTTACAAGCCACCAATGTTGGTCACAGAGTCCCACAAGGTTCTGTGCTTGGACCCATTTTATTTACCCTTTATATGCTTCCTTTGGGCGACGTTATCAGAAAACACCGCATCAACTTCCATTGTTGCGCAGACGATACTCAATTGTATCTGTCGATCAAGCCAGAGGAGACCGAACAGCTCGTTAGACTTCAAGAATGTCTTGGAGACATCAAAACTTGGATGACCTGCAACTTCCTGATGCTAAACTCAGAAAAAACAGAAGTTATCTTGATAGGCCCAGAGCGCCTTCGAAGTCAGCTGTCACGTCATACAGTTTCTATGGATGGAATTTCTCTGGTATCCAGCAGCACCGTCAAGAATCTTGGAGTTCTCTTCGACCAGGATATGTCCTTCAACTCTCATATAAAGACAACTTCAAAGACTGCCTTTTTTCATCTACGTAATATATCGAAAATCAGGAATTTCCTGTCTCGAGGTGATGCAGAAAAATTAGTTCATGCATTTGTTTCCTCCAGACTGGACTACTGTAATTCTTTGTTTGCACGGTGTTCTTGTAAATCTCTTAAGCCTCTTCAGTGGATTCAGAATGCTGCAGCACGTGTATTAACAAGAACTAATAAAAGAGACCATATCACGCCTGTATTATCTGCTTTGCACTGGCTCCCTGTTAAATCACGAATAGAATTTAAGGTTCTTCTCCTCACCTACAAGACGCTTGCTGGCGAGGCACCTTCTTATCTTAAAGAGCTTGTAACACCGTACTGCCCTGCAAAGCAGCTGCGTTCTATAGATGCTGGGTTACTTGTTGTTCCTAGAGAGTCCGGGGGGCAGATTCAGTCAGCTCCTTTAAGATAAAGCTTAAAACTTTCCTCTTTGATACCGCTTATATTTAGGGCTGGCTTAGTTTGCCTGGACCAGCTCTTAGTTACGCTGCTATAGGCTTAAACTGCCGGGGGACTTCTTAGGACACACCGAACTCCTCTCTCTCTCTCTCTATCTCTCTCTCTCTTTCTCTCTCCCCTTCTACTAAAATCCATGTTGCATTAATGCACATGACTAATTCAGCTCCTTCCCGGGAGTTTTTTGTGCTTTCTCGCCGAGCAGGTCTCTGCAGATCGTAGTTCCGTCAGGACCCTGGTCCTGACTCCGGCCGTGGTCCTGCTGGCACCTGCTGCTGCCGTCATCATCATCATCATCATCATCATAATTTTAAATATGATTCATATCACTATTACCCTTTCCTAAAATCTTTGCTTTCCCTCCCCACAGTCTACTGTGGCTGGTGGTTCGATCTGACGGTGGTGGCCCCTGCAGTGGTCCTGTCGTACACCTGGCCGGCTACTTGGAATTCTTTGAATAATTTCTGTTATAGAAATTGAATGTATTCTACATCTGTATGAGTCATTCTGTACACATGACATCCATTGCATTCTGTCCATCCCGGGAGAGGGATCCCTCCTCTGACGTTCTCCCTAAGGTTTCTTCCCTTTTTCCCTGGAAGGGTTTTTTTTCATTTTTTGGGGAGTTTTTCCTGTGCCGATGTGAGGGTCTTGGGACAGAGGATGTTGCATGTATACAGACTGTAAAGCCCTCCGAGGCAAATTTGTAATTTGCGATTTTGGGCTATACAAAATAAAATGAATTGAATTGAATTCTCTCTCAGCTCCCCTTTTGAGCTTTTAATTCTCAATGCCCTCACCTCTCCTTACTTTTGTCTCTCTTCCGTTCCTGCTCCACTTCCTACTTTCTTGCCTTTGGCCTTACATCCCTTTCCTTCCGGTCTTATCTCGTTACTTAGTCTTTCTCCCCTCCATCCTATCCAGTCTGCCTTGTCTTGCCTTGTTCCTGTGCTCTCTTTTCCCTACCACACTGCCTGCAGTACTTTTTTTCAGGGGAAAATCACCTTGCCCACTGGAGATCCGGCATTTGATGTGGACAAGCCTGAATTGAGGGACTCCTAAAACTGATTCCTCTCCAAAATGTGCCACTGATTGAGAGCTAGACTGTGTACCTACGGGCTGCAAGGTACCATGAAACACCAGTTAGAAGATAATCAGTCGTCATTCGGAATTGCGGGAATGTTGGTGGCTTCAGACTTTAGAAGACCTGACATTTGCTTCTAGTTAAAAGATTTGCCGTCTTCTGTGATTTCCTAAATGCATCCTTTTGAAGTTTATTCATGAAATGCTTTCCGATATTACAAATTGTTTTACCAAGCCCAAAGGACAAAAGAAAAAGGAAAAAATGAATCACAAAACTTGGTATGCAGTGAATAGCTTGTGTGTGTGTGTGTGTGCATGCATTAGTTTATTACCAGGGCTACAGACTATTATCACCCATCAAGATGCAGATGTCCACAGAGGACACTGCATACAGTTTATCCTCACATCTGCCCATCAGTCGTCAGAGATAAACAATGCAAAATACCAGATTTAAAGTATTCTGACATTCAAGTCAGTTATTATGATAGAAATATTTCCAAACAGATCATTTATCTTTAGAAAGAAAGATCTCAAATAAAAAATAGAACTTTTATAAAAAGCTATAAACGTCAAACAATAGATGTCACTTAATGTACTTGGTCGACGTAGATCAGTTTAAACTTAAGTTGTGGTTCATTGGAATTCATTGTACTCATCCTATTTGATTATTGCATTCATTTTGTTTGTTTCATTGCTTATTTATTTATTATTTGTTCAGTTTAGTCTAGTGTGTAGTTGATCCAATAATCCAAGCCATCCGGCTTCCAGGTTTCACGGCAAATCTGACGGAATGTTCCACACGGGTTAAAATAGAGGGGGAGTTTGTCGGGGGTTGGTAGGGAAAAACCATTATTGCAGGTGTGTTTTAACCATTGCAATTTTGGACAGTTTTCTATTCCACAGTAGTGAACTCAAGCAAGACCGGGATGATAAAGGAACATTTACTAGAGTCAATAATCAGGAACTGGCTAACAAGTCTGCAATTTGGTAGCAGGTCAGGTAAGCGGAAGTAGGAACAAATACAGGTTGTCTACAGAGAGAACAAGTAATGCAGTATGATTGAGAATCTGGCAGGGAGCAACATAATAAGATGGCCCATAAAAATGGCCTTTTTGTAGGGAAGGACCCTGTGCTAACATTGATTTGTTGCCGCTACTATCCTTGAGCATGGTGGTATTTCCCTCATAAACACTGGTATGCACACTCTAATCATTTTCTGTCAGGCTTCCATTGGCGCTCATTCAGATAAGGGGGATGCAGCACGCTCACTTAGTCAGGAGTGGGTCCTCAGCAGCTGTGATGTGGGCCTGGGTCAAAGCAGCAGCTCCCTCTGCGTGTGGAAATATTTTGAATTGAAGTTCCTGATTGGGTGCCTGAAGCTCCTGCCAGTGGATCCCCAGGCTTCTTTCACCAACAGGCTTGCAATGTGCCTGTCATTTTATGGGGGGGGGGGGCGAGGGCGTTCAGGCTCAAACATGCAGTTTTTCTCCTGAGTATTTGGAAAATTGTTTTAAATAATAATTTAGACAAAATGTATATTCCTCTTATAATATTCCAAAGAGCTATATAGCAAGTTGTATGCGTACAAGTGTAGAGAAATTAATTTGGGAAAACATAAATCAGTCTGGACTAATGATCATTGTTACAACTTTTCAGCAGTTTACAGTGTCTTTGCAGACATTCAAGGTTCAATTTCAATTCAATTCATTTTATTTTGTATAGCCCAAAATCGTAAATTACAAATTTGCCTCGGAGGGCTTTACAGTCTGTACACATGCAACATCCTCTGTCCCAAGACCCTCACATCGGCACAGGAAAAACTCCCCAAAAAATGAAAAGGTTGTATCATGCAAACATGTAGCCATATATTCTTCACAATAATGTTTACACCAGGAGTTGTGTGTGTAATTCAGATAATGTTATCTCACAGTAAATAGCTAACTTAGTATTGTTGGTTCTTCATTGCATCATGTGGTGTGATATAAATATTTATACCTGGTAAAGTGAATGGGAATCGTAAATGTCCCCTGTGATGCAGGATTCTGTTGATTCATACAAACAGTTAATACAATAAAATATTGCTAAAATCACAGTGGCCCAGTTTTAAAATTCCACACCATAATTTCTAAGAGTAGAGCGTATTTTTGATACTCTGAGTAGACATAAAATGTAAGTCTTTGTAGTCTATTTTTCCAGTAAATTAACATAAAAAGTTTTAAGAACATGAACACGTTCATTATGATTACAAAATGAACCAAACAAAGGACCCATCATCCTTTCTAAATGATGGACTGTAAGTAGGGGTGTAACGATTCGTTTTTAACAACGATTCGATTCGATCACGATTCGTGGTTGTCGATACGATTCAAGGACAATATTGGTTCATTGAGAACGATACGATCCGATATGATTCAACGACTTGAAATCGATTCAGTAACTTTTTAGCCAAAAATTCAACCAGTGTGACTGAAATAATTTTCCTAGATTCCTGTTGTTTCTTGTAATGGAATCAGGTATCAATTAATTATGAATATAAATAAACAAGTAAACAACAATGAATGGCAAATGCATTCACATTTTATTTAAATAAATTGCAAACACTGCTGTAGCAGTGTAGCAGAAAAACAACCTGTACTAGTGATATACACAAAAAACACACCTGCAATAATGGTTTTCCCCTACCAACCCCCGACAAACTCCCCCTCTATTTTAACCCGTGTGGAACATTCCGTCAGATTTGCCGTGAAACCTGGAAGTTGAATCGGGCTCGGGACGGCGGGACCTGCATACTGCGTGAGCACGTCACGGCTCAGTCCGCGAAAGCCTTTATCATTAAAAGTGATAAGAAAAAAGTCTTACGTGCTTAAATCCAATGGGTTATTTCCTAGTATCGATAAAATCGATTTATGACATTTTAAATCGATGTTAGATTGATCTATGTCGTCCATATGGCCAACTCGCCGAGCACAGATCGATGTAGTTGGATCGGAGGAATAAAAATCGATACATCGATGTAACAGCTGAATCGTTACACCCCTAACTGTAAGTGCAAATGATAACACATGCATCTGGGTAAATATCTAAACAGAGAACTTATTTGCAAGTCCTTGTGATGACTATTTCATTCAAACTCTGCTCAACACACGTGTTTGTTTCTTTCTTCCATCAAAGAAGGAAGCAACCATGGGTATGTTGGAAAGGGTGTTGTTGTATAGTCCATCTACTCATTAACGTTTTAAAGGAGATTAAGCGGTTTATCCATACCATCGCTAACTAGCTTTTTTTCCCATTCAATGTTTCTTGGCCCTGTCCTTTCATTCCTTTCAAATGTATCTCCATTTTCAGTGAGAATTAGTTATTGAGAGGGTGCCTCGGCCCCCCCTCAAATTTAATACACAGCCCAAAAGAAATTACAGTAAAATGCCCCAACATGCTAAAACCCCCAGCTTTAAGCAACAGACATTATTCTGAATATTGTTGACACAAGGTAATTACAAGACGTGTTAATTACAAGTGATTAAAAACTCTGCAGGCATTTCCAACGTAAATTCAGAAAAATAAATGCCTTTCCGTGCAACCGCTCTGTTTCGTTTGTTGAATGCAGAACCTTTTTTCCACTGTTATCATAAGATGAAAGAGCTGTCACTTCACACTGAGGATTCTATTACAGTAGAAGAATTAGCATGTTTCAACATCTAATTCAGTGTCAGCGTTAGTTCTGGCAGGCCAGGTAGTCAAGACGTGCTAACGCTATTGGCCAATACAAGGTCGCATCAGCTGATCAGCTGATCCGGATTAGCGCACCAGCTGGCAAAATCCCCCTTGCTAATGGCTACACTCAAACAGGGCGCCCTATTTAAAGCAGATTCAGTTTTGCTCCTACCTGCTCGCAGCTCCATGTGGCTCCCCGCCAAAGATTTAATCCTGACTCATGACGGATGCATTCCATCTAATAAAAATATTTTCTAAATCGTTTTTATTGTCATGCGTGTTCTTGACTTAATGGACCTGACAGAATTTTGTTTGTGCCCAGATTAGCAATTATTGGCTAGATTCTAATTTATTTTTTCAGAATGGTAGTATGATTCCCTTATTTCAAAGAAAGATGTAGTCAGTCACAGTCTGAGAGTAGTTTCCTTATTGTATGTGTCTGGATGCGCTTGTCATTTCTCTGTTTATTAGATTTGTCTGGAATAAAAGTACGTGGGACAGACTGCAGAACAATGTTCAACACGGGGAGGTATGAAGTGCAACCATGAACATAGAACTGGACGCCAAAGTCATACTGAATATAATGTATTCTGTGGTCAAACATTTTTGTAGTGGAGAATTACAAACTGAACTCCTAATTATATCTTCACTATGTATACCAGTATTATTGCATGGCTTAATACAGGCTAATTTGCTGCAAAATTAAATCTCTGTGAAAATATTTCGTTAATAACATATATTACAAGCTCCCTGTTGACTTTTGTTCTCCGCCTACATTTCTATGTGCGACTTCCGAGACATGTAGTGGTGTGGATTAACATAAAACTATGTTAAATTCTTCATATTCATCAGATTCAGTAATTGGGTGACTGGAGAGCACGGCCGTCCTCCAATCAGGGGATTGGCGGGTCGATCCCAGGCTTTGCTAACCCGCGTGTCGACGTGTCCTTGTGCAAGACACTTAACCCCAACATTGATCCTGTAGCTGTGATTACGGTGTGTGAATGTTAGATACTGATGGGCAGGTGACATTTTGTATGGTAGCTCCTGCCATCCGTAAATTAATGGGTGTAAATGGGTGATTGATAACATGAAGTGTTAAAGCCCTTTGAGCGGTTGGAAGACTCGAAAATTTAAAATGTATAATTTTCTCTAATACAATGGCGAGCAGTAAATAAAGTCCACTGCCTCCCTTTTTCGAGGCAGAGATGGTCCATGAGAACGTGTATCCTTTGACCCTGTGCAGCCTTGAGGCATCATATGAAGCAATTACAGAACAATGTGTTATGGTGAAAAGGGGAATTCAGGAGGAGAAACAAGTAATCAGTTTATAATCAAAACATTTATCTTTTATTTTAAACAAAATAGTCAATCAGCTGTATTAACCACATCAATACAAACGAGGGAGAGGGAGGATAACTTTTGCTTGTTCTGAGCGGAGGACTCATCTTCGGATATGATCAGTTTGTGGGGGAACCGTTACTTGCTGAGCAGATAAAAGCAGGTAGCAGCCCAGCGCTGCGTGGTGCCTTATATATTGTAGGATCCACACAAAGAGATCAGTAGATTTTAGAGTCTTAACGATTGGGAACCCAATTATTCACAGTTTATTGGCAGACATTATGACAACATACAATGAGACACTGGCTCATATGCAGGTTGTATGCAGAGATTTCAGCTTTAAGATTAACTCATGAACTTAAAAATCAAAACGGTTCATTTCAAATTGCAATAAAACAGTGGCCATTGAGCAAATGATAGTTGGATATATTTAGAAATGTAAAACAGACACCATAATATTAAATGTTTGCGTGTGCTTTATGCGTCTCATGAAGTCAATGAAATAAGAGCTAAACTTTGTCTTTGATGCAAACCAAGACATCCTGTAAGTATGTCAACTGACTGAGGTCTCCTAATATACTTCATTGTTGCAGCAGTGTAAAAAATAATAATTTAACTTGGTTGAAAGGGGCGGTGTGCCTAGCAGAGGGTGAAACTGCCCAAGCATGGAGCAGAAGATAAAATGCCCTGGTAGTTAATCCATCCACTCATCATTTTTCTTTTCCATATGTCTTTTAGCAGGATGACAATACTCTTTCTGATTCATGTACAAAAAAGAACATGAATGTTTTCTAGAACATAACTTGAGAATATACTGTATGTATACTTTAGTAAAGACTATCAATCTGCAGAGTCCTTAGTTCAGCTCTCACAATAAAGTAATTGATAATGCATCATATCCTTCATTCCTTTGCTACAGTTGCATATAGCTGATAGCAGGGCTTCCTGAAAGATATAGGCAATTTAGCCTTCAAAGCAAATATCTTCATTATTTAATTTGTATCTATTTCTACTCCTGCTTTACTGTAATTGGGAACATGGTGAGAGGAGCAGTGATGTCTCCTTCGTCCCTCCTGTCTGCCTTTTTTTTAAAGGCCTGTCTGCTAAACCAAGATGCTTAGAATGAATCCATCCGTCCCATATGGTGCCTAATGTTCAAAGAAAATTGATTGCAGGAAATAGAAAGAGCCAGCTTGCCTGCAGAGCTGTTCTGCCTCATGTGCAGACTGTGGTGTTTGCCGGTTTTCGACAGGCACATGCCATCTTAATGTGTTGAAGTGGGTTTTCCACATAAGGGATGTTCATCTTGCTTCATATTCGGTGCACAAAGCAGAATTAGGCTGGAAGTGAGTTTTGGTAAGGTAATGGATGTTTTTGTTTTGTTTAATTAAATAGGGAGCTATAAAACATAAACTTAGAGATAATATTAAAACATCTATATTTGTTTTGCATTTAAATATTTAAATAATATTGTACCTGGTAATAGTCAGCTTGTATAAAGACAAGCCAGAAAAATGTCACTCTGTTTCTTATAAATATATGGATCAGAGATAGGATAGTTCTACAATTTTCAAAGAAAATGGGAGTTTCAAGTGCCAGTTGCAAAACTTTAGAATTCCTCACGAACTGCTCAAGGTTACCAAAAGTCAGACCTTTTTGAACAAAAACTTTTTTTAGAGTTCTCGCTATGACTTCGTCGGAGAGGAACCTATTGTATTTCTTATTGTCATTTCTTTCACCAAAAGAAGAAGGAAAAAAAACATAGTGGGAATTTTGTTGTCAGAAGTCATTAACTATTACATCTCTCTTTGCCTACGAGGACATCTGAAGTTGTTTAGCTGAATGATGGACCACATCGTCCCACTGTCTGATCACAAAGTGTGTGGGATCTAGGCACCATAGACACCATAAGCTGTTCTTGATATGCTCAACCTACTTCTTTCAGAAGAACAGAAGCAGTTCACCTCTGTGTGTCCAAGTTACACGTTTCAGGTAACTATCAAATAGTATGATAAGATGTAAGAGAAGAAAAAGGGAGTACTCCAGTGTCTTTCATGTATTTCTTCTTTGGTCTGAATCTAGTTAAGTCCTGAAAACATGTTGTCTGTTGTAATTTGAAAGAGATATTAGTCATAATTCCAATGAGGCATTGAGGGGGTAAATGTAACAGAGCAGCTGTCAGGGATGCTCTCTTCTCTCGGTCTTTGGTTTCTTTTTAACCGTAACAGGAGGCCTGTTGGGGTTTGGCAACAGACATTGGAATCAAAGAAGTTTGGCTTAGAAAGTCAATTCAATTAATTCATGTGTAAATAATTATGACACAAACTGCTAGTTAAACAGAATAGAAAAAAGCTGCCTCACTATGCTTCCATTGTCACTTTATTGTCAAAACTTGACTTCAGAATGTCTAAAACAAAATGAAAATCAATCTGTCTACTCTAAATGTCATATATATACACATGATAAGGAATAAGGCGTAACGATTATAATTAATATACGAGTGGGGAATTGTTTGTTTCTCAATAAAAACTGTTGCTATTTCCCCTGGAGTTCTGCTCTGCTTTCAAAGCCACAAACCGACTTAAACATGAGACCAGTTGTTAAAAAAAGAATATCTACCTTGGAGCTTTGGAATAAGTAGATGCATATTTGATAGTTGAGTTGCCAAACTTGGCACGTAAGAAAACCATGACTAAAAAAACAAAACAAAGAATTATTTTGCCAGCACAAGTAAATCCACAGCAGATCCATTGTAATCAATGGATTCAATGACTAAATCAAAAAGAAATGCTGGACTGACCAATCTCTTTCTGTATGCCAAAAATAATGTCACGCTTCTTGGGCTCATTAAAAAACTACAACTAAAAATGACTTTATAAAGTCACTCACTTTTTTGCCTCCTTATCTTTCATCATTACATACATTTGGACAGAAACGCATTCATAAGTGTGCAACCTAAGAGCGTACAGAACTGCATTTGCAGACAGAAAATCCTCCTGATGTGGAAACATCTCTCTGTGTGCACAAATGCAGTTCCGTTCCGCATTCCCTAATGGAACAGCACCTGCTCATCAAGTAGACCTTTGCGGCAGTTACAGTTTATCCTCACAGGCTGCATTAAACATGGTGAATTACGTGAGGGATGTTGACTGGTTACCGTACACCAAAAACATGAGCACATTCATGCACAACACTGGTCTAGTTTAATATTAAGAGGAAATACACAGTTATATTCAAAAGGAGAGGATGGCATGCAGATTCAGAACAGAAAGTTGTATCTCTTTATGAGAAGAAATTATATTTTCTTTTTTTCTTCCCTCATAACAACTCAGTTGACTTTACCATAGGTCAAGTACACTGCTATACATATTTCCATAATAATCTTGTCAATTAACTGAATCGTAAGTAGTTTCTGCTGGATTCCAATAACATTTGATGTTTGAGGGTAATATAAAGGGTACTGAGGACTTTTGAATGATGTATTACTGAATGGAAATTAATGGCGGCTTTTATGTTTTGTCAGCTGTTACTGGCTGTCTTTCCCACCATCTGGTGTCTTTTACCAAAAGGTGAATTTCTTTTTAATTATTTTTTATTTCTACTTCAAATTGATGGCTGCTCCACACTCAAACGCACATATTTGTTTTAGTGTTGGGTAAATGGAAATGTTATCCATACTTTCCAAAACAGTATGAACATAAAGCTTCTCGCATTGTCATCTACTTGCTTTGACTACAAATACGTTTTTTCACAGCTTTTAGTCTGTAAAAATCCAACACAGCAATTTATGAAAGGGAATTGATTATTTATTGGTGTCCAACCTCAGCATTCATGTCGGTATTCTGACAAACAAAAGACATGCAATGGATTTTGAAGACCCGATAATTCCCAGCATGCCATCGAACACCTTGGCTGTGCTGATAAGACAGAGACCAATTCAGGAATGGTGGACACATTAATGACAAGACAAAGTAACTCTTAACAGCATAAACAATGTGGAGGAAAAGCAAAGAACAATGTAATGAACCTACACAATGATTTGGGGTTTTACTCTGTAGTTTCGCCTTATCTCCCTGGTAGTCTCCCTGATATTATATTTTACATCAATGAACACCAGTCTTCAAAAGGATTGAACACCAAACACAATGAATACTACTTCGAAAAAGGCCCAAAACTATTACGTCACTGAAATGGAATAACCTGTCTAAGTATTTCCTGGCAAAGAAACTGTTCATAATTACAATTCATAGTAAATTGTTTCTCTGTCTGCAGTTCACGACTGATCTCCCCATCAAGGGGATGACAGTGCCTTAACGATTAGAAAGCAATTTCCTTGATCCTATCAAGGTTCCTTAAAATGAAAATTGTGAGATGAAAGCAACTGGTTATGCTCTCTCCCGAAACCTCCATCAGCAGTAGGATAACCGTTGAAAAAGGGAAGATTTGATAATGTAGCTGCTGATATACGTGGCATGCAACAATACAAACCTCAATTTGAATAGTCTTTTTCACCACTTCTTATCATGTGGGGAGTTTGGTGCATTTGGTGCATATAAACTAATTATTTGGTTATTAACCAATCAATTGATTAATAGGTAATTATTCATGCACTGCATAACACATTTGAATTAAGTCTTTGTCACTTTGTAACATTTTGTACCTATACTCACGTATTGTGCCACATATTTTGAGTGTTAATTAAATGCCCGAGCTATCAGCTCGGGAGCACCTCCAGGATTGGGAGAGGGTTGCCAGTCCTCTGGTTGCTTTCTTCACACCGCTGGTTTAGCGTGCATAAGTACCCCCACCATTAACAGCACGAAGACTAGGAGGAGTTAGTTAGCTAGTTTTAATGGTTGCAGTCAGGGTGCGATTTGTGAGGGGGCATGGGGGGTTTTCCCCCCCCTCTGGTTTTCCTATCCCCCCCTCTGCTAAATTATTTTTATCTCCGGGGGGGACAAGGATTCTCCCCCCGGCGATAGCGATAAATGCAACTTAACTGCCAGCCTACTTAAACTATTGAAATCTAACGATCTCAGTGTCAATTTCCGAACGTCATCCAACACAAACACATTGAAAAAAACTTAAAAGTTTTGTCATGTTGTGATGGGGACTAATCCACGGACCCGAAAAAGGGCCGGTCTACCCTTTGCGTTCTTCTCCCTAATTATGCAAGCTAAAAGTCGAATGTCCAAAAAAAAAAAAACCATCTCCCCCTCTGATTTTTTGTCAAATCGCACCCTGGTTGTAGTTAACATCAGTATAGGGGTCAGGCTCCTGTGCCTCAGGGGGCAAGTCTTCCCAGGAGCTAGTGTTTGGCCATGAAGTGCGTGGCCCACTTGCAGTTTTGAAAGATGGTTATTTGCCAGAGGAACCACCTCCAAACCTTAAAGATTATGTCAGTGGTTTCAGACTAAAACAGGTGAGCTCGCTAAGCAAAAGCTGCAGAAGTCACACGGCAAGATGAAACGATACGACCAACGGGCTGAGGCTCGCCGGTTTATTGCCAGGTGACCGTGTACTTACTCTTCTGCCTCTGGTAGATTCCCCTTTTCAAGCTAAGTACAGTGGTCCTTTTTCTGCGGTGCATCAAGTCTCTGATCTAAACTCCTGGCCGTAGACAATCTACAAGGTTGTGTCATGTAAACCTCCTGAAGCCATATGACCCTTGTGAGTCTCTGTCTTCACTGCAAAAGAGCTCTCCAACCAAGCCAGTGTCCTGTTTTGACCCATTTCATGTCTGAACTAGTGGTAGTTGAGGAGGAAGGGTTGGATATTGCTCCTGATGATGGGTTGCTGCTGGGCTGGTTGAAAAATTCAATGGAACTAGTTGACTGGTATTCATCGATGATGCCACAACTGTTAGAAGTAGCAGGAGGAACTCTAAAGGTGTTTTGGGCTGTAATAGCTACTCTGATTGAACGAAATACTTCAGTACCCACTGAAGTATCCACAGCAAATCACTGTGGATGATGACCAAATACATACTGCTTCAACAATCCAAGAGCTTCTCAAGGCAAAGGAATGGAGTATTCTTTAATGTCTCCAAGTCAGTCAACCAATCTCATCCAAGTGAGCATGCTTTTTACTTACCTAAGTCAAACTGAGAGCAAAAAGAAACTGACAGCGATTGTAGGAGGTTGCAGTAAAATCTGGGCAACCGAAGTGAAGGAAGGAAACTCAGTGTGTTACGTGCAGAACGGAGGATCCAGAAGCAGAGGTGCAGCAATGTCTTTTATTCGCTCAAAACGTGAAATAAGGAGAACTGCCGTCAGCAGACTGCCTCTGCACTTGTCCCTTCGAAGACAAGTGCAGAGATTCCAGTGCCGGGGAGACCGGTCTGCAGCCACAAACTGCAACCCCCGATCTCAGAGGTAACTCACGGCTGGCCGATAGGTGAAGGTCCACCGAAAGCAGGTGAACTGGATAGAGGATATTGGTGAATCGCCAAACAATTCAGACAGCCCGACAAGGCAGGACGGGGACAGACGAGGAAATTCCTCTAGCGGCAATTCTGATAGCGACAAGGCGAAGGTTCAACGTACAGCAACAATCTGACATGGAAGTGGCGAAAACGGCGACTAGAAATGGTCAAACAAATTTGGCAGTAAGAAGGAACAGGTGAGCGAGGAATCAGTGTAAGTGTTGATTACTATGGGAAGCAGCTGTGGGTGCGTGGAGCAAGCGCAGAGCTAATGAGTATCGGCTGGGTGTGTGTGTGTGTATGAAAAAACAAAACAAAGAGACAGAGAAACCCGGATCATGACACAGTGTTTGGTGAGGGCTATGAGTGCAATATATAAGGCAACTTTTAACTGCAATGGATTTTCCTCCATGTACAACCACGCCTTATATTAATAATTAAGTTTGTTTAGTCACTGCTGAGTCTCTGACAAATGAGCCAAACAGGCAGAATTTGTCTAAATATTTATGGAGCTAATTGTACAAGGTAGCAATTTATGAATTCCTGCTCACTCAGAATGTACTACATTGGAGTACAACCTGAATACACAAGGTTCTTCTCTTACCCCTTTGCACACTCTCCTGTGCTATTAAGCCACAACACTGCAGGCACTAAAGATCGAGCCATCTGGTCCGCCTGTCTACCCCTCTCTTCTGCTGTCACTCACTCCTGCCCCCTCAAGTGTCACTCAGCAGCCTGGTGGGCACTGTGGTTGCAAAGCAGCAAGAGAACATTAGCGCCATAAACTCTAATTACTGGAGGTCAATACTTGACAATTCTAGTTCAAGTACTTCAACAGTTCCCAATTAACCCTTTATTCAGCCCGGCGGTCTTACTGAGTTAAAAAATGCACCAAGAAACTGGGGAAGCAGGCAGTCCACGGAACGATCGGTAGGTGGTCACTCTTGGATTGATATAGATATATATTTATGGGATGTCAACATACAAGCGTTAATCCATGCGATTAATGGGGCCGAGGTTAATGCAACAAAATATTTCAACGTAGTTAACGTAACTTTGTTTAAACCTAAATGGAACGGTCCGTTATTGGAGCTGTTCCAACCACACTGACATTTTCCTTTTATCTTTGGTTTTTCAACACTTTCACATCTTAGCCCACATTTCTATTTTGTCTTTTCGGTTTCATGAGTAACTGGGTACAACAATCAAGAAAGAGTGAGACATATATCCTATAGAGTTCTGATCACTAGGCTCTGTTTACTCTAATTAGTGTGCTTTCCACAGCTACAGTTTGACTGAAGTGTGCACAGGGTTGTGAAGGAAAAGGGGGAAAAAAATATTGTGGGTTGCCTTGCAAAAGAGGGAAATATGTGTGTGTTCACAGTGTGAAAGTGTGTGTATGTGCCCTGTTTCTACTTCTCCCATCTGTCCTTCCTGCCACAACCTCCAAACACGCTTCTAATGTGCTGTCCACTAAGTAAGTGATTATCATATCTGTGCAATATTACCTTCTATCATGGCCTGGCTGGGGATCAGTAATTGCTGTCCATGCAGAGGAAATGGGAAAGGAAATGACATCTGCCTACATGAAGAGATTGTGTCCTTGTTAGTCCTAAGAGAATGTGATGACCACATGCATGAGTATGAACTTTAAAGTTTGAAGGAAGTTGGACAAGGGTAGCGCTTTCATTCTCTATTGAAAACAAGCTCATCCAACATGGGCATCTGGAACTGTAGATGAAATATTTGCTAAAAATCCACCGAGGCATCCCTACTCTAAGTAAAACCTGCTGTTCGAGTGACACTTCATGTTTTTAAAATTGCGGTGAATGTGGGCATTTATCATCTTTTTAGGTGACCGATTAGGTTCGCGTGGGACAAGGAAGTTGAACGGCCCCAGCCAAGCTTATTAAATCAGTCACCCACCAATCACGGCCCACGCTCAACTCAAGGCGGTTCATTTGAATATGACCCCCTCCTCACTGACCCTTGCTTCCCCACAGCTGTTACAAACATGCTGCAGGCAAAGCTTTTAAATAAAGGCAATGGAATCTAACAACTACTGATTATCCATGCTACTTAGCATGCATTCGCTTGTCATGTCTCAGGCATGAGGATGGGTGTGCATCTTGGAAACCCAAGATGATTAGTAAGGAAAAAATAAATGGGCCAAAGATAGCCTTGAAATCTGGCATAGCTCTAGCTTAGCAATTAAAATTCCTTCATCAATAGAAAAAATGCCTTTTACAAAAGTCCTCAAAGCTCTCTATGGTGTCAATATCCCCTCTTTCTGTTCCATATGTTAATGATCAGGCCTTAGTTCGTCCTGACTATCTCCTCCCAACCTTCGGGTCTGTTCTTTAAAACTTCTTATTAACTGCTACATACTGTACAGGCAGCGCAGGATTGCTGCAGACTCTGAGCCGGCCTATTAAACATACCTGTCTATTCCTGGTTGACCTGGGGTTGATATTGATGTCGGAGAAGAGCAGTGATATGGTAAACTATGTGTCTTTTTGACATGGGGACTGATGAGTAGGCTGATTTGTTTTGGGTCTGTGTCGCTGAGCTGTTACGCTGTTAATTTGTGTTAGCGTTTAGGTGGCCCTCAATACACGGCGACCAAATTGCTGTTGTTCTCTCCCTGTTAGGCTGAAGAGGGGACTCCCATTGGAGGGGAGTGCTAGAGTGGTAACGATGGTGGTTGGAGCAGTTGTCTCAGGGGCATATCTGAGGCTGCAGGTGGGTTGCTTGCAAGTTTAAGTGCATACATACCAACCGCCAGGAAGTTAGAAGGACATGGCTGCGACTGATCTGGTTGTTAAAGGAGTGAACGTCACCAAAGGTTGCTGATCATTTTGAGTTGGATGTTGGATATAACCGGTTGAAAGAGAACATAGGAAAATCCTGAAATAAAATCTGGTTAAACTATGTTGTCTGTGGTCTATAAGTGCATAGTCTTGGTTTGGTGTATATGCCTCTTGTTCCATCAATGGAATTAATTTCACAGTACTAACATGAAAGATGGACCTATCTATAAAGGTAGCAATCTGGATAGGCATAGATAGGAGGGGAATAAATTAGATGACTGGATTAAAAACCATAACCACAATAAGTTTTATTGCGACCAAAAAAGTAGACTATAAAAGCAGCCCTTCAACTCTTTTTGATTTTGTATTTTGCCATAGTTTGCTCTCCCCAGTTGTTGTATAGTTGTTGTAAGCCAATATTGTGCCATTGAAAAAAGACACAAACATGTCCTTTGTCCTGGAACAAAGTCCTTCAACTTTTCTTGCCTCTTCTGGTTGCACTGGTGACAGATGGGCTGTGTGGAATTGTGTGTGATTGGTGAAGGACAGAAAGAAAGTGGACCAATGGAAAGTCAATGACAAAACACTAACAGCAGATGCTGTTGGATCTGGACCCTGGACTTACTTCCAAAATGTTACATTCTTTAATTATCTATTGGTTCTATTGGCTATTATGAATTGTAAAACATATTTTGATTCTGTTCGCCTTCCATTTGATTCCTTTATTAACTCACACACACACCCATTAGGGAAAATGAGAAAAAATCTGTATGTCCATTGTTCAGAGACAGGGACAAATTATTAAAAGTAGCAATGGGAAGCACAACTCCAAACACTAACCTTTTGAGAGAACATACACATTTGAGCCAAAATGATGGGACATAAAAGTAAACCCAACAATATCTATTCACTGAACAACAATGACAGTGAGGAAAGGAGAAGTAAAACAAGTGGTTTTCATTAACACAAATCTACTACTCTAATGTCACGCTGTGTGAAATACAAAATCATTTGAATCCATTTATACAAATAGAATTGCCTTTTGATAATAGAAATGTGGCGTTTATCGTTTGGCTTTCCATTCCGTTCTAGGATGTCCTTTTATGTTATTTTTCCTTAGTTTTGCACACCACATGGCAAAGCAAAGGCATTTATTTTGTATAGTGCATACAAATATCACACGCATAGAGACACACGCATGAAAACACTCCCTGACATCTCTTACCCTTGGCCTACAAATACCGTTCATTGTCTATCCCTCAGAGAGCGCCATCGAACCACTATTGACCACAGCTGGGGATAATCGAAGGCCCCAGCGCCTTTTTGTCCTGTCGGGATATTGTGTCCCACCTACTCTGCTATCCATGTCAACGCTACTGCTGCCCTCCCTGCTCGATCGCTCCATCTCATCCCCTCCTTCCTCTCATGCTCTGGGTTGATTCAATGGTATTGATCCCCTCCACCTCTTGACCTTCTTTTTTGGAAGATTTACTGATATAGGTATCCTACTTTGAGCACACGTTTCTGGCTCTAGCGACAATTTTACTGCAAATAATTGAAAATACATGAAACATTAAACATAATTGGTCACTTGCATACTACATCCTTATGTCAAAACTGTATGTAATCATAAGCAAATATAAGAGGAACAAAAGTATTTATTCATTTTGTTGTAGTGAATATCCATCAATTATCAAGTGGCACAAAGTCATCATTTCAATGGTGAAAATCATCGTTGGCTTAAGCCTTCTGAATGATTGTCCAAAGACACAGTGGTTGTTTGCAAGCCCCTGAGTGCAGAAGCTGTTAACTAATCAGTTAGCTCGAGGAAAAGATGGTTTAGGCTAAATAGATAAATGCTAACGTCTCCCACGTCCCAAAAACATTCAGTGTGATCTGGAAGTCCGATGACTTTACTCTACATAATAATCAGCCAAACTGAAACTCAAACCAATAGGCATTTGGTCAAATAGGATGATTTTCAGACTGTTGTAGTTTCAGAATAATGGGTCCTGCAAAAAATCTGTCTGTAAAAGACGGTTTCTTCATTCCAAGCCTTGGAAAAATTGCATGAACTCTGAGCCAAGCAATCTGTTGGTGTTCTCCAGTTGTAGATAAATAACGACACTCCCCTTGCAGCCGCAACAACATTTTAATCAAGTTAATGTCTGTGCCAAATTATTTTCTTTTCCAAATCTGTTTGGTCTTATTCATTCAATCCTATCCTCAACTTTTGGAACGCCTGCACACTAGCGTTCTCCTTTTTTTGGTATATTACCGAGTCTTGCCGGAATGGCTCAATTATTTTAGCTGAGGACGGGGTCCATAAAGACCCATTAAAGATACATCACCACAGCAGTTAATGTTTTCTTATACATTGTCGGAGCACCTCCAGGACAGGAAGACTGACGGATTCCCCATTTGCACTGCTCCCTGTAACCTCCCTCCACTCCAATGCACGACACCACCTCTTTCTCTTCCCTCCACCTTCTTTTTCTGTGCTGTATATGATGTCGCTGACAAACTATCCACTCTGGTTTTGGCCACAAAGAAAGATAGAGAGCCAAAGAGGAAAATGACTAACTGCGAGAAAATGAGAAATACTTCCAATAATTTGTCTGGCGGTTTTAAACCAAATTAAAGGATAGCTAAAATACTTAACAGTGACACTTTTTAATATTGATATAACAGAAAGTAAAATAAACCAAGGTTGAAATAACAAAACCAACTCCCACAGTAACTAAAAAATAAAGAGTTCAACTGAAAATGAAACTGATGTGTGAAAACACACAAACTACAAAACAAATGGAAGAGAACCCTTACCAAACTCCCCCATTAATTAACCGAGCTGGCATCCCCATAAACCAGCCCGCCAAGACCAAGGGCAATCCTAATAAACATGGTGTCAGGCAAAATCAGAAATCCAATTACACTTTGCAATCACCGAATTCACTTACCCGAGGCCAACCTGCTTCCCTGGATAGGCCACAACAGTTTTTCCCAAAACATATTTTGCCATAATCAAAGTCAGAGATGGTTAAGCAAAATGAAGAGTTGTTAAAGAAGACTGGATTGATACTCCACCATCATCCAGTCTGTTCTCTGTTCCTTCATCACTGTGTGGTTTGGATTTGTCACAAAACAGGACCAGAACAAAACGTATCATATTATTCTTATGCATAGGCTGCAGAGAGAATAATTGGCTATTTAACAGAAAACCAAAAACGGGCACAGGATAGTTCAGTTTGCTCAGTATTCTAGAAAGGGTCAAAACCAGGAGATCAGTCACTCAGGTAAACAAATCCAAAAGGGGCAATGATAAAGTGCAATACAATGGATGTAGTGATGGGTTAATGAGAGAAAGGGCTGAATATAATATAGAATTTGGAGTGGAAGACAAGGTGAGGGAAATGAGTGTTCACATGGTGTGAGTGGCAGGACCTGAAATGACTCAAGAGAAAGTGCAAATAGGCAGAGAGGATCAAAACAATCAAAAATGTAGTGGAACAATTGTGGCATTGGCCCTGCCCTAATAAATGAAGTTGAATAAAAGGGGGGTTATAAGGGTATATAGTTCATAATGAAAGATTGCAGAGAACGGTGCTGTCAAATCACTGTCAGGTTTTGAGGCAGTGCAGTGTTGGGGCTAAAAACAGAATCCTCCATTCTTTAATTTGCTGGAGAGCTTCCTGTCACGATATGCTATGAACAGCCGAAACGAAGAGTCAGGTATTTAAAAAAGAAGTATTTGTGAAGCACAGAAATGAAGGAAGAAGAACGCTTTCCTTTTTTTGCAAAGTTGCTGAAGTTCCTCCAGCCGTCTTTTTAAGACTCACTGCAATCAGTCACCTCAAGACTTTCTAGTTTCACTTTTAGCGATCTGTCATGTTGCCCATCTTTTATATACAATTTATGGATGGGACCTTACAATCACTGGAGAGCAAACTTAATCACTTGGCTCTGAAAACTGCCTTGAACTTTAGAGGTAATCATTTGAGTTGCAAGCATTACTTCCCAGCAAATCAAAGATGAATGAAACCAGTTAACCTTGCAACCAGGCATTGACTTTCTATAGACCCAACCAAGCTCACATTCTGTCATTCTGTGCACATGACATCCATTGCAGTCTGTCCATCCCGGGGGAGGGATCCCTCCTCTGACCTTCTCCCTAGGTTCCTTCCCTTTTTTCCCCTGGAAGGTTTTTCCTGTGCCCATTCACTGCATGAAAAGTGGGATTTCCGTCCCCGTAAACGCCCGAAAATTTCCGTAATTTCCGACAATTTACGGGCCGCGCACGTCGCGTTCGCCTGTCCCGGAAATTGTCGGAAACAGACTCTGACGTAGGTGGCGATCAGCTGGCGGAGGTGCGAATGGCCCTAATTAGCATATGAATGCAGCGAAACCGCGGGTGGCCGAGCGGAGCGAGCTGAATATCCTCACTCCTTATTGGATGAAACCACAACTTTCAAACAAGTAAAATCTCTCGTAATTGGCAGCAAAACCACACTTGGGCAGGCCTGGCTTGAGTTTCCTTACTCCTCATTGGATGAAACCACAACTTTCAAACAAGAAAAATCACTGATTGGTTGGCAGATCTGTCGCTATTGGTCACTCAGCCTCATAAATAATATATATATATACATATATATTATTTATTCATTCATATTGTACTGTATATTCATGTCATTGTTATCCTTTGTAAGCTACTAAACAATTATTAGACCACCACCAAGGACATTAATGTATTTATAGAGGAAATGAACATTTGCCAGGAACATGTTTATGCAAAAAGAGCTTTATTAAAACAAACAATTATATACAAAGCGAATATCTGCGCACACATGAGTAGAGGATGATCCAAAAACGACAACTGTCCGTTTGCCTCCTCGGGATTGTAGGTAACGTGCGGCGTTCTTTCCGAGGCAGGTCCGTTGCGCAGTCGTACATTGTGCGTGGCTCTGTACTTTGGAGTCGCTTCTCACCGGGACTGCAGCTTCGCACAGAGTTCAGAGAGCTCCGGCCAACGAAATGACGGCGACCGTACGATCCACCCAGAGACCCCGCCAACATGCCCTCTTCTTCGGCAGACATGAGGTCTCCGCTGGCGGACTTCGAGAGTTCCACCGCGTCATCTGCGAGCACACGCTGTCTCCATTCCAGCAGCTGTAAAAAACAAAACAATGAATCAATACTGTGCGATGCGTATGGACACAACACATCTATCAATGCTCGTGAAGTTGTGGTTTCATCCAATGAGGAGTAAGGAAACTCAAGCCAGGCCTGCCCATGTGTGGTTTTACTGCCAATAACGAGTGATTTTACTTGTTTGAAAGTTGTGGTTTCATCCAATAAGGAGTAAGGATATTCAGCTCGCTCCGCTCGGCCACCCGCGGTTTCGCTGCATTCATATGCTAATTAGGGCCATTCGCACCTCCGCCAGCTGACCGCCACCTACGTCAGAGTCTGTTTCCGACAATTTCCGGGACAGGCGAACGCGGCGTGCGCGGCCTGTAAATTGTCGGAAATTAGGGAAATTTTCGGGCGTTTACGGGGACGGAAATCCCACTTTTCATGCAGTGCTGGCTGAAAGCTGTTGATCGCGTGCAAGTGGAGCTGAACGCGAGTTGAACGTCCGGATCGTCCAATCAGATACGAGGTCATTGTTACATGGAAGGACTCGCGGGACCAGACCGCGGTGCCTGTGAAGCACCATGTCTGCGAGATTAGTGGTTAATGCGTCCTCTGTGCATTTAAGTAAGACTAAAGAGAAGGTCACTGTATTTCTGCCACTATGCACATTAGTTGAGCTCTAGGAGAATGTGATCTCTGCAGAGCCTTCATTCTGATTCTAATGTTTGCATGGAATGGTCATTTTACCTTGCTGATTCAGATCAAACTATTTTTTTTAATAACTTAGTGTCTTTCTTACATAACATTTGCCATAGCTAACGGCATACACAGTAATCTAGCATACTTAAATTAAATAAATCAATACAAGCTAAAACGTAAGAGTCTATAATTAGGCCTGATCTATTTGTACCAGAGATTTTCTTACCTTTTAAAAAAATGTCACCTGGGCTAAAACTCTCTGAAACCCTGATTTGCATTTGTATAGCTCACAGCATTTTCATTTACATGTCAAACCCTCCCCTAGAATTAGGAGGAGGGGAGTCATGGGGGGCCAACCGTCAATTTCCCTAAACTAAAATTGCCCTAAACCTGAAATTCCACGACAATTTACGGTGCCGGAAATTGTCGGAAATCCCACTTTTCATGCAGTGATTGTGAGGGTCCTGGGGCGGAGGATGTCGCATGTTTACAGACTGTAAAGCCCTTTGTAACTTGCAATTTTGCGCTATACAAAATAAAATTGATTGAATTGAATATATATGATCACATCAAATTGGGCTCGTAAAAGAAGACGAAAACATACAAAAATTCATATCTGAAAACTTTAGAATGTTTTTAGAGAAATGTATATAATATGTGCCCTTCATGGTATCATACACCCCCTCAATGTACAATACACACTGTATATACAAGAGATGGGAGACATTTACTATGGCAGACCTATTATTAGAAAGATGGCAGAGTGATAAAGATGCCCTGAAGGCAGTGTTACTTCATACGCTTCAAGCCACTTCTACAAAAAGATGGCAAGGATTTCAGCCCCTTGCTCGAGTGCACATTTGCATAGTTACCCTGATAATCTGATTTTCCTCTGGCCGCTGTTGTGTTCCCTTTCATTTATAAAAATGGTTATAAAATCCAAACGCTTATTCCAGCAGTCCCTTCGGCCAGGTTGAGGATTTTAGCTTTTTGTTTTTTATTGAAGATGCTACTTCTAGTGTTATGTCAGGGGGTGGAACGGAGAGGCAGATTTGTAAAGATGCCTAACACTGATAAAGCAAAAGATGAATGTCATTAGTGATTATTAGGTAATAGGTAGTAACACATTATGAATGAATGAGAGTTGAAGATATGATATATGCATTGCATGTGATATATTGGATTTTAATTTCAGTATCGTTGCAAATAGAATTGATGTGTTATGGTATCCCTTAGAAACCAGAATACAGAGCTCAGAGCTTTGAAGTTGGTGACTATAGTAACGAGCTGCAAGGAGATAGCACACAAACACATTCAAACTTGCTTATTGGTATGCAGAGAGAAATGGACACAAACAATACTGACAATACTGTTCCATGAAAAAAAATCCATTCTGTATTTGTCTTTTCCATAAAAAGTTATTTCCCAATGGGAGCTTTCAAACTTAATTATTTTAAAAGAAACTGAACTCTTGTAATGCAAAATGAAACAGTGGCATCTCATCAATACTATCATGTAGCAACCGTGAGCAATAGTGGTTTCCCCTTCTTTCAATCAATTATAACATTATGAGGCATGCAGTATCTATACAACATAAGGTATTGGGGCCACTACATAGACATACGTTGCCGTACGGAACATGTATATTTGGAGTTTATCAGAATGTGTGTTTGTGTGTGCATGGCAACACAACCTAGCCGTGCTGCCCTGTCTGTGTTACGTGTATGTGTCTGTGAGGAGTAGCGCCATTCTTCTGAACAACACATATGCCAGTGTGTTCAGTCCAGTGGCCGGAGTGGCAGCTCCAGGGTTGAGCTGAGCAGCGAGTATAGTGCCCTTCATGGTCATGACAGATGGAGCCAGTTGAGACACGAGGCTATTACTGAGAACAGGGAGAGAGGGTTGAGGGGACTGTTGGGAGTAGAAATGATTGAGGGAGAGGGAGAAACCAGAAAAGTGGAAAAAGATTGAAAAGGCAAGGGAAAGGTTGAGACAAGTGAGGGCAAATTAGTGCAGGATGCAGAGGGATAGGAAGAGCTACACAAGCAGACAAGAACCTGAGACAATCAGGTCGAAGAAACAAAAGGAGAAATAATGGATGAGAGGAGAAATGGTAAGAAAAAAAGCAGTCAGTGAGTGGGGGAGAGCGCCGCTGACCTAAAGACATTTTTTAAATACTGACCATTTACTCTGCCTTGATCTGATTAGTCTGTAGAGGCCGGTAAGGTACGACAGAGTCAAGGGCACAGATACGCACGTATTCCAATTAATTCTGAGACCATTTGGAGCACTCAAATCCTATTACGAACAAAAGCACGTTGGGCCGAGTATGTCCTATGGCTATGACAGCTGCCCGTTAAGCAGAAACTGGAAAATTGCGAACAGTCAGTCAATGACGAAAGAGAAGCCTTTCAATTGGTAAAGAAAATTGCACCTCAGTGGTGCAAGCTATGAGCTGGGGATTAGAAATATCACAGTGATCGTGTCCTTTTTTGCAAACTTAAATCCAATATGAATATTGTTGCTACACCCACACATTAGGTGGCTGTTAATCGTGGTATATCATTTTAAATGAACATATTTATAGAAGTCAGCATAGTGCTCCGGCTCTTTATTTGTGCATATCTTTTGTTGTACCTTCCTTCTTAGCGGATATTGGATATGCATTTATTCCATTAAAGGTTGTTTTTCCCCTAAAAATTCCGAGATATATATCAAAATGTGAAATTTAATTTAATCAGAGACGGCAATGCCATATTTGGGATTTGACTGAGGATGTTGACCGAGTTTGCATTATATATCAACCTAAAAGCGTGTCATTCAAAAATAATGATTTAACTTAACAATATTAATGTTGACAACATTAATTTATTTATATCAATTTCAAGAACATCAAACACAAAAGTGTGCCACACATTAAGCCCTCTGAACATCAATGCAGCATTGGATAGGAATATAAATGCAAACATAAAAACACTCTCTCTCTCTCCCTCACAAACACACAGACACTATATTTTACAACCAAATCAGGTTGCCTTCAAATATCTCCTGTTCTTTTCCTGCCCGCGTTAGCTCACCAACACCCCCCAAGCTTTCTTGCTTTTGGGTCTTTTTTTATTTTTTACAATGCTGCATGCATAACCCATTCCTTTCCTCTCACTGCTTCCAACCAGATCAGTGTTTATGTGCTCTGACCTATTTATCCTCAATACATCGCAACCCTACTAACAGCTAACCTACTCAGGGTGGAAAGCCACTGAACCCTGTTGCCGTAAGCTTTATTCATCACCTAGTGTTTCAGCTGGGATTGAAGTCACAGTCAAAGCAACAGACACAAGTTTCAAACCAGACAAACATTATATCCTTAATACAGGTGATCATTTTGAAGCTTACAATTTTACTTACATAAAAAATCCCGGAGAAGGTTATGCATTTCCTTTTAACAGGAATTACATTGGGTGTACCTCATTGCTCCACTTCAGGTCAAATGAGCCAAAACTGCCACAGCATCTAAATCCTTTCTTGACACTGTGCTTTAGACACAAATTAGTTAAATTTCATGTTTCTGAGTAAAATATTGACCACAGGAAACCTTTTAACCCCACACTATTGAGGCCTAGTTTCCATGCTTCACCCCTAAAACAATGCCTAGTCTCCGCCTCCATGCTGCTCAAAGGCTTTTATGCATGTTTCGATTAGGGATCGACCGATATGGATTTTTTAGTGCCGATGCCGATACCGATTTTTTTTTCATCAGCCTTAGCCGATGACTGATATGGGCTGCAGATTTTCTTAAGCCGTTATTTGGAGCCGATACTGTTTTTGCACCCTCAATTTACCTTATAAAAATGACACAATGATGATAACAAATGTTACAAGTCCCTATACCCAGGTCGGACGACCGATTTGCACGTCAGGACCGCTGCGGGCCTCCACCAGAGTTTCCTCTGGCTTTGCCCTGCCCAGGCATGGTTCACCATCTTTCGATGCCGATAAACGTAAAAAACGCAAATATCGGCCCGATATATCTGCCGGCCGATATATCGGTCGATCCCTAGTTTCGATGCACATACCTGTGTGCTGAGCTTTTTGGTGTGATGAAAATTAACTCCAAAAATGTTGGCCCTCGCTGTTACGTTTGACACCCTTGTTATAGATCATTAAACATTTCTCATAGGTCTTAATCCAAGTTACAGAATTTTCTGTTACTTGATCACTGCATAACATAGATTTGGATCTACGATACAAGTCCACATGAATACAAATTGCTTCTCATTACTTGGGTTTTTATCTTGTATCTATTTTCCTGCCCTTTAGTTATCATTACCTCTTAATCATCCAGAATGGTTCATTTGTGTTTTCATAATTCCTTTTCCCTCAAGAATGACCTTCAAAAAAGGTATCTTACGTTCCACCACTGGGATATTTACATATCCTTTCTGGTTATGCAACATGTCAAGCACAGTGCAAGACTTCCTGTCGGTGTGGCATAATGTCTCTTTTATTTGTTCATCTTTTCATTTATTTAAGATGCTGATGATGATGACGGTGTACTGGCACATGCTCAGCGTGCTCGGAAATCGTAAGGGGACTAATTAGTTGGGGTTGCGTAGGGGGTTGAGACCATTACACAGTCTCTAGTTTGGTTTAATTTCAGGTAATGCCTATCAGAGGGTGTGTGCTGGGCTGGTGAGGGCTTAGTGCTGCCACCCGTCCGGCAGGTATTGCTGTGATAGGGGCGTGTATAAAACCTGGCAAACCAGGCTCGTCACTCGGCACCCCGGTCCACTACCAGCCTCAAGGTCATCAAGCTTGGCTTGCTGGGTCGAAAAGCTGGAGGGGAGAGTGTGAGAGGCATCCCAGAACATTAGTGGTTGGCTACTGTGTTGTAGCAGGGGGCATTCTTTGCCTGCAGCGGCGCCACCATTTATTCACAGTGTCCACATCCTCCCCGATCAAGCTGACGTCACTGATTTTCCTAAAGTTATCTAGCCATTCAAGTGAGCAATAGGACGGTATTTGATGTCCATTGACAGTGAATGTTCCAATTGACGGTCTTGTCTGGCACAGCGGTGTCATCAAACAATGGCTTTTGGAGGGGATTGGAAGGAAGGCGTTGAGTGCTGCAGATTTGAAACTCTGTTTAGTTTGTCTAAACTTCAGATCTATATACGATGAAAGAAGTGGTTGCTTGCCTGCAAACACCTCAACTCTGTACCTTTGTTTAACCTCCCCACCAGCTTCAGCTCAAGTTTGTGCTTACAACTCTATGTAAGTTGCATTTTCTTGTCTGAGGTTTTGTCATCAGCAGATTTTTTTGACGTGTCTGTGAATGCATATATCTGATGATCAAAAGAAAAACCTGTGATCTTTGATGCCATTCCTATCCATGGTCTTATATCATTAAGAAGTATTTGAAATATGGGGAACAAAAGGAGACAAAAAAATGGTGAATATTGTGATGGGTTGTCATTGGCTGTACACAATTGACAGTCTTAGAGACAGTGGCTTTAAAATTATTTGCTACGTTCACAGTAAGGTTCTGTGATTATCCTCAAATGAACATGCAAAAGGACTTCACCTTAAAGAGATGTTTCATGTTGAATAGCTAATTCTAACTTAAGTTAGGCTGTTGAGGTATTACATCAACGTTAATAGCTGCAGAGAAAGAAGTTCATGTGAAAATAAGAATCTATCATAGCACAATTGTATCACTGTGTTTTTGATGTGATTATGGACTAATAATATGTGTTATTATTTATGATATGCCTTTTTTTCCCGCAATCATCCATATGATAGCTTGAGTAACAGGGTATTACATATATCGTCATTAAAATATCTTACTGTAAGTCTGTAGTTATGTTTTGCTCCTTCAGGCGGTAAAACAAGCGGATATCCCAATTTTTTTTTGGGCTTCGTGTCTGTTCAAGACGCAACAGGTTTTCAATAAACAAACATGTAAACACACCTGCGCATTTAACACATAGCTTAAAAAGATAGAAGAATAAAGCAGGAGGTAAATTTGCTTAAACTTTTTGATATATCAATTTGTTTCTCCTATATCCGTGTATATAAGACGTGTTTCAGTATAATGCTTATGTTCCTTTCAGCTGCGATATGTCCAAGTAAGAAGAATAATAATAGTAAGAATAATGATGGCAGTAATAGTAATGATTATTGTTATGATAAACTGTACCAAGAAAATGCAATAAACAGTTATCAGCCTTCTGTTCATGTTTTTATTTATTCCACGCCTTTCAAAAGCTATTTATATGTTTATTGAGCTGGAATTCAATTCTTTTTCAAAATTAAAAGAGATTCTGGCGGCTCGACTTTTACATGTATTGTTTTGTTAGTGATGGAGACTTGAACAATTAAATGTCTGGTGAAGCTCACATTGCCAAACACAGAGTTAGTGAGGTAGAAAGAGGATAATAAAAGATGGTTCAATTATTGATTGGGACATGACAGGAGTACTGCTCTTCTGGGCACACTTTATCTGTATCTTCCATACAGTTTAACCCTATGCAGCAAAAACGTGCCGCTACATAAGCAGTCTCTGCATTATGTTCTGCACATACTCACAAACAAGCATTCGCATTGGATGCTGCAATGCATTACTGAGGACTATTGTGTCCCTTCTGTTTAAGGATGCCTATGTATTCTGACCACCATTGTAAAATGAGTGTTTCGCTACCTGATTTCCAAATACTGCATAGCTGGATTAACATACTTTTGTTGCCTAGACTTGCAACAAAACTCTGTTCTAGGTAAAGCAGAAGCTACACTGATACCTCCATCACCGCTTGCGAGAGTAAAGAGAAGAGGACAAAGGAGTTTTGTCACATCTGAGGGGACTGTCGGGGAGTTCTCCAACTCGCGCACATGTATTTTAATTATCTGCGGTGCCAGCTGAGCCAGAGTAAAAAAGGAAATCCCAAAAGGATTGTTTTGTGATGCTGAGGCCAAAGTATATGAAGTTATCCCCCCATGTGCCTTTTCCAGCCAGGTTTTGCCTTATGCTAGCTATCTGAAATATTGGACAGGCCCCTAGATTTTGTATGTCTCCACAGGCATATATGCAGAGTTAGGCACCCTGTAATGCCTTTCAATCTATCGAAAGCAGTTTCATGTGCAAAAAGCCACAAAACTGGCTTTTTGCACATGGTGTTTGTTTTACAACAGTGGCGATTGGAAAAGTCGCTCCATCATTCATTGGTAACACCCACTGTGTATTTTTCTTCTAGTGTGTCATACGGTGTTCTGTTGGTTTATGATTTTTTTTTTAATTTTTATGTGAATAGAAATACTCATCCTGACATGAAAAAAAAAAAAATTCAAATTGTATTTTCAAATGCAAAAATAATTAAAACACTGCCACGGTGATGAATCGTTCGTAAAAATGTAGATGCAAATTCAAAAGTCCAGGTAATACATGCTAATGACCTAAAGAAATAACGCACATAGACACACACCTACATACGCACATGATTATCGTTGCTAGGCAACAGTGTCTGTAGGCCTGAACACCTCAGCACATGACTTGCAGGTGGTGTTCACTGAAATGTGAGCAACGCTGATAGAGTACAAGACATTTAATCAAATTCACAATGATATGTGCTAAATGGATTCAACTTAGTAAACTTGTTGAATAGAATCACAGCAGTTTTAAAATTTTGTGGTTTTGCATGCATATACTGTTTGTGTGTTGGAAGAGGACAGAGAACATATTTGTTAAAGCGGATGTTAAGTTTCTTCGAGTTCTTGTCTTCGAGTTCTTTACCTATATTATTTTACCTAACTTTAATTCTTAAAACATGTACAGTGTTTTTATCTACAAGACATTTAATTAAAATATCCTCACAAAAAACAGCGAACCATTTTTTTCGATATGTATAAGCTCCTCAGATGCCACCATCCCATTGGTCCCTTTCGTGCTTCTCTACAAAATGAGCTAAAGGAGAGAGGTTTTTTTTTTTGTTCACCCAGCATACTAAGGCTTTTCACAGAGATGCTTTTGAGCATTATGCGCCTCCACTGTATGATCACACCTCACCAAGCTAACTCCCTGGGATATGAGATTGCGGGAACGGCAGCTGCCAGCCTCGTGCCTGCTGCAGCCTGATGTGTTCTTTTCAATGATGTTCCTGTGCATTAGGAGCTACATGGGACTGACCCTGTAAATACAGTATGACTAAGCAGCAACTAATGAAAGCCGTGTCTGTACAAACAGCTTATCCGTCAACCTGGGCTTACATTGTAAGATGTTGACAATCTCGCTGTGCCTCCCTTACACTATTTCTACATGTGCCAAAATCGTAGGAATCTCCCCGGGCTCCTGCTTCTGCTTTGCTGGCCGTCCAGGAATCACATTTTCGGCTTTTGTCTGGTATTCTCTGCGGATATTAAGGTAGTCCTCGCTGCTATTTCTGACTCTGTTGCGCCTTGTAGCCGGGTCCTACCTTCAGACAGTACACTAGAGAAGAGACTGGGGAGAAGAAAGAAGTGGGAGGTTCGAGGGGGCACAGACGGTGCAGGGCTTATCTGCTCTGAACACCCAAATGTCGGCAGCTCCCCAAATGCTAAGCATAACTGTGCCTGTCCATTTATTAAGTAGCAGGAAATTATTTGTGCAAGTGTGCACATTTTGTGTGTAGACACGTTGTGTAAACTCCATTTTAGCATAGATGCAGTTTGCTCTGAAATACACGGATAGCATTAATGTTTTACTCGTGTCACAGGAAGGATACAGAGCCAGACCAACTCGGATGAAGAGAGAAGAAAGTCTTTTATTAAAGACAACCAAGTGAGAGCATACTGCTGATACATTGCACAAAATGAAGCATTCATATTTGACAATAATGACTGAGAACCTGTCTTATTCAAATTATCAAAATTAGTTTTAACTGTAGACAAAACAAGTCTGCTCAACAACAGATAGTGTTATCACATGGCGGAATGAGGAGATTAAACTAGAAAATAAGGAATCATTTTTATGTATGTACACTGCTATTGTTGTGTTCTAATGGCATTGTTCCGATAATTGCACAAAATAGAAGACAAGACTGATCATTTAAAACTGTTTTCTTTAGTTACTATATTTACTAGCATGCAAAATGGGTGTCTACTCTTGTATATTTTGTCATTCAAACAAAACCATTCTGCATGCAGGATGTCAACTATAGGCTGTGCAGCCAAGAAAGGAAATTAAACAGCATTGGTATATTTCTAGAGATCTGTTATGCAAAGGCATTCGTCTGTGCTTTGGACATATGACTAGGTAGTTCAAATCTGATATAGTGTCAATAGGTTGTTTTGTTGGGTCAACTCAGCTACCATTATTAATGTGTTGGTTACTGTGCATGTCATCTGGCTGCTCAGAGGCTGCCTCCTCATTCAATTGCATTCAAATTAAGAACATTGTGAGGATTTAAACAGAAAGTCTCAGGGCATGGTGAGAAGTAACAGCCAACAGTAACGTCTGACACGGGCGTGAGGCGGAGCCAAATGCAGCACACGACACAGAGTGTTTGTTTGGCGCTTGTATACCAAACAGCCTTGCAGCAGGCGCTCGGGCACGACGAAGGGCAGGGCAGAGACTCGTGGTCGGGGACAGAAGGCGAACGTGCACACCGGGGCGGAGACAGACGAACGGGTCGGGGACAGGCAGGGTCGGAACCGGAGAATCAGTCCAAGGTAATAGTGCTGGAGAGACTTGCATGAGGCGAAGAACAATCTGGCAAAGACGGGCTGGGAGTGCAGTGCTTAAGTAGCGGGGCTGATTGTGAATCGGAAGCAGGTGTGGAAGGCAGGGGAGTGACTGATTGGAGACACGGGGCAGGTGTGGAAGATCGAGCTGGCAGGTGAGTGTGACAGAACCCCTCCCTCAAGGGGCGTCTCCTGACGTCCCAAAAACGATGTCGCCAAGGGGAGGGAGGGGAGGGCTTCGAGGAAGTCTCCTTAATACTCCTCGGACTCAGCCCGGTCTGAGTAGTGTGCCGGTTGGGAGGGGATCCGGGGGGGGGGCGCGTCGTTCTCCTCTGCGGACTCCTCCGATGATGAGGAGTCCTCTGTCTCGGCGGGGCCGGCTGTGGAGGTCGCAGTGCGGGTCTTGGGACGGAGCCCCTTGGCTGCTGGGCGGGTCCTGGAGGGCTGGTCCGGGTGTTGCTGGTGGAAGCTGGTGATGAGTTGTGGGTCGACGATGAAACTGGCGGGGATCCAGGATCTTGCTTCCGGGCCATAACCCTCCCAGTCGACCAGGTACTGGATGCCCCTCCCCCGGCGGCGGGAGCGGATGAGGCGTCGGACCGAATAGACCGGGCCTCCATCTACCATGCGGGGGGGTGGGGGGCCGGGGTGGCAGGGACGAGAGGGCTCACCACCATCGGCTTAATCTTGGACACGTGGAATGTGGGGTGGACACGCATGGTCCGCGGGAGCTTCAGGCGGACTGCAGCCGGGTTGACGATCTTGAGGATCTCGAAAGGGCCAATGAACTTCTGGGCCAGTTTTTTGGAGTAGCTGTGAAGGGGAAGGTCCTGGGTCGATAACCAGACCTTCTGGCCCACCCGGTAAGTGGGCGCGGTGGAGCATCGGCGATTAGCAGAGGCGGAGTATCTGGTCGCAGAACGCTGGAGGTTGGCCCTGGCCTGGGCCCAGGTGCGCCGACACTGATGAATGAAAGCCTGTACGGCTGGGCAGGAGACCTCCCTCTCCAAGGCTGGGAACAGGGGTGGTTGGTACCCATGGGCGCACTGGAATGGGGAGAGGCCGGTGGACGAGCTGACCAGTGTGTTGTGGGCGTATTCCACCCACATCAGTTGTTTGGCCCAGGTCGACGGGTGGCTGGAGACCATGCACCGGAGAGCCACCTCCAACTCCTGGTTCTTCCGCTCCGTCTGGCCATTGGACTGGGGGTGGAACCCCGAGGACAGGCTGGCCGTGGCCCCGAGGAGGGTGCAGAACTCCCTCCAAAAAACCGAGGTGAACTGTGGTCCCCGGTCTGAGACCACGTCCACAGGGAGGCCATGGATTCGGAACACGTCGCGAAGGACCACCTCCGCAGTCTCCTTGGCCGACGGCAATTTTGGCAAGGGCACAAAATGCGCCATCTTGCTGAACCGATCAACTACCGTGAGGATGGCGGTGTGCCCCTGGGATGGTGGTAGGCCGGTTACAAAGTCCAGGGATACGTGGGACCAGGGGCGGTGAGGGACGGGAAGTGGGTGCAGGAGTCCCGCCGGGGCCTGGTTGGAGGACTTGCTCCGGTTGCAGACGGGACAGGCCTTCACGAACTCCTGGACGTCCTTGTACAGGGACTCCCACCAGAACCGGCGCTGGAGAAACTCCCTGGTTCGCTGGATCCCTGGGTGGCAGGTGAGATGGGTGCTGTGGCCCCACTGGAGCACCTCGGACCGGAGTTGCCTCGGAACGTAGAGTCGGTTGGGTGGGCAGGCGCTGGGGCCTGGCTGCTCCTCCAGGGCTGCCTGGACCCTCTCCTCGACTCCCCAGGTGATGGCAGCCGCCAGGCGGGCCGGGGGAAGGATGGTGCTCGCCTCTGTGGTGCCCTCCTCCTCCCCCTTCAGGAATAGGCGAGACAGGGCGTCGGGCTTGACGTTGCGGCTCCCAGGTCGATAGGAGAGGGTGAAGTTGAAGCGGGTGAGGAAAAGTGCCCAGCGGGCCTGCCTGGAATTCAGTCTCCTAGCCGTCCTGATGTACTCCAGGTTTTTGTGGTCGGTCCACACCAGGAACGGCTGTTTGGCCCCCTCCAGCCAGTGCCGCCACTCCTCCAGAGCCGCCTTTACTGCCAGAAGCTCCCGGTTGCCGATGTCGTAGTTGCTCTCTGCGGGGTTCAGCCGCCGAGAGAAGAAGGCGCAGGGGTGGAGTTTCTGGTCGTCGGCGGCCCGCTGTGACAGGACGGCCCCTACGCCCACGTCCGAGGCATCCACCTCCACTACAAATTGCCTTTCTGGGTCAGGCATGCGCAGGATGGGGGCGGAGGTGAAGCGGCTCTTCAGAGTCTGGAAGGCGGAGTGGGCCGCAGGTGACCATCGGAACGGGACCTTGGGGGAGGTGAGGGCCGTGAGAGGGGCGGCCACCGTGCTGTACCCTCGGATGAAGCGGCGATAGAAATTCGCGAACCCCAGGAACCGTTGGAGCTGCTTTCGGGACTCAGGCACCGGCCAGGCGGTGACAGAGGACACTTTTGCCGGGTCCATGCGGATGTCCCCCTGACCGATAATGTACCCCAGGAAGGACACGGAGGGGGCATGGAACTCGCACTTCTCGGCCTTGACGAAGAGCGAGTTCTGCAAGAGTCTCTGGAGAACTGCCTGGACGTGGTGGAGGTGGTCCTCCATGGATCGGGAAAACACAAGGATGTCGTCTAGGTACACAAAGACAAACTTGTTGAGCATGTCTCGCAAGACGTCGTTGACCATGGACTGGAAGACGGCGGGGCGTTGGCCGAAGGGCATGACCAGATACTCGTAGTGGCCGGTGGGCGTATTGAAAGCCGTTTTCCACTCATCCCCCTCTCGGATGCGGACCAAGTGGTACGCGTTTCGAAGGTCCAGCTTGGTGAAAACGGTGGCCCCCTCCAGGAGTTCGAACGCTGAGGAGATGAGGGGGAGCGGGTATCGGTTCTTTACCGTGATGTCATTGAGGCCCCGATAGTCAATGCAGGGTCTCAAAGTTTTGTCCTTCTTCTGAACAAAGAAGAACCCAGCCCCAGCTGGGGACGAGGAGGGGCGGATGATGCCCGCGGACAGAGAGTCGTTGATGTACTCCTCCATTGCCTTTCTCTCTGGGGCCGAGATGGAGTAGAGTCGGCCCCGGGGGGGGCTAGAGCCGGAGAGGAGGTCAATGGCACAGTCATACGGCCGGTGCGGGGGCAGGGAGGTGGCCTTTGATTTGCTGAAGACCTCCCTGAAGTTGTGGTACTCGGCCGGGACGCCCGCCAGGTCCGGGGCTGAAGTGGGGCAGGGGCTTGTTTCAGGCAGACTTGGTGACAGGCTGTGCTCCACCCCAGGATGGACCCTGTCGCCCAGTCAATGTGCGGGTTATGACGGCGAAGCCAGGGAAACCCCAGGAGGAGCGGGATCCGGGTTGAGTCCAGAATGTAAAACGAAATCGACTCATGGTGGTTCCCGGAGAACAGCATCTGGACGGGGACAGTCTGGTGGGTCACCATTCCGAGAGCGTGACCATCCAGGGCATTGGCGGGCACGGGCTGGGGCAGAGGCACTCTCTCGATCTCCAACTGTCGGGCCAACTCGCCGTTGATAATGGATACGTCTGCCCCCGAGTCGATGAACAGCGCCAGGGTGTGAGAACCCCCTGGCACCAGCAGGCGGCAGTGGCAGATCGGTCTCTTGATGGGAGACAAGGTGGTCCGGCTGAGTTGCATGGGTTCCGGGTCCTCCACCAGGGGTCCAGATCGAAGGGGTACGGCCTGGCGCGGCGGACTGCTGCGGCGGGGTCGGGGGCGTCCAGCCCTTCCCTGCCGCCTCTCCTCCTGCCGGGCCCGGACGCGTCGGTCAATTCGCCGTGTTAGCTCAATGAGCTCATCCAGGGAGGTGGGTAGGTCGAAGGACACCAGTTCATCTTTAACGTAGTCCTCCAGACCCCGCAGGTAGGCGTCGCACTGCGCCTCAGCGTTCCACCTGCTTAGGCGGGCTCGGGTGCGAAAGTCTATTGCGTAATCTGCCACCGCACGGTCTCCCTGGTGGAGGTTCAGGAGACCGCCGGCGGCATCTGGGCCTAGCGCTGGCGGACCGAAAACCTTTCGGACCTCGGCGGCGAAGGACTGAAATGACCTGCAGGCGGGGGTCTGGCGTTCCCACTCCGCCGTTCCCCAAAGACGGGCCCTCCCAGTGAGGTGATTAATGGCGAAGGCCACCCGGGCCTCCTCGGAGGCGAAGGTGTGGGGCTGCAGGGCGAAGAGGATGGAGCAGTTAGTCAGGAAGGGAGCGCAGCTCTCTGGGTCTCCGCCGTAACGCTCTGGGGCTCCTATTCGGGGTTCGAAGGCGGGACCGGGGAAAGTCGGCGGAGATGCAGCTGGAGGACTGTGTGATTCCGTCTGGGAGACCTTCAGGGCGAGCTGCTGGATCTGAGCGGCCAGGGCGGTAAATGTCCGCTCCTGCGCGGCGCTGTCCTGTTGGCTGGCGGCTGTCGCCTGGCGCACCTCAGCCAGGATGGATGCGAGGCGCGCCTCGTACTGCGCGAGGACTCCCTCGACTCTCTCCAGGCGCTGCTGTAGTGAAGCGGTGTGCGCTGGCTCCATTTTGTGGCCAGATTGTACTGACACGGGCGTGAGGCGGAGCCAAATGCAGCACACGACACAGAGTGTTTGTTTGGCGCTTGTATAACAAACAGCCTTGCAGCAGGCGCTCGGGCACGACGAAGGGCAGGGCAGAGACTCGTGGTCGGGGACAGAAGGCGAACGTGCACACCGGGGCGGAGACAGACGAACGGGTCGGGGACAGGCAGGGTCGGAACCGGAGAATCAGTCCAAGGTAATAGTGCTGGAGAGACTTGCATGAGGCGAAGAACAATCTGGCAAAGACGGGCTGGGAGTGCAGTGCTTAAGTAGCGGGGCTGATTGTGAATCGGAAGCAGGTGTGGAAGGCAGGGGAGTGACTGATTGGAGACACGGGGCAGGTGTGGAAGATCGAGCTGGCAGGTGAGTGTGACAACGTCCTTCTGGCAGCTAGCAAAAACTCAAGTCAATTTTTGTTAAATTAATTATTTATGTAACACGCACTGCTGCTCTAAGCCCAAATCAGAATTCTACATTGTTTGATCTGTTTTCTATCGATCATATTCATCCAACTCCTGCGCAGCTTTTCTCTATTACAGTTCAATTGACAACCATCAAATCAATGTTTGTGTATGTGTGTGTGTACAGTATGTATTTCAGTGAAATAAAGCTGACCTGTTGTGACATGTGTTGCTATTGAATGAGATGACATGCATTGCATTCTCTACTCTCAACTCTTACAATTTAATAACAGAAGCCTTCCAGGCTTGCATGTACTGGACAGCTTCCAGTGAATATGATCAGGACATTGGAATATCATCACTGCTCTTTCGTTAATTTGAATGCATTGAAGCAGCATGATAGAAGCCAGCAGTTGGGAATATAGTATGGACATTTTGTTTTTGTTTGTAAAAATCAGGCAGAGAAGTGAGGCAGCATTCAGACACCATTGCCAAGTGCTGTACATTGGCAGACTATTGATACACATAGATAACAACACATGAAACGATATTGACTCATCCCTCTTTCCTTGCACCATAAATTTCAGCTGGAAATTTCCTAAATATCAGTCTGTTGGATTATGTTTCTGCATTGTCTTAAAGTGAGAGAGACAAATAACACACAATACTATTCTATAACCTGCATCTGTTTTTAAATTAGCTCCTTTGAGATTTACACCCTTCTAAGATTCTAAGGACACCTTGACTTTGACTCCACCTGAGGTGGTTCTGCCTATGAATAACTCACAAGCCTCTAAGCCTTGAATTAGCCAAGTTACCTTTGGGAATTTGCCCTTTTTATTTTTAGATTACTAAGCAGGTTTTCTAGTACGATTCGTAAACTCCTTTGTCACAAGCCCTGCAACATTGTTGCACGGACAGCATGTATCGCTTCCATAAATATATTTTGAGTTTGAGTTTTCCTGTTTACTGTTTATTAAAAAAAATTAATGGAGGGAGATAAACCGGCAGCAAGACTACAAGGAGGACTATTTTTTCATGTAACCTCAGATGGTGACTTCTTATTAAGTAGAATGTCACGTTAGGTAACCCTGAGAGCAGTGGCGGAAAATGTTCGAGGTAGGGAAATCAAATTAATTTCAGCAATCATCCCAGGTGGATTTATTGCAAAACAATTAAGGCATCAAAAACAAATGACTACTACTTTGACAATCTCCAGAATGTAACCTGGAGCTTCTTGGACCTGCCTTCTGGGGGCCATTTTGGGATTGCCCTTACTGCAGCCAGAACGTGTGTATGGCAGGAAGCAACGTGCAGGGAAAGAATATTTTGTGCAGATTTTATAATTTAAAGAGATTATCCATATTTAAAAAAACACGTGTTTTATAATTTAATACTATCCTCCTGCTAATATGATTCAGTTATCAAGTTATGTTACTCATACTTTTAAGAAGCCCCCGTAGTTTTTTAACCAAGCAAACAAAGTGATATACTATAGATTTGCAACTCAGTGTGACATATCTAAACAGAAAAACAAAAACCAAAAGAACATTGCAGCGATTTCTTAGACTGATGAAAAGAATCTAAAAAGGAGTTGTAAGCATAACTTCATCCTGAATGTTACTTAATAAATGTAAAAGTTATATGATTAGATATTAGTAAAGCTAAATTTGTTTTGATTTGTTTGGATTCATGTTTTTTCTAATCACAGTTTCAATTTTTTCGTCCTATCATATCTGTCATCATTGGAGAACGGTGCGTGTTATGTCATCTTCAGGAACTTTTTGATTTGATTATTGGAAAAGTGATTCCCCCTTTTTAGATCAGTCGTGCTGCACAGCCAAACCTGGAAACAATAGGAGAACAAGTTAAAGCTTCACATTCTCAGACCAGAGAGGAAACCGATAAGTAGAGTTCCCTGTCTGAACTGACCTCCTGCTGGACCACAATTTGGTATCAGCAATACAGTGCTGGGTCAGCCTGTGCACAGTAAAAAGTGACATTGTCAGACTTGAAACACTTAGTAAGCAATAGTTTAATATCTTACATTCTGCAATGAAACGGAATTGTGTATATTCTTGATGTTTTTTTTAAATCTTTCGGTGGACATGAATATACACAAAAAAAATATTAATTTGAAGCCAGTGGGCAACCTCTACACCACATTTACAGATTTTTCAGATCTATTTTGCACCCTCGCACTCTCACATAAACATGCATAAAACACATTTCCCTTCATCTTTCTCTTCCTGCCCTTTTCTCTTCATTTCCCCTCCTACACTCGCTCCAACTCTCCTTTGCAAATTCCATCCTTTGAAATGAAATATATTTAGCATCTGGAGAATACCCTTCAGCAATAAGGGACAATATATCTTACAAATATCAGCCGTCCAGCCGGGGTTCATGTAATATTTATGAAGAGAATGTGGCAGTGGATGATGTCAACAGCGGTTATCAAGAAGAGGTTGAGCATCCCTCCAAAGTGCACCAGCACATGCCAACCTTTTGACAGGCTGGGTGTCTGGCCAATCCAGGGGCTCATTCACATGTTATGCAGTGACCATGGCTGAGCTGATCACATCTGGCGTGCTTGTCCAATTAATTAATCATTTTTAAGAGAGGCCAACCTCAGGCTTTGACTACAGCTGCCATATTGTTTTTTAAAAAAAGTGTACATGCTGGGGGGTTGGCAGGCAAGTGGCCGGACGGACAGTGAAGACTTTGGAAGAAAAGTGACAGAAGTTAGTAAGAGGATTACGCATGTGTTTTTAAAATAGAAATAAAAAAGTAATGTACGTTTGTAAAGTTTTAAAGTCTAACGAAGAATGTCACATTCAAATTAAGGACAGGTGGGCTTGAATGTGACAAATCAAAGTCCTGTAATAAATTCTTGTCTGACAACCAGACGTTACTTCCCTCCTCAAAGAGCTGGCGCTCCGCGGACCTCCGCATATACGCGCGCGTGTGTTCATATGATCGCGCATAGCGCCGGCAAACCGCGGAAGTTTGCCGGCGCCGCACAAAGTGTGCCAGGGGGCCGCATGCGGCCCGCGGAGACCTTCAGGTTTCTGCTTTACACTATCTGGAGGGACCTGCCCTCCTCTGTTGCTTTGCTTCCATAAAGCAAAGCAACCAATCTTAGACAAGCCAATCTTAGACTTCAGGTTGAACGTTTCCAATCCAGGGGCTCATTTACATGTCATGCAGTGACCATGGCTGAGCTGATCACATCTGGTATGCTTGTCCAATCAATGAATCACCATATTGTTTCTTTGACTTCAGGGTGAACTTTGTTGAACGTTTCTAGGTTTAGGAGTCGGGGACTTTTGGAGACCAGCACGAGAGTCAGCAGGGGCCGAACGGGAGTTCGCTGTGCGGCGGTGTCATAGCTCTGTCACCTTTACCCTGTCATTTCCACCTCTCACTCCTAATGAGTTCATTCTGTGCACCTGCTAGTAACATCCACCTCGTTAGACTAGACAGGTAACTGTGATTGGGCTATTTACTCCCCTCAGGATTCAAACCCCAGTCAGTCAGTCACTTGCTTTCAGATTGTTCATTCATTCTTTTAGACTGATTCCCCGGTCCCAACCCTAACTTTCTTGGACTGCCTCGTCCCTGCTCCGGACAGGAGCTTCAGGGCAGGCTATGGCCAGGAAGCCAGTTGGGGATCGGTTAGTAGTTAACCTGGAGGCGGGCAGCCAGCTGTAGCGCCCGGTTCCACTGGCTACTGGCATCTTAGGAGTGGCTACTACCAGCTTGCCTCATTGTTCTCCCGGCTTGCTCAAACACCCAACCAACCTACCACCAAGCTTGCAGGCCTGTCCAGCTACCATCCAACATCAACCCTGAACAACATATCGACAGCTTGTTAGGTTAAACAACCATGATCTACTCCTTGCCCATTCAGTATACTGCTCTTGGGTCCACCTCTATACTAACATGAAACATGCTTTTTCATTTATTTTTACAGCTGGAGAAGCATAGCTACGGAGCCCGGGAGGTGACATGAAAAAAAAAAATAAATAAACAAGGTAAGAAAAAAAAACGCATGAAAAAAAAAAAAGTCCGGATGAGTTATGGCTCCGTAGCAGACCGCTACGACCCCCCCCCCACTAGGCTGTGGTTCATTACCAGTGTGCGATTTAGGCGCTCCTTTCTTGGGCACAATTTGTTAACCCTGGAGCTTCGTAATGAACCACAGCCTATCCCTGGAGCCCCCAACAACCCTCAAAGTTATCAAATTGTGCCCGAAAACGGAGCGCCTAAATCGGACACTTGTAATGAACCACAGCCTAGTTGTAGCTGACCGGGGGGGGTGGTTTGGGGGGCCAACTCAACTCCACACAACTCATCTGGACTCAGATCAGACGAGACAACCCGCTGAATTTAAGCATATTACTAAGCGGAGGAAAAGAAACTAACAAGGATTCCCTCAGTAGCGGCGAGCGAAACGGAAGTGCACAGCGCCGAATCTCCGCCCCGCGGACCACCGATTGCCGCCGCGGAGATATCGCAAAACTAGTCATGGAACTAGGTACATACCCTTTCTCAAGGTTTTTTTTTTTTTTTTTCTCCATGTCACCTCCTGGGCTCCGTACATAGCCCCTGATGATGAGTATATTAGAATGTTTTTTCAAAGGGGTAACCCAATCAAAAAACATTTTCGTTAATTAATTTCACTGTAAATACATTTTAGTTAATTAATTTCACTGTAAATATATTTTGCAGTGCAGTCACACAACAATGTCCTGTGTTTCTGTGGCACATCGGTTACTGGCCACCAGCGCTGCTGCCTCCTAGAGAGTGAGCATGAATCTAAAAGCTGTTGCTACTCCTCCAGGCAATGAAATGGCACTATTTGTCTATGTCATTAAACCTGCAACGAAAGCATTTCGTGACCCTCCCTCTATTATATGCCTGTTATGTTCTTTTTAACATGTGGTTTCAGATTACTCTGGGAGTAATCTACGTACGTGCAAAAGGGATCGAAGCCAAACCATTTAATACTTCTTCAAAATCAACTATCTGTTCAAATTGCCTTGTTTGTGTTTGAAATTCTTCCCAATTGTATCAAGTCACAAGCTGTTAAACAATGTGATTCATACCTCCAGTGCTCTTAGAAATGAGGATTCCAGACTTTTATTTTGTTTTCCGTTTTTGTTTAATCCCACAGCCCCTCACTCTCCAATTTCCTCCATCCCTTTTCCGTTATATCCGCTGCTCCTCTCTTGCATTCGTCAAGGGTTGAAGGAAGAAGCTGTAACCCTCTGAGCTCCAAATTAGATTCATGCTTCCTTGAAAGAACAGAGAAAGGTCTGATTCTGTGGTCCTCTACCTCAATGGAGAAAAACATAAATTAAAACACACACACATTTTGTTAGCATACGCCTATCCTTTACCTCTAAGAAACCTTCAACTTTTTGTCCTCTACTTCTGATACTACTGATTCACTTTCTCTGTGTTGATAAGTGTGACGCTGGGGAAACACGTCTCAGGCTGTCGGACCATCAGCACCGGTTCCCCCCAAGGCTGCGTTCTTTCCCCTCTGCTCTTCTCCCTGTATACAAACAGCTGCACCTCCAGCCACCAGTCTGTCAAGCTCCTGAAGTTTGCGGATAACACCACCCTCACTGGACTGATCTCTGGTGGGGACGAGTCCGCCCACAGGTGGGAGTCTGACCAGTTGAAGAAACTCAACCTGCCAAAGACGATGATGGTGAGCTTCTACACGGCAATCATCGAGTCCATCCTCTGCTCCTCCATCTCCGTCTGGTTCGCTGCAGCCACAGCCAAGGACAAGGGCAGGCTGCAGCGTGTCCTCCGCTCTGCAGAGGGGGTGATCGGCTGCAATCTGCCGTCTCTCCAGGACTTGTTCACTTTCAGGACCCTGAAGCGAGCTAGAAAGATTGTTGCTGACCCCTCTCACACCGGACAAAACCTGTTTGTTTTGCCCCTTCCATCTGGCAGGAGGCGGAAGTCCATTAGGACAAAGACCTCCCGCCACACAAACACTTTCTTCCCGTTGGCAGTCGGTCCCATCAATAAAGCCCGTGTCCCCCACTGACTGACTCTGACATCCCACCGGTCACTTTCTTCACACTCCACCTGCACAAACACTTTCATTTGTAACTTTGTTTGCTTGTGCACTTTTTTTAACTAACCCATAGCATTATATTGTATTCCTTGCACTATGTTGTCCAATGTCATCTGTTGTTATGCACCAACCGCCAAGTGAAATTCCTTGTATGGTTGACATTATGGCAATAAATGTTTTCTGATTCTGGAAGCTGAGTAAAATACCACATAGCAGACCTAAGCTGTCACGTGTGGATACGAATTTGGGGAGGTTGAGGCTGTGTTTGTTCACCATGTCTGTTCCTAGAGTAGTTTTTCTGTAGTACTTTTCTGTAGGTGAATCTACATGTGTGGAGGAACAAGCTTATTGGTTAGTAAACAACAAAAGAGTAGATCTTAGGCACCAAAGCAGGACATGATAGCTGTAACCATACCACACAGTCACGCATTAGGGGACTGAGGGATAGATGAGACGTTATAGATATATGTAAACAAATTGGTAGATTCTCATGAAATTATTTCTAATATTGAATGAAGCAATTTGACTACACATTAAATGAAATAACAAAAACACACAAACTGACTTGGAATGACTTGAAATGGTGCAGAGAAATAAATGTAAAGCCATCAATTAAAAAATGCAGTTTATTGCTTTCCCCTCTGACTGACAAGAGATTATTACCAATCACTGTACTTGATCCAAACTTTTCCAAGTGCTGACAATTACAATGATTGTCTTACTGATTTGTAATATGTCTATTTATGTTTAATCCTAGACGATCATATATGAAATGAAAATCACTTCATCTCTCCAAGCCCAATAGCAGTAAAGTACTGTGTAAAATTTTAAACTGAAATAACTGTACAGTTTTTACCTGTAATCATGTTCCATGTTGTCTAATATAAAGATAGTAATTTGTTCAGTTAAGTGTTTTGGAGATGAACAGTTTAATGAATCATCCCATATAGACTGGCGGATTTATCATTATAAAAAGGAGCAGTGACCCATGCTCTGGAAGCTAGTTGAATTCTGCTATTAACAGAAAGAGTAAACTACTTATGACTTTCTAAATTAGATCTTTTTCACAAAATATCAAATCTTCTGACATTGAGGTAACAAATAGCATTATGGTTTCACCAGAGTCATAGCTGAGAAGATCAACTCTCGGAAACAAATGCTTCTGCATCTTTTCGTTTGAGTTACATAACAAGGGTCACTAAAACTTGTATTTGTAAGGATTAACAACAGGCTAGAGTTTGAGTTAAATCCAACCGATCGCTTTGTTTGATAACCTGATCAGCAAGACATTGTGTAATGCTCAAGTACATCCAAACAGCTCTTTTATGACCATCATTATTAAGCAAATTTCCTGCAATATTTATGTTTAGTAGCAGTGTGTCCTTAAACAATACAATCATTCTACACTATAATGTATTTAGTGCAGTGATTGGATGTTATGGAACATGGATGTATAAACATTAAATCTACACATTAAACATTAAAACTACAATAAACATGGACATATTGTAGTAACCTAGAAAAAAGGTTGAGCATCTCAATGCTGATTTTTGTTTTCGCCAAAGTTGAAAAAACAAAGCACAAGCGGCTGAAAATACAAGGGCCATTTAATTCAATTCAATTCATTTTATTTTGTATAGCCCAAAATCGCAAATTACAAATTTGCCTCGGAGGGATTTACAGTCCGTACACATGCGACATCCTCCGTCCCAAGACCCTCACATCGCCACAGGAAAAACTCCCCAAAAAATGGGAAAAAAGGGAAGAACCCTTAGGGCAGTGCTTCTCAAATAGTGGGGGGCGCGGTGCCATACCTGGGGGGGCGCGTGTGACCCTGGGGAACAGGCTTTTTTTTTGGCAGTACTAGAATAAAGTGTAATTGCGCATCTACTACAGTAGGCGGCAGTGGCGCTCTCATTGTTACTTCTGTCACGTTTGCGACAGTGCAACATTTTACGACTTACAAGACAACAGGTTTGCCTTGGTTAGCAGTGTTGAGTCAACAGAAAGCTCCGACTGCGTCCCGTCTATAGCCTCCGTTATTCAACATAACAAACCCCAACATGAAAAAGTTTTTAAGAGGGATGAAAAGAAAAGCGGAGAGAGACAAAGAATGAAACAAAAGAAAGTCAGCCGAAAGCTAAGACGAGGAAATACGACGAAGCATATTTAGCGCTTGGCTTCACTGTGAGTACAGTTGGAGAAGAGGAAAGACCGGTGTGTCTGCTGTGTCTAAAAATGCTCGCAGCGGACAGCATGAAGCCAAATAAATTGGCAAGTCACTTAAATACGTTACACCCCAATCACGCCGATAAGCCGCTTGAGTTTTTTCAGCGAAAACGTGCTGAATATGGCCAACAGTCATCCCGTTTTGTGAAGGCTACTTCAGTAAACCATCGAGCGCTGTTAGCATCATATAAGGTGGCGTACCAAATCGCGCAGTGCAAAAAGCCCCACACTATAGCAGAGGAGCTGATACTGCCTGCAGCATTAGACATGGTCTCTGTCATGCTGGACGACGCCAGTGCAGCAAAACTAAAAACTATCCCTCTGTCCAATGACACTGTCGCCAGACGTATAGATGACATCGCTAACGATCTTCAAGAACAGCTGGTAGATAAACTCAAAGACAAACGTTTTGCCTTACAGTTCGATGAAGCAACTGACAGCAACAAAGACTGTCTGTTTATTGCTTATGTACGTTTTGACTTGTCAAACTCCCTGTGTGAGGATCTACTTCTTTGTAAATATGTCCGAGACAGAGCCACAGCTGAAGAGCTCTTCAAAATTCTGGACTCCTTTTTGACTGAGAATGGGCTAAAGTGGGAGAACTGCATTGGTGTTTGCAGTGATGGTGCACAAACCATGGCAGAGAAGAGAAAAGGACTTCGGGCACTCATCAAGACAGCCTCACCTCATGCTGAGTGGACACACTGTATTATACACAGAGAAGCACTTGCAACCAGGCTACTTTCCCCTTGAATTAAGTGAGGTTATGACTGACATCATAGGTGTAGTCAATTTTATAAAGACCAGACCACTAAAAACAAGAGTCTTCTCTGCCATCTGTGAGGAGATGGGCGCTGAACATCAAGCTGTGCTCTATCACAGTGAAGCAAGGTGGTTGTCACAAGGAAAAGTCTAGTTTTTGGAGCAGGAGCACAAGTATGAAGTGGCAGAAAAATTTTGTGACGAGAAGTTCCTGGGAAAACTGGCCTACCTGAGTGACATATTTGAAAAGCTAAATGAACTGAATCTGCAGTTTCAGGGGAAAGATAAACACCTCCCTCAGGTCACAGACAAGATTAGCTCTTTCACCCGAAATCTTGCAATGTGGGGCAGGCAACTTGATGAAGGAAACACCGATTCATTTGAGAACCTGCATGAATCTGCATGAAAAGTGGGATTTCCTTCCCCGTAAACGCCCGAAAATCTCCCTAATTTTCGACAATTTCCGACAATTTACAGGCCGCGCACGCCGCGTACGCCTGTCCCGGAAATTGTCGGAAACAGACTCTGACGTAGGTGGCGATCAGCTGGCGGAGGTGCGAATGGCCCTAATTAGCATATGAATGCAGCGAAACCGCGGGTGGCCGAGCGGAGCGGGCTGAATATCCTTACTCCTTATTGGATGAAACCACAACTTTCAAACAAGTAAAATCACTTGTGATTGGTTGGCAGATCTGTCGCTATTGGTCACCGAGCCTCATAAATAATATATATATATATATAATATATATTATTTATTCATTCATATTGTACTGTATGTTCATGTAATTGTTATCCTATGTAGGCTACTAAACAATCTGCGCACACATCAGTAGATGATGATCCAAAAACTACAACTGTCCGTTTGCCTCCTCGGGTTGTAGGTAACTGGCGGCGTTCTTTCCGAGGCAGGTCCGTTGCGCAGACGCACATTGTGCGTGCCTCTGTACTTCGGAGTCGCCTCTCACCGGGACTGCAGCTTTGCACAGAGTTCAGAGAGCTCCAGCTGACGGCGACCGTACAATCCACCCAGAGACCCCGCCAACATGCCCTCTTCTTCGGCAGACATGAGGTCTCCGCTGGCGGACTTCCAGAGTTCCACCGCGTCATCTGCGAGCACACACTGTCTCCATTCCAGCAGCTGTAAAAAACAAAACAATGAATCAATGCTGTGCGATGTGTATGGACACAACACATCTACCAATGCTTGTGAAAAAGTCACCAAATAAACTCTTACCCGCTTTCTTCTTGCGCGGAACTCTTCGCTCTTCCGCCCGCAGTGAGTTTTTCTGGCGCGGTTTACCTGAAGCTCCGACGTGCCGTCTCGTAATACGTCTTACAGGCGGCTGGAAAACAATTAAATGAAAGTGGTATGAATGAAAATCAACACGCAAGTCACCATAACATTAAACAAGGAAGGAGAAACAGTTTAAAAAAAAGTCATTTAAAGATGTTGCTCTGAGCAAATAGGGAGGTCAGCAAACAGCAGTTTCTCCTCGACGGGCTGAAAGTTGTTGATCGCGTCCAAGAGGAGCTGCACGCGAGTTGAACGTCCGGATCCTCCAATCAGATACGAGGTCATTGTTACATGGAAGGACTCGCAAGACCAGACCGCGGTGCCTGTGAAGCACCATGTCTGCGAGATGTAGTGGTTAATACGTCCTCTGTGCATTTAAATAAGACTAAAGAAAAGGTCACTGTATTCCTGCCACTATGCACATTAGTTGAGTTCAAGGAGAATGTGATCTCTGCAGAGCCTTCATTATGATTCTAATGTTGTTTGCATGGAATGGTCATTTTACCTTGCTGATTCAGATTGAAACTATTTTTTTAAATAATTTAGTGTATCTTTTTTACATAACATTTGCCATAGCTAATGGCATACACAGTAATCTAGCATACTTAAATTAAATAAATTAATACAAGCTAAAATGTAAGAGTCTATAATTAGGCCTGATCTATTTGTACCAGAGCTTTTCTTACCTTTTAAAAAAATGTCACCTGGGCTAAAACTCTCTCTGCAGCCATGATTTGCATTTGTATAGCTCACAGCATTTTCATTTAGGAGGAGGGGAGTAATGGGGGGCCAACTGCCAAGGGAGTCCCACGTCAATTTCCGACAATTTCCGGCAGTTTTCGGCTTTGCCCGCAAATTGCCGAAAATTGCCGTAAACCTGAAATTCCACGACGATTTACGGTGCCGGAAATCCCACTTTTCATGCAGTGTTCTGTGCTATGATGCACTCGAAATCCTGACTGAAAGTCCTCGAACAAAGCATTGTTTTGAAGAAAGTCACATAGTTGATTTGCAACGGATTTCTCAAGGATCTTCGAGAGGAAGGGAAGATTAGAGATCGGTCTGTAGTTAGCCCACACCTCTGGAGCAAGAGTAGGTTTCTTAAGAAGAGGCTTAATTACAGCTATCTTAAAAGGACTGTGGTACATGTCCTGTCAACAAGGACAGATTCATAATATCCAGTAAAGGCGTGCTAATTAAAGGAAAAACTTCCTTAAGCAGCTTAGTTGGAATAGGATCCAAGAGACAAGTAGAAGATTTAGACTTCGATATTGTAGAAGTCAGTTGATCCAGGGTGATGGAAGAGAAGCCATCCAAGTAGGTATCAGGGCCCACTGCTGCATCCAGGGTTCCTACATCCAAGGACGGGTCAGCACTAGTTGAGAGCAGGAGACCATTCATTTTCTCTTTGATAGTCAGAATCTTATCATTGAAGAAGTTCATGAAGTCGTTACTGCTGAGGTCCAGAGGAATACATGGCTCAACAGAGCTGTGACTTTCTGTCAGCCAAGTCACAGTTGTTTTTATTTTTCTCTATTAGTGATGAGTAGTAAGATCCTCTTGCGCTCCAGAGAGCCTTCTTATATGTTTTAAGGCTGTCTTGCCAGACTAGCCTAGATCCTTCTGATTTGGTGGAACGCCACAGTCGTTCAAGCTTCCGCAGTTTGCTTTAAGTTGCGGGTTTGAGGGTTATACCAAGGTGCAAACTTCCTACTTGTTGCCATTCTTTTTTTCAGACGAGCAATAGCGTCCAGCGTCACTCTCAGAGAGCCTGTAGCAGTATCGAGAAGATTATCGATTTTGGACGGACTGAAGTTTTCATAAGAGTCGCCCGGTATCTTGAAACAGGATACTGAACTTGAGCAGAAGGAATGGCTTCTTTAAATGAAGCTACAGCGGTATCCGATTGGCATCGACTGTAGAAACTTTTGGCAGGAGGAGGTTCCGGTAGTAGAAATTCAAAGGTTATCAGACAATGGTCCGACAAAAGAGGATTCTGTGGAAAGATTGTTAAATGTTCTATCTCAATACCATACACAAGAACCAAGTCGAGGGTGTGGTTAAAACAATGAGTTGGTTTATTTACCCTCTGACAAAAACCAACTGAATCTAATAATGAAAGAAATGAAGTACCAAGGCTGTCGTTAATCGACATCCACGTGAATGTTGAAATCCCCCACTATAATTACCTTGTCCGTTTTAAGGACCAAACTCGTTAAGAACTGTGAAAATTCAGATAAAAATTCTGAATAAGGACCTGGCGCCCTGTACACTATTACAAAGAGAACCGGCTGGATTATTTTCCAGGTTGGTTGTGAAAGAGAACCAGGCTTTCAAATGAGTTATAATCTAGTTTAGGTTGAAAGTTTATTAAAAGGCAGGAGTCATAAATAGCTGCTACTCTACCCCCCCCGGCCTGTGCCTCGAGGGATATGAGTATTAACATGACTCGGAGGAGTCGCTTCATACGTTCTCTATAGGGTTAATTATGGTTCGGGTGAGTGACTGCTCAGATGAAAGCGCAGAGAAGTGTTTAAGACTGCGACTCTGCTTCCTGGTCTGAACTCTGGGTCATGGATTAAGTCCACTAAGAAACTGGGTCAGATTGTTAGAAATGAGTTGAGCGCCATCCAGGGTAGGATGGATGCCGTCCTTCCTAATCAGACCAGGCTCTCCCCAAAATGTCTTCCAGTGATCAACGAAGCCCACATTATTTACTGGGCACCACCTCGACAACCAGCGGCGGAATGACGACATGCGGCTATACATGTTGTCACTGATCAAGTTAGGGAGGGGGCCAGAGAAAACTACGGTGTTCGACATTGTTTTAGTGTATGTACACACCGATTTTAGCCCTGTCTTTCATTTGACCTCATTATAAGCCATTATGACATGTCTTTCTCTCGCACACAAACATAGGTAAATGGTTTTGGAATATACATGTTTCTTTAGCGCTGTACAAGATTCCTACTGATTAGGTAAGTTTTGGTCGTAGTTATTCATTTGAGTATTACATTCCAAAATAGATGGCTTAGTATATTTCATGAGACTGAAAATTACTTGCAATAGAGACATTGTGTTCAGAAATGTGGATTTAATTTAAATAATGTCATACATTTGTTAGTTATTTTTGGGTTTAATTTTGGTGCACCACTAATATTTACTTGATGAGGGTTTTAAATCAGTTAAAGAAAGTCCCTTAAAAGTGTTCCAAGAGCACTTCACTGGGAACATGGCTTTTGTTGAGGACATATAGGTTGTTGCGAGGTTCAAATCTGCTTAGTTTCTATACCCACTATAATAGCTTCCACAGCATGTCTCCTGCTTTTTGTTTGAGTGAAAAAAAAAACATTTTTCCCCAAATCATTGGACATAGAACCCTGTTGGCTGGCTTGCTGCTGTTTTCTAGCTACTACATGTCAACGCACAAGGAATGCTGGGGTTTATGAGTACCTGCATGGGGAACAAAGAAGAAAATAGTGTGGCTGGGAGAGAGGGAGAAGGAAAAAAAAACAAACATTAAATTAATCCTCTAAAAGCCTTTTAGCAATATTGCCCTCCCACAGCGATCTGGGAGCACATGCAGAGTCCACTTCCCATCATTTAATTTAGTCCAAGAGCTATTCATTCTGATGAACGAATACACCAACCCCCGCTAAACCACCAGCACCCCAACATGCATACATATGCAGCACGCACAATTTCTTTGCACATTATCAGGTGACTAAGTGGCCCCTCTGCATGCTTAATATGTTTGGATAAATGTATATTTAATACAGCAAATTACACATTACTAAGCCCCACCAATGCCAAAAGATTAGGACCATTTTAGATAAAACGTGTGCAGTGCAGATTAACGTCAAAATATTTCTCCCTACAGTGACCTGTCTAGTAAAACAACAAAAAGAGCAGCTACACAGCATTTAACAGAATTTGGCACTCCGTGAACATATCACACTACAGTAACCTAAAACAAACAAAACAAGGTCATTGTTACGCCCTCCTCTAAAGTGAGGATACCGTAACTCGCCGTCACACGTGAGCTGGTCACCGGGAGGGTGAGGTGAAACAACAACCGTGGGCGCACAATCAGGACAACCAAAAAACACCGTACCGTTCAAACCAGGTTTATTGGACCTATAATACGGTATTGGGGGAAAAGGGGCTGAGCGGAACCAAAGCAAAGAAATGAATGAAAAAGACCCCTAATCTACCTAGTCCCAACACACGTGTGTTAAACTCTCTGAACAGTACAAGTGGGTGGTCCGCCCAGATCTTACCTAGTGTGTATAGACAGGGTTTATCTACGGGTAGTATGTAAACCCCAGGGTCTCTTACCTACACACTCCCATGGTGCGGTCCCCTTTTCCCTGGGACAACTGAAGAAACAAAAAAACTGAATAGTACAAACAAACAATGGGCGAAACGGACAGAATAACAAAAATAGCTTAACCGTGACCAGTTAAGTCCCAACACCCACGTACACAAAACAAAATGAAATGGCCCATGAACCCTCAGCTCAACACACAAGTTTGGTTAGTCGTTTCCACAAGTTCTTGTCACTCTGCAGTCCTTCGGCTCTCTCTCTCTCTCTCTCTCTCTCGACCTCCTTTTAAACCACTCCATCCTGCAGTTGATTGGCCGTGGGTGAGGGTGATTAGTGGCTGCAGGTGGGAGCTGGCCAGGGTGATTATTGGCTGGTGGGTGTGTCAGAACATCTGTGGGAACACAAAATCAAAACATACACACACCCCCTCCCACCAACAGGCCGAGGCACGTAACACGCCCACCCTAAAAAGCACAAACCCTTAGTTTGTGTAACAAAACAAACACCTACCACCTAACCCCATCCCCGGGACAGAGCATCTGCCACAACATTATTGGAGCCCTTTACATGGCAGATCTGCAGGTTATATCCCTGGGCCATTATGGCCCACCGCATCAGACGGCGGTTCTGGTTATACATCCTGTTTAGGAAAACCAAGGGGTTGTGGTCAGTAAAGACCAGCACAGGCAATATGCTCGAGCCAACATATACCTCAAAAAACTGTAAGGCTAACAACAGGGCCAGAGCCTCCTGCTCAATGGTAGAGTACCTGGATTGGCAGGGGTTGAATTTTCTCGAGAAGAAGCTGACAGGATGGTCCACTCCGTCGTCATCTTCTTGTAAGAGCACTGCACCTGCCCCAACAGCACTAGCATCCACCTCTAACTTGAAAGGTTTCTCAAAGTTAGGGGCTGCAAGAACTGGGGCCCTACAAAGCAACATTTTAGCTGACTCCAAAACAGTTTGACACTGTGGAGACCACTGAAAAGCTATTTTTGGGCTGAGCAAATTGGTTAGAGGAGCTACCACAGTTGAAAAATTCCTACAAAAGGTACGGTAGTACCCAATCATCCCCAAAAACCGGCGTAATTGGCGGCGGGTCGTAGGGGCAGGAAAGCTAGCGATAGCCTCCACTTTGGCAGCCACAGGCCGCACCTGTCCACGTCCAACTTCTTTGCCTAGGTAGGTGACTGTAGCCTTTCCAAAGTCACATTTAGCCAAATTTAGGGTCAAGGATGCTTTCTCCAACCTCTGAAACACGTCTGTTAAAGTGGAGATATGGTCAGACCACATGGCGGAATGAACGACTAAATCATCCAAGTAGGCAGTACAGTTAGGGACCTCACCTAGTACAATATTCACCAGCCTCTGGAACGTGGCCGGGGCGTTGCGCATCCCAAACGCCATTACATTATACTGTAAGAAGTTGTCTGGAGTGACAAAAGCCGAAATATCAGAAGCACGAGAGGTTAGAGGCACCTGCCAATAACCCTTCAGTAAGTCCAGCTTAGTCACATACGCCGCAGCACCTATGGTGTCGACGCAGTCATCAATACGTGGTAAGGGAAATGAGTCAGGCACAGTGACAGCATTCACTTGTCGATAATCAGTACAAAACCGAAAAGTACCATCAGGTTTAGGTATCAAAATACAAGGAGAGCTCCACGGACTAATACTGGGTTTAGCCATTTGATGTTGTAGCAGATAACTCACTTCTTGTTTCATTGCTGCCCTCTTCACAGCGTTCACACGATAGGGATGCTGCTTGATCGGAGCGGCATCTCGTACATTCACATCATGTTCCAAGACGGATGTACAACTTGGAACATCCTTGAAAAGGCTTGGAAAATCATTAATTAAGGCAACAACATCCCTTCTTTCTTTTTCCTCCAAATGTCCCAACTGGGAGTGAAGAGTTTTTAACAGTTGTGAGTTACACAAGCGTTCACATTGCTGAAGAGTGTTACGTACCACCAAATCATCCTCCTGGTTTTCTTCAGGTATAGCCTCTGAACGCAGTACCACAGAAGCCATAGGCACGACAGTAGGCTGTGCCGCTTTATCTGAGGACTTGGGACGGGTCTCTCGAACATGGTACGTTTTTAACATGTTAACATGGCAAACCCGGGATGAGCGTCTCCGGTCTGGCGTCTTAACCACATAGTCTGTTTCACTGATTTTCCTTTCAATTATGTATGGGCCAGAAAAACGTGCTGACAAGGAGGAACCTGGAATTGGCAACAGAACTAAAACCTGATCCCCAGGTTTCCAGTCACGGCCAACTGCTCTCCGGTCATATTGGCGTTTCATTCGCTGTTGAGAGTTAGACATGGACTCTTGGGCTACTGCACATGCATCATGCAATCTTTCCCGCATCTGGCTCACATACTCCAACACGTTTTTATCAGCCGAGCCAACTGAGTCAGAAGCCAGTATCTGCTCCTTTAAAACTTTTAACGGTCCACGAACAGTGTGGCCAAACACAAGCTCAGCAGGACTGAAGCCCAAGGACTCCTGCACGGTCTCTCGTATGGCAAACAGGACAAGTGGCACACCCTCATCCCAGTCTTTCTGGGTGTCCATACAGTACTTGCGCAGCATTGACTTAAGTGTTTGGTGCCAGCGTTCCAAGGCACCTTGGCTCTCCGGATGATACGCACTGGATACTTTGTGGGATATCGACAATGTCTGTAACACCTTGGCAAACACCTTGGACAGGAAATTGGTTCCCTGATCTGTTTGCAACACTTTAGGAAGTCCAAATGTCGAAAAGAACTTGACCAATGCTTTGATCACAGTCCTAGAAGTTATCTTTCGAAGAGGAATAGCCTCTGGATACCTAGTGGCACAACACATTACAGTTAATAAAAACTGATTACCAGACCTGGTTTTGGGCAATGGCCCAACACAGTCCACTATGACTCTCTCAAACGGTTCTCCTATCACAGGTATAGGGTAGAGAGGAGCTCGAGGTATCGTCTGGTTTGGCTTTCCAGTTAATTGACATACATGACATGTCTTACAGTACCTAGCTACATCGGACTTCAATCCTGGCCAAAAGAAATGTCTCAGAACACGGTCAAACGTTTTAGTTATCCCCAAGTGGCCCGACCAATTGTTATCATGAGCTAGAGACAGCACCTGCTGCCGAAGCGGGGTAGGAACAACTACTTGGAACACGGCCCTCCAAGCACTGTCTGCCTTATGGCCGGTCCACTTTCTCATTAATACTCCTTGGTCTAAGAAGTATGCCGTGTCCTTATTTTTCACCTCTTCCGGTGACACCACAGAGGCAAAACATGTATGAAGGCTGTGATCCTCCTGTTGCTGTTCAATCACCGTTTCAGGGGTGATTCCTACAAAAAGGTCACTTGATTGGGGCCCCTTATCCACAACGTCCCCGTGCGGGTGAACCTCGTTCAAACGCGCAGGTTCCTGAGGAATACACGGAACCTCACTCTCCACCGCTACTGGGTCAAACAGAGACTCAGGCAAACTTACAACATCATCCAGTCGTCGTGACTGCGCGCGAGTAACCACACAGGCCGAAAACACAGTAGGAAAATTCTTTGACAGATCCTCGTCTTCTGGATTGAGGTTAGGTTTATCCAACACTTCTAACAAGGGCGTCACCTTTCCACCTGCTATGTCATTGCCCAACAGCAAAGCCACACCTTTCACAGGCAGCGTGTCCATAACACCAACACGGAAATGACCTGAAACTAAGTCAGACGTCAAATGGACCCAATGCAAGGGCACGGGCAGTGTCCCCATCTCAATACCCTGCAACAAGACTTGTGAACCACAAGACGTCTCTGAAGACCAAGGCAGCGCATCAGTAAGAATAAGAGATTGTGCAGCTCCAGTGTCTCTCAAAATTTGGATGGGCCTTTGTTCAGTTTCCATCCCAGATAAGGAGACCAAACCTTTTAACAAAAATGGGCTGTAAAGTCTGTCTGGTTTGCTTCGTGCAGAGCATGCACCGCTTTTCACCGGGTGACTCCTGGAACGGACCAGACCAACACCTTTTGGTTTGCTACTGGAAGTCATCCGTCGCCTGTCTCTGTGGCGCAACACAGGACAGGTGGCAATCAGATGCCCCTCTTGACGGCAATAAAAACACTCACGCCCCTCCTTGGGACTGGGTGGGCGGTTTTGTGAAGGACGAGCAGGATTTGGGACAGATGGCACAAATGTTCTGTCCCCGAACCAAGGTGGCGTGAACGCACTCTTATGTGTCAAGGTATATTCATCCACCAACACTGCGGCCTGAGCGAACGTTGCCACCTTTTGGTCACACAAATGAACCACCTGACGCTCAGGTAGAGTGTTTTTAAAATCTTCCAACAAAATTAACTCTCTGAGACCAGCAAAATCTATAACTTTGCTGGCTGAACACCAGCGATCAAACAAAGACTCTTTGTCTCTGGCAAACTCAACAAAGGTTTGATTCAAGGCCTTTTTGTGATTCCTAAATCTCTGCCTATATGCTTCGGGAACGAGTTCATACGCGCGAAGAACGGTAGTTTTTACAACATCGTATTTTAAACTCTCTTCCAGGGAGAGAGCAGCAACAACTTCTTGGGCCTTCCCAGACAATTTACACTGTAAGAGAAGTGACCACACCTCGAGTGGCCAGTGCAGCGCTGCTGCCACACGCTCAAAAGCAGAAAAATAACAATCAACTTCTGATTCCCTAAATGGCGGTACTAAAGCAATATGTTTACTCACATCAAAGTGAGCCTGAGGCGGAGCTGAAGACGGACTCACACGGGAGCCAGCCTCTAGCTCCAGTTGTCGAATTCTAATTTCTTTATTTATTTCCAATTTCCGAATTTCTAACTCAAACTCTCTTTGGCGAATACTCTCTTTTTCCGTTCGCTCCATCTCCAACCTGGCCAGCCTCATTTTGAGCCTAGCAGCGCCATTAGAATGACCTGAAGGAGGAGACAAAGGGTCAAACCGGGGCAACGTAACAGGAGTGCGAGCAACGTCTTTCTCTACGCCATCCTTTGTTTTTACTTTAGAGGATCCATCAGATTCCTCTCCTGAGGCACCGCTCTCATCCTCTGTCAAAGACAAAATTCCCCTCTCTGCTAACCCTTCTGTTACTAGGGTCAAAACCTCAACTTTAAGCTTTTGTTTAGGAACAGGGATTTCGTAGTGTTCCGCTATAGCCTGTAACTCTTCCTTTCGAAATGTAGCCAACACTTCAAGAGTAGGGGCTTCAAAGAAATCGGCCAATGCCGAAGTCGCCATACTGAAAACAATGTACTACACCAACCACTCACTAAATGTACAGACTACCGACGGATAACAACGCACCAACACATACAACCACACCAAGTTCCCAATGACGTGCTCAGAGTAACGGGTATTAGATCCATGATCCCGGACGAGCCCCCATTTGTTACGCCCTCCTCTAAAGTGAGGATACCGTAACTCGCCGTCACACGTGAGCTGGTCACCGGGAGGGTGAGGTGAAACAACAACCGTGGGCGCACAATCAGGACAACCAAAAAACACCGTACCGTTCAAACCAGGTTTATTGGACCTATAATACGGTATTGGGGGAAAAGGGGCTGAGCGGAACCAAAGCAAAGAAATGAATGAAAAAGACCCCTAATCTACCTAGTCCCAACACACGTTTGTTAAACTCTCTGAACAGTACAAGTGGGTGGTCCGCCCAGATCTTACCTAGTGTGTATAGACAGGGTTTATCTACGGGTAGTATGTAAACCCCAGGGTCTCTTACCTACACACTCCCATGGTGCGGTCCCCTTTTCCCTGGGACAACTGAAGAAACAAAAAAACTGAATAGTACAAACAATGGGCGAAACGGACAGAATAACAAAAATAGCTTAACCGTGACCAGTTAAGTCCCAACACCCACGTACACAAAACAAAATGAAATGGCCCATGAACCCTCAGCTCAACACACAAGTTTGGTTAGTCGTTTCCACAAGTTCTTGTCACTCTGCAGTCCTTCGGCTCTCTCTCTCTCTCTCTCTCTCTCTCTCTCGACCTCCTTTTAAACCACTCCATCCTGCAGTTGATTGGCCGTGGGTGAGGGTGATTAGTGGCTGCAGGTGGGAGCTGGCCAGGGTGATTATTGGCTGGTGGGTGTGTCAGAACATCTGTGGGAACACAAAATCAAAACATACACACACCCCCTCCCACCAACAGGCCGAGGCACGTAACAGTCATGAAAAAGACGCTAACCCATCGCTGTCCAGGCAGTGGGTTTGTTGAGAATTTTCGGTCGTGAAGGAGACAAATAAAAAAAAAAAAAAAAAGTCTGTTTATCCAGCCAAGGAAAAACTGTTCTTATATTTCTGTCAGGTCCATTAAGTCAAGAACACAAAGGACAATAAAAATGAAACGAAAAAAAAATGAAATAAGAAGGAAATATTTTTATTAGATTTTTTATTAGATGCATCCGGCATGAGTCAGGATTAAATCTTTGGCGGTGTGGCACTGTTCAGGGAGTCCTCTGAGCTTTCATGAGCACCATGAAATAGCAGGGAGTCAGAGGACAGCAGCGGCATTAGGGAACGCTCACACCGTTTTAGGACTGTGTGAGCTGAGCTATTCCCCCACATGAACAGAGCGGCAACGATGACATAGAAGCAAATGCCACGTTATGCATGACAAGGAGCTGGGGAGGTGGCGAGCGGCAGAGAAGCGAGCTGCAAGCAGGTAGGAGCAGAACTGAATCTGCTTTAAATAGGGCGCCGTGTTTGAGTGTAGCTATTAGCAAAGTCCTTTTCGGCAAGTCGTGCCACTCGTCGCCATCTTTGCAACGCCTCCGGGCAGCTATAACAAGACTACCCTCCTATCTCAATCAATGGGCAGAGAGTCAGAACTGCACTTTCCACGGGTCATCGGGACATAAAAACTACATATATAGAAACAGCAGTAGAATATGATAAAAATTGCTGGAAAAGTTTGACTTTGCCCCAAAATAAGGTTTAAAACGCCATTTTCCCCCACAGGTTACTGTTACTGCGCATGCGCAAGGCTTCACAACACCAACCTTAATTTACGTCTCTATCCTGAATGCCGGTGTTACGCCATCGTCTCCGCTGTCGCAAAACCTCAGCTGTGCGCATGCGTCAGTGGAACCAGACGATAGGTTTAAATGTTTCCCGGCTTGACTGTTAAAAAGCAGATGATTGGCTTTCCAGCGGGAGGGGCGGGACATGCGCATACAACTGCCATCTTTGCCGTTATGGGTTTTCTTACGGGAGTTGTATTGGCTGTGGTTCATTACAAAGTGTCTGATTTAGGCGCTCCTTTTTCGTTTTTTTACCTTCCTTTTTTTTTTGAAAGTGGGATGTCTTAATAAATAGTCTCTGCTATCAGCGAGGGGGGTTTGACCAGCTGGTGCGCTAATCCAGCTGATGCGGCTCAGCTGGAGCAGATCAGCTGATAAGACCGTGTGTTGGCCAATAGCGTAGCAGCGCCCTAACTACCTGGCCTGCCAGAACTGACGCTGACGCTCAATTTCTTTAAAAAAACAACAACGTTGTGTGCATCTCCTTTCACGCAAATTGAATCAATTGGGATGAGGAAGAAGCAGCTTTTTATCTCAAGTCAGAGCAAACGGCCTCCCAGGTGTCCATGCTCCATTCCAATGAGACCTCTTTACTCAGTTTCACACAAAAATGTAGGTGTGAACCAACATGTGATTTTGGTGTAATTCTCACTCAAATTATACAGACCACATAGGCCAAAACTCAACACACAGTTGTGATACCACTCCCCATGAAACTGTGATAGAAGACACTGCCGTGGCACGCAGCTTAAAAGGTTTGATATTCTTTCTCAGCTGTCTCTGCCACCAGACCCTTCTCTGGTGATGAGGTGACCGCATCACTGCCAGCTTGCCTGAAAACACACCAGCAGACATTGTGTCACTGTTGTTAATCCCTCTCATCTACCACATGAGGGAGAGATGGATGGATGGATGGATGGATGAGGGAGAGAGATGCTTGTAACCCCCCCAGGGTTAAATTGGAATGAGATGTATTAGCTCCGGATGGAAAAGGCACAACCCACTGTCCCGTTGTTAACTCTGTTAGAAAATTGTACATTCCTATCAGTAGTTACATTTGCACAGCTGGGAATAAAAATGTTTCTCAAAGCCCTCATGTTGGGGGAGATTTGCTTGAAATGTGCTATGAATATCAGAGTTTGGAAACTCCATAGCGGTCAGCCACTATCCCTCACTGCTTGGAACAGAGAATGGGAAAACTTAAGAGTTCTTCCTTGGCTGGAGGTGGGGCGAAGAAAACCTTTTTGTAATCTCTTTTAGTGTGCTACGACACAGGGCAGTTATGAGGCATCGTACTTAGTTAATTCAAATGAGTTAACGAGAAGTCAAGTGAGCGGTGGGGGCAACAGTGGTAATGTAATATTTCAACAACTAAATTTCCAATATCAGCTTCAGGATGCAACTATCTGAATCCCCTCTTTTCCCTGATGCTGCCGTCAAAACGGATAAATCTGTGGTGAAATTCCTCAGGAAAGTACTGGCTATGAAATATTGCCACCATTACTTCCTCAGCGGACACTAGTGTTTCAGCAGTGATTAAGCAAGGCCGAGGAACTCACCTTCATTGATTTTCAGCACTGGCTGACTCTCGCAGCAAAGCATCATATCAAAGGGTCAGAAGTGATCCCATTACTGCTGGCATCAAAACTCGGGCAGCGCTTGTCGGACCTGGCATGCTGGTGGTTGCTAAACACAACTCTCTGTGGAGGTCTACAGCGAGGCACTTGAGGAAGGCTTCACGAAGATCCATTCGGGCGGTGAGGCCGGGACAAAAAAGGCACTGATGGATTCTCAAAACACTGACTCTATAAAATCAGCTTGCAAATTGCCATTTACAGAGGAGAAAAATAATGGCAGCTGTATATGCTGCATTACATCCTCCTAGGTTCTGCATGTAGTCTGCTAGGCACATCATGACCATCTGGCTGTATTTAGTAGGTTTCAGGTGCAAAAAATGACCATTTGCTTTAAATTTTTGGTTTACGAATGCATGGTTGTCAAAGTAGGAAAGTACTACTCAAAGGAGGACTGTGTGAGCTATAACCACTATATAATTTCCAACGGTTGCAAGTACGAAACAAATTTTTCATCTGTTTAACTACACTACCTACCTGTGTGGTGTCATAGAGTACTGTGTGTGTCATTATGTCGATTATGATATCTGAATAGCCCCTAATGGAGAGCAGAAGACAAAATATACTGTAAGTTGATGTAAAAAGTTGAATCAATATATGCATAAAGTAGTCAGTACAGTTGCATTCCCACACAGGCAAGTGCCCACCTGCATAAGTATACATGGCAGTGAATCGACTCTGTGGGGGTCAAGCAAAAGAATTAGCCTTTAGTGTCTTCAAAAGATATCATGCACCCCTATCAATGTTTTATCACAACTCACAGACGGCTTGTGAGCTGAATCTGGCAGTAGATGGACTGCAGGTCTGTAGCTTTGTACCGTCATGCAGTGCTGGTACATGAAGACTAATGAAATTTGATATTCCTTCTGCTCTCAAGCTTTTAAATATATGAACTCTATATATAAACTATTTACCTTCTCATCTCCTAACTGCCTGGTGGTCTCAACAGTCTCTGAAGCCATGAGAAGGGCATCCCCTCTTCTACTGGCTGATTTGCCACATAGCCGGCTGGTATCGGCGAGGCCCAATGCCTGCGTCGGGACTCCCAACCCCCCTCTTTTCTGGGATGAGGCCAGACAGAGGTGTGATGGCTGTGGGCAACTTGCCCCTATTCACCGGTTGTTTGTCAGAGCGTGTATCGGAAAGGGTCGACAAGGGTCAACATTTTTTTGACGGCACTGGAGAGTGTAAGACCGTGTGCGGGTAAAGTTTGATAAGAGCATGCGTTGGTCATTCTATTTGATAATAAAGTGCATTTCACCCTTCATCGTGGAGAGTGAGGTGATGATTCTCACAAAAGGTCAAGGACTGCATTCTCAGTTGGAAGTCGGGGTGAAGGTAGGGTTTGTGCGATGTTTGCACCTCAGAGTCTAAGTTGCGAAAACAAGCTCTCTTAACTGAGGTCAAGTCTCTTGCGTTTACCTCAAAAAGCAGAATGTTTTTCCGATTGCTTAACAGTCACAAGATGCAACAGGTGTGGAAAATAACAAAAGTTGTGTGATATTGCCTGTGTAATTCATTCATTATGATGTCCGCCAGATGAAATCTAACACTTGGATATTCACAAACACACCACAAATATACAGTCTGAGAACTGCCGTGACCTGACCACCCTGATCCTGACCGACTCCAGTTCAGTCACCCTCAGCCCACCTACTTCTCTGTGAGGTAGACCATCATACAGGAGGTGGATGAGTAATGTAGCTAGTATGTGGAGAAAAGAGAAATTGAGTCATTTGCAATAGTTAAAACTGTTTTCACATTTGTTATTTTTACTGGAATAATGTATATGGAAATATCAAATGGCATCAAGTTTTAGAGATAAAAGGGAATGCAGCCCTCACTGGAATACTTTCACCCATTGTTATTCATAGCAGCATTGTCCACTCAAAGTAATAACCTTATTTTAATTTGGACATCTTTTGCACAATTGATTGTCAGTAGGCAAAGAGCCTGTCAACTAAATTATGTTCCGTAAAAGTAGTGAAATTTGAAAAGCCGATTGCTATATGTATTGCTGCTTTGAGTCATAATCTTAAAACGTTTTGCCTTGAAATGCAAACAAGTCATTGCATGCTCCATTTTCTGTCAACTGACCTTCATAGATCTCCAGCTAGGTATGAACAATGTGCAGTGACTGGAAAGACTGGAAACAGTTTCCATGAAAGATAATAAAAAATATTTCCCCTAAAGCAGCATGTTGAGCATATTGAACTGTTGGAAACTGAGGGTAAAATAAAACTACACAATGCAAGACAGCTGTTACGAACGTGCGGCTTCAGCGGCGACGGAAGACGCAGGAGCGCGATAAAAACAGACTTTATTCTACACACAAAGGGTTCACACTCGTGACGTTCAACAAGACCTGGGGCCTGTACCATAAAGCTCGTTCAACAAACTCAGGGTTGCAGAATTTGTTCAGAATTGACAAAACCAAACTGAAGCAATCAGGCTTTATTGGTACCATGACACCGCTTATTAACTGAGTTTGTCAACCCAGGCTTTGATCCTTCAACTTTGATTACTCCACGCGCGCGTGCACATAAAGAGTGACGTCGGCACCGAACAACCAATCACGTTTGATATGGAGCGCGATTGCGAGCGAGAGAGAACAATATTTTTCCGCGGAGGAGCAAGAAATTATTCTTCAGAAATATGAAGAATGTAAAAATGTTTTTCAAGCACGCAGTAACACCGTCTCTGCTGCCAAAGCAAGAGAACAATATTAGAAGAACATTGCTGAGAGCCTTAATGCGCAAGTTAAAAAAATATATATAAAAATATAATTCATACCATTTGCGGTACAGTAAGTGCGGCTTCGACGAGACACATGTTATTTGCGGCTCAACGAGTTCGCAAAGATGAGTTATTCCTTCCGCGGAATATCTGTATCTTACATACAAGGAAGTATCAGGAAAGTCAAGGGGATTTTGTCTTTCCCTAAAAACTCTACGAAGTGCTCTTCTAACAATCTGCGCTGAGATGTCTAGAGGATTTGGAAGAAAAGGTGAAGCCGCAATGATCGCAACAGAGAACAGAAGCTAGGAATTAACTACGTCAGCTGTTTCTTTGCTCACCGCTGATTGGTCAAACTTCTGACTGAGCGCTTGAATCCAGAACATAACCTGCCCCGGAGCAGGTTAGCCGTGCAGCGCAAGTTACCATGGCAACGAATACCACTTGAAGCCAAGCCACTTTCATGGTACCGAAAACCCAGGGTTGGTGGAAAGTAAGCTGAAACATAGCTGGCTCGCCACCTAAACAAGCTTCATGGCACAGGCCCCTGACAAAGGACTAACAAACACAGAGGGCTTAAATACAGACAGGAGGTGCAGGTGATTGGAAACAGGTGAGGACAATCAGACACTGACGAGGGGAGACAGGACGAGGCAGGAAGTGAAGTTAACCCAGGGACACCAGAAACATGCACCTTCACAATAAGACAAGACCAAAACGTGACAACAGTATCTCCAGCAATCTTTATTGACAAGATCTCAACCAGAGGCTTCTCCAAAGCTTTTCTGTGTAATGTTCTGGGAGTGACGCTGAAATCACCCCAAAAAAAGGACATTGATACCATTCCAATAGCTGAATATGCCCTCTGGGATTTGTCGTCTCTATATACACTAAAAGTGTATTTCCATAGCATTTATATCAGATAATCATGGGTGGACCACACATGACCTCATCCCTATTCATTATAGTTTGTCGCAGTAAAAACCTCCAACCTTTCTAACTGTGTAACACGGCTTAAGCTTGTGGGTTAGGGTTAAAATCCTAGTTTGGCTTAAAATACGTGATGCAGTATAAGCAACCAATGCATATTATATGATGTCACAGGAAATAACTAAATACGAATAAAAAATCACAAACCTTTTGGTTAGGCATACGTCCCATGAGTAAAATTCTTGTTTTTGCTGTTCCTTTTTGCCGTCCTCGCCTCAGACTTCTTGCTCTTAAAAACTGTGTGTCCTTCTCCGCTTCTAATATTTATATGAATGGATTCACATGGAACTTTCCTGGTTGAGCCTGCTTCATCTCATACAGATGCTCATGGTAGCAATGTATGTCAGTAAAAGGAATCAAGCAATAGACTTATGAGAGGATCATAATGATGGTAACTTGTACTGAAGCTGTGACTGAGAACTGAGACACAGTGGTTTGTAGGATAGGAAATGCATGTCTCTTAAGTAGTCCAAAGTATAACAGCATTTAAAACCTAACAAATCTAACAAAAGTTGATGCCCGCGTGAGCCAAACATGTACTCTGCATCTTTTCCACATCCACACCATCAGACAGAATATTTTCAAAGGCTGTATTCATCGTCAAGAGACAAAGTTTACTTCTCCCAAATAATCCGGACAAACTAGAATTTCTCTCTTACAACATTTCAAGGTTAAATAACAGCACTTCAAAACCTAGGAAAGTAAAATTCCCACTCAGCTGTCTCGTAATTATTATTACGATAAAATTAAATGTAATTAAAATAAAATGTGTTTTATTAACATGATTGTTTGATGTGGACAAAAGAGAGACAGAAATGTCCAGTGTTAAAAATATGGTTTCACTTCATTCATTCATTCTTTATGTATTTTATATTTAAAGAAAAATACTTTTTCAGAACTTGACTCTAAATTTATTTTTTTTCTTATTTTTTATTTTGCATATAAATATGAAGAGTTACGACAAGGGAACTACATTACATTTTTTTTAAATTATCTGATAAAATAATGTTTAGACAAAACACACCTAATACAAGATGATGGGAATTAAGTATCCTAGAACAAGCAGACAAATTATTAAATTATAAAAGTCCAAAATTTACTAGGAGACAGGATGTGACTTGACAAAAGGATTTTCCTGGCCTCCTCACTGGCATCTGTTTTTTTTTTTTTAAAAGATAATGTTATGAGAGCCTGATTTAAATAGATTTATTTGCTCCTGCCCAGCTGGTTGGATTATTTCAATGATTATGTATTGTAACAAAATCAATTTGGCCGCATTCCAAATCTTGGATTGTTTATGTATCATCAGCGAAAACTTATGTTCTATATGATGTTGGAGTTTTTCTTACTTTCTTGGCAAAAATTGCCGTTTTAAGGGAGGAGCATGTGAATCTTCAGTCAAGTTTCCATGTTTAACCGATTGATTGATCGCAAGAAGGTAGGAGGGACATTTTTGACAGAAAAATTAAGGACAAAATTAGGTATTCAGTATTGAGAAGACAGACGCCTTTTTGTATTTTAGTTTTTTCTTGTGTGTGTGTGTATTTTTTTTAAATACACACACAAATTAGGGGTGGCACGGTTCACAAAACCCACGGTTCGGTTCGTATCACTGTTTTAGGGTCACGGTTTTCGGTTCTGTACGGTTCTTGTTTTTATTTTATATTTTATGCCCCAGAAATGTACTTCGTCATATTATATATAGCTGAATTATCCACAATGTAGATTACAGTATTTAAGAAAGTGTTACATCTTGTAACAAACTGAATTTCACTTGACTTTCAGCACATTATTGGGACCATCTCTGAGGGAAACTGAGATATTGATACTTCGAGAGAAGACATGGATGACATACTTTTCATTTATTTGGCAAAAAAGGAGAATATGTATTGCCATCTCAATAGGAACTTATGTGCCTTTTAGCACACAAAGATTAAAATTAACTTGATCAAAACAGCCAACTTCAGTGTAGCTCTTACAAAAATTGTGTAACATAATGATGTATACTTAGAATATCTGTGTAAGACGTAAAACAATTCAAACCCCAAAAAAGCCTTTTTGAGTTTAGAAAGATTTTGAGTCCCCCCTCCCTTCCCTCACAGTGGTTCGGTCCACATCGCTGATGCTAACTAGCTGATTATGCGCGCGAGCATACAGACGCCGACCGCTAGCGCATCCTCCAACTCCGGGCAGCCTTCCTTATTTCTCCCACTTGCCATTTTTACACATGACGTGACCTGCAGCAATCCATGCTCCACTTTTAATGTTGGTTCTGTCTGGCAAAAATAAAGCGGAAAAAAAAGCAATTACTGAAGAATTGTTGCCAAATTCTCTGCTACTGACACCCCCTCCTAAGTTTGAAAACCTTTGTACCTCAGAGGAATTTTCTCTTGAGTTTGAATTCATGGAAACACACCATTCATCTCCAGGCTCCCTTTTTTCTGCGGCCGTTCTTTCAACTGGTGTCAGTCTCCTAGGCCCCTCAAAGGAGACCTGGGTTTCCTCAGCCATGAACTACTCACAGCTCTTGCACTTTTCTTCTACCGTCCTACTTCTCAACTTTGGGAAGATTTAGTTTACAGAACGTAGATCAAAGAGCAAGCATTGCCCTTGTTTTTGTTACTCTTGACAGCTAGTGTGGGAATCCTTTGGACGTCATTTGGTCGTTTGTCCTTCATGGCTGCAGCTAGTAGAGAAGAAGAGGAAGGATGAGTTAGTAGAAAAAATGAGTGACACTTAAAGTAGATAGTTTAACTCACTTTAAATGGGACAAACATTAGCTTCTACTTTGGATGTTACACTGTGCAGTATGTGAGTCTGAAGGGGTTAACTTCGAATAGTATACTTTATATTTTTGTTATTGCATAGCATGATTTTATAAAAATGTTTGCATGCCCTCAAAAAGGTACATGCTGAGAATACAAATTAGCTTTACTTTATTCAAAACATGTCGAAAGGTAATGGTTTTTACACTGAATTAAGAAAATGTTTGTTTTAATTAAAAGTGATTACCCCCTAGGTACTGCCTAACTCATGGGGCTGACTTGTAAAGTTAAAATTGTGAATTCAATCCAAACCACTTGCTACAGCCAAAACAACTCCTATAGTTAGGTTTACGGTTCAATTGACAGTGTGTTTGAAGTAAAAATGAGACAAACAATATTGAAAAAATGTTTTTGTGGTTCTAAACAGTGACAATGAAGTATGGATGAGAAAACAAAGCTGACTGGTTGTTTACATCATAACTGCTGTCTGGCCTCTTTGTTTGGAAAGAAACTCACATGTGCTCGTGTCAAAACAAGTTCAGATGCAGCCACAGGCATTTGGGAATATATGTTAAATAGTTATAATTAGTGGTCGGTTAGACAGATCTTAACAATCCCCAATCCTAATGTGTTCAGCAACAACTTTAAACCAGTTTTAACTATTAACTACTCTATTTCTTGTAACCCGCATTTCAATCCCATGAAAGAAGTTACTCCATATACGAATGGGCCATAATATCAGGGTGATTTAACATTCTTCCACAGATTTGCACACGTATACTACATGTCTTGCAGCTGCATCGCATTAATAAAGAAGCAACATTGGGATATTGAAGATCAGACTGTTATCAGTCAATGCTTGAAACTAATGAGGAAGGGAAACTCAAATATAGAGCCAATCAGGGGAGACACAGGTAGATGCTTTTTATGGTGTTCAGAAGCGCCGCAATGAGGCACACACAATTGCGCCTTTTAGGTAATCCCAGACTGGGACTAGCTAAAAGGCAGTGAAACCAAGATGCCAACCAAAAAAACACTAAACCAGACAAGGGTGTTCTCAAAACATATGGAAAACACTTTTTTGCTCTGAAATGAATGTGAGATAGGTTTTTTTCTGCTGCTTTTTTGAAGGAAGACTGACTAGTGATTGTAGGATGACTATTTTGCTGGTCGCAAAAAATCCTACAGGTTTCCTTTTAGTCAAGTCTTATCAATGACTTCACTTGAGCACTAAATTGGCTCATTAGCTACCTAATTGGACAAATTAAAGATCCATTCAGGATTGCTTTGGCTTTCAGAGTTCTGCAGTAGGCTTTTAAATCATCTGTTGACTGTGAAAGAATGACAAATTTGCCAAGTGGAGCGAATAATTGCTTCAATTGAGTACAAGTAGGAGCTTACAAACAAAAGGCCAGAGACTGCAGCTAACAGATAATACTGTGCACCCTCCCCAGCAGTTGACAAAACCAAGGCCATGACGTACAGACTTTGTGAGGAAGGTTTGAAAGCTGGAGGGTGGCAGAGCGAAAGACCAATATTGGAAAGACTGATTTTCAGCAATGCAGGTGGTCAATGTTGCTTGTCTCTCAACACAAGACTTGAGGACCTAAATGGTGTCTTAAACAGCCTTCCAATAGACTAATAACAGGACTCACTGAGAAATGTTTTTGAGTAAAATATAAAATGCAGTATCGTTCAGACATTTGCTAACATCAACATCCAATCCCTGAAGACATGGTTGATTGTTTTGGCCCACTAAGTGTCTGCATTTACATTATGATGTTTTAAATTAAAACGTCTATATGTGCACTTGTTTAAATATGTTGCTTATCAACATGTATTTTAAGATGACCAATCTTTCTTCGGTCCAATAACAGTCAACTTTGTTCTATAAAGGCCTGAGATGCTCAGCATACATTTATTTCATGCTTTGGGACCCCATATAATGTAATTTGTAACGCAATGTAGCTCGATCACAGTATGAATCCTGAGAACTCAGTCAAGTCCAGGTTATAGGTGGCATGGATTACTCAACAGATAAATGTGTAATAAGTGTGTCTGTTTGCAGCATTTCACATCTCCCGATTAGGTGCGTAGACAACCAGGTCTTACGGTTAGGGGGATTTGAGAACTTAAGGGAAGAAGGGTGGTACTCTGCACCAAAGTTGGAAAACTGTCAGCTAATTAATCAAGGCATAATTACTGCCAGCTGTAATTACCAGCCAGCTGTCTACAACACCTCCTGTGGTGCTGCCACCAAGGAGTCTGCCTTCTGACTTCCCATCACCCCACTGTCACACACATGAACAGACATACAAACAGAAACCCCATAAAACCAGTGTGCATGACCGCTTGAAATTTCTGCCGCCTGACCATAAGCTCAAACTACAATGTAGATGTTCATTGTCATGAAACAAAAATACATTTTTGGCTTTGGTCTATTCATGGCATTTGCTGACAATAACATGCATTAAATATAATTATAAGAACGATGTCTTTTTTAAATTTATCCGCCACATATTTTTTTGTGTTGCACTAGTAGTGTAGTCCAACTGCAGTTGTCCTATGGTTTTGACTGAAATTGCTATCTTTTTATTGCATTTGTGGTAGTTTTCACGTTTTACAATTCTTAATTATAATCTTCAACAACTTGATCCTTGACCCTAAACTGTGAATTTTAACACAATTCTGCACTGCACAACGCCACTTGACCTATTGCATTTGAGTAAAGATTTAGGACTTACGGCATATAGAATAAAATCTTCAGACTCCCCAAAACTCTATAAGCTCTTTCTTGCTTGATACTCTTGAAAGGCTGCGGAGCCCGGCAGGTGACATGAAAAAAAAAGGAAGGTAAAAAAACGAAAAAGGAGCGCCTAAATCAGACACTTTGTAATGAACCACAGCCAATACAACTCCGTAGGAAAACCGTAACGGCAAAGATGACGGTTGTATGCGCATGTCCCGCCCCTCCCGCTGGAAAGCCAATCATCTGCTTTTTAACAGTCAAGCCGGGAAACATTTAAGCCTATCGTCTGGTTCCACTAACGCATGTGCACAGTTGAGGTTTTGCGACAGCGGAGACGATGGGCACAATGCCGGCATTCTGGATCGAGACGTAAATAAGGATTGGTGTCATGAACCTTTGCGCATGCGTAGTAACAGTAACCTGTGGGGGAAAAAGGCGTTTTAAACCTTATTTTGGGGCAAAGTCATCAAACCTTTTCAGCGATTTTTATCATATAACTTGCCTAAAAGGACTTTGCCACAGCCTAGTCCTGGACCTCCACAATACCCTCAAAGTTAGCAAATTGTGCCCGATAAAAGGTTAACCTAAATCGGACACTTTGTAATGAACCACAGCCCAGTTATGGCGTGGCTCCGCGGACGGAGGCTCACTCACCGATGAACCGGTAGCCCGCGGAGCAGGGCGCGCTGCAAAAGAAACTCGAGATCTCGAGTTTCTAGTCCCAAGTACATACCTGTGGTGGCTGGGCGTGGTTTTCATGACGTCTGCAGCGGAGAGAGAGGAGGTGCGGCTCTGGGAACGGTGCCAGCTGGAGGCAATTAACCTCCAGCTGGGGGGGATTAACGGTTTGCTCTCTCCCAGTATTTAGACAGGTCGGGGAGAAGGGATCGGGAGATGGCCGGCGGAGGACATGGGAGCCCAAACGTCTACAAAACGTCTAAGAGCTGGCCACGGCGCGTGGCCACGAGCAGCAGAAAGCTGGCCACACAAAGAAACCGAATAAAAGACTTGCGTGCACTGTAGCCCTGCCTCAGCGTCCTCATTCCCTAGCCACCCACTCCCTGACACTGGCGCCCAACTCGGCGGGGGACCCAGGGCGGAAGAGCCGGCCGAGGACACCACAGCGCTGTGTCAACAGTTGGAGGAGATGGTGGCGGCGCAGAGCGCAGCGGCGGGGGAGCTACGCAGGGGGATAACTGAGCTCCAGGCGGTGGTAGCCCACCAAGAGGAGCTGCTAAAGCGGGCCTCGGCAGAGTGACGGGTGCAGCAGCAGCCGGAGCCATGGACGCCGTGGCTAGTGACCGCCCGGCCACCGCCGAGACCTGCAGCACCAGACGGGCGGATGCTCTCATGCCCGGCGGGAGAGAGACCCCCCAATGGCGGAGCAGCCCATCCCGACCCCCCCCGGTGGCGGCGGCTGCAGCAGCAATGGCCGGCAGCCCTCTCCAGGCTCGGGGAGGCGACACCGACCCCGGCGTCGATCGACTGCTGCTGATCGGTGGGAGAGAGCGCCAGGGCAGGTCTGCTGGAGATGCAGGCGGCCCGGACGCAAAACGCAAAAACACTAGACCGGATAATTGCCCGATTCTTTTGGCCAGGCATCCGGGGAGACGTGCGCCACTGGTGTGCGGCCTTCCTGTCAATTAGTTAACGCCGTCCCGTTTGAGCGCATCGGCATGGACCTCATCGGGCCATTCCACCGAACGCACGCGGATATCGCTTTGTATTGGTTCTGATGGATTACGCAACGCGATATCCGGAAGCAGTCCCGTTGCGGAGGCGCTGTTTCAGGTCATCTCCCGGGTCGGAATCCCGAAAGAGATTCTGACTGACCAGGGCACTTTGTTTATGTCGCACACAGTGGGAGAACTTTACGGGTTACTGGGCATCAAGTCCATTCGCACGAGCGTATACCACCCGAGCGCATGAATAAGACGTTGAAAGCCATGAACGTAATTGGGACAAATGGTTGGATCCTCTGTTGTTTGCAGTCCGGGAGGTTCCCCAGGCCTCCACAGGATTTTTTCCCTTTGAACTTCTATTCGGCAGATCTCCAAGGGGGGTGTTGGACCTCATTAAGGTAAGCTGGGAGGAAGGTCCGAGCCCCGCCAAGAACGAGATCCAATACGTCCTGGACCTGCGAGCAAAGCTCCACACGCTGGGTCGGGTATCACGGGAAAATTTGCTCCATGCCCCCTAGCGGCAACAGCGGCTGTACGACAGGAGCCAGGCTGCGAAAATTCACACCAGGAGAAAAGGTACTTGTGTTACTTCCTCCTCCCAACTCAAAAAAGACTATGAGGTGGTTTGGTCTGACCGGGGCGGTGCGACACAAATATACCACCTCAACCTCCTGAAGGCGTGGAAGGAGGCGGTGCCTGTCTCTCTTGTGTCCTGAGTATCAGAAAGAGAGGACCTGGGGCGGAGGTGCTAAAAGCGGCCAATCCCACCCTGCTCCCGTGTGAGGATCATCTCTATGAGGACCAGAGAGCAGACATTGCAAAGTTTCAAAAGCGGTTTTCTGATGTGTTCTCCCCCTGCCAGGCCGGACGAACCTGATTTAGCACCGCATCGAGACTCCCCCAGGGGTGACTGTAACGTTACGCCCCTACAGACTGCCCGAACACAAGCGAAAAGTGGTACGGGAGGAATTGGCGGCAATGTTGGAGATGGGGGTAATCAAGTCGAACAGCGCCTGGTGCAGCCCCATCGTTCTGGTGGCCAAGAAGGATGGGTCTGTGAGGTTCTGCGTGGACTACCGCAAGGTGAACGATGCGTCACGGTTCGATGCCTACCTAATGCCCCCGGTCGACGAACTACTGGACCGGCTAGGCACTGCACGTTTTTTTACGACACTGGATTTAACTAAGGTGCGCCCCCAGGTCGACAAGACGGCAGCGAGGTGAGGCGGTTCTTGGGGCTGGCGGGGTACTACAGGCTGTTTATCCCGGGCTTCGTGGACCTCACCAGCCCCCTGACCGACCTGACCCGGAAAGGTGCGTCAGATCCGGTCCAGTGGTCGGAGCAGTGACAGCGGGCGTTTGAGAAGGTAAAGCAAACTCTTTGTGGGGAGCCGCTCCTTCACACACCTAACTTCTCTCTCCCCTTTGTGCTGCAGACGGACGCATCGGACAGAGGGCTGGGGGCCGTTTTGTCCCAGGAGGTGGAGGGGCTCGACCGCCCAGTGGTCTACATAAGCCGGAAGCTGCCGGAGAGGGAAACGAGATACAGCACCATTTGAAAAAGAGTGCCTGGCCATCCGCTGGGCGGTGGACTCCCTGAGGTACTACCTCCTGGGGCGCCCATTCACCCTCTGTTCGGACCACGTCCAATGGCTCCACCGCATGAAGGATGCCAACGCGCGGATCACCCGTTGGTATCTGGCCATGCAACCCTTCCACTTCAAGGTGATCCGTAGGCCGGGGGCGCTATGAAGCAATGAATCCCTATGTGCCCTATGACTTATGAGCCATGCCAGTTTACATTTTTAAACTCTGTAATCACAGGAACTTAAATCTGACAATCTGCAATCCTAGTGAATTCATTGGATTGGATTAAGCAAACAGACAGAAGGGCCATTCTAGGTAGATGCATGTACACCTCCATTTAATGCCCCAAATACCTTCTCCACACCCATCAATGCAAAACTTGTGACAAATGTCCTGCATTGCCTGAAAGTTGAATATCACATTATAAACTCTTACAGAACACCTCTGCATTGTCAACCTGACCCACAAGTAAGAGTTGCTTAAGTGCAACAAACATTAATATGCTTTTTGAAAAGAAGGTCCAACAATGAAAGATTCTGCAAGAAATTAAATCAAACTGTTTGGGGTGATAGATCTGAAAGGGCCACTATTTCTGCAAGGAATTTATACTTGTGTGAACTTGAAACTTTGTGGCAGCTAGTTGTAGTGAGGAAGATTAAGGAAAGCAACCGTGGGGTAAGGCATAAAGATAAATTGGGTTATATTCATTGTGGGGAAAAAAGGGTCATGAACTACACATTTTCCTCAAATGTATATGCTGTTTTCAAATGTTTTAATTTAAGAGCAACAGAAACTAATTTTGGGTTGGAGACCTGCATGAATAAAATGGCTTTAATTGTGATTTATTGCAATTGAATCAATACCATCCTGAATGAATCGAGGCTTAGCATTTTTTGTATTTACTGAGTCACATTGTTGCCTCCAGCAGGTGGGAAGTGCAGCAGCTCTTAATTTTCCGCTAGCTGATTAACAATTCAGGAGACAAAGTGGATATAGGGAACAACGAGACAAGATAAAGGTCATGCAAAGATGGTAAAGTAGTTTGGGGACCCCTGGTATATATGGCCACTCTACAGACATGTTTTTATCGAAAAAAACACCGTGTTTATCCGAGAGGTTAGCGTTGTTAGGGGTGACAGTCGCACAGGAGTCAGGGCAATCAACAAGATCCTGCCAGCGCATTTTTAACGTCATCGTCTTGCTGCACCCTCCACGCTCTGTGATTGGTTCCCTATCTCAGGGGAAAATTTGCTCCATGGTTTTCAGACTGTCTTTCAGCGCAAAATAAATTGCGCGCGCAAGGCAGCCTGGGAAAACCCAGGCTACATAAAGGCAGCATCTGTGCTGAATCAGTGTTGCCAATTCAGCAACATTTCAGACCACCATGGAAACAGCGCCTAGCAACAAATTTGGCTATTTACAAAATAAGTTTAAAAACGCTATAATATTTATTTTGTAAAATAATTATAAAATATATTTCGCAACTTTTGTAAAGTGACTGAAATGCTAACATGCACGCATTTTCCCTCAAAAATGACAGGAAAATGTGCTGGCTACAAAAGTGAATAGTGAGTGACTTCAACAGCTTGTGCATAGGCACCAGTCGGCCACACAACAGCCTGGAGGTAGCTGGAAAGAGATGCCTAGCGCACACATGCCGTTCTACCTTCACAGAAGTTTGAGACCTAAAGATATTATGGACAAACAAAGTGTGAGCCAACTTGATGTATGGTTTTGAAGCCATTTCACCACTCATCCTTAAAGAGTCGTTTGAACAGACATCTTTTCTTCTACACAACAGAAAAAGTTACTAAACTTACTATACTTTTTTGGATCTTTGATTTGCTTCCGTAGAGTAGCACATTTGATTTAGTTATGGGAAAGTTATATGTATGAAGCAATATCAAAGTCCAAGCAGTGTAAGCTATTCCTGAATACATGCATCAATAAGATGGCTACATCATGTATGCAATTGAAGAGACAGAGAAAAGTGTTTGACCTGGCCACCTGATTTTTGTTGTTTATAGTAGACCCATTTACACAGTTCATTTTACGACAAGGAGTGACACATTCTGGAGAGCTTTGAACGTCTCTCTAAACAGGATCTTTTTCAAAACAAACTAAACTAAAAAGGAAAACATCAGACTAACACGCAGAGGAGAGAAGCCAAGTATAACACATTTTCAGAAGCAGTATGATCTAACATTAGGGGTGTAACAATTCAGCTGTTACATCAGTGTATCGATTTTTATTCCTCCGATCCAACTACATCGATCTGTGCTCGGCGAGTTGGCCATATGGACGACATAGATCGATTTAAAATGTAATAAATCGATTTTATCGATACTAGGAAATAACCCATTGGATTTAAGCACGTCAGACTTTTTTCTTAGCACTTTTAATGATAAAGGCTTTCCCGGACTGGGCCGACCCACCGCCGTCCCGAGCCCCAATTCAACTTCCGGGTTTCACGGCAAATCTGACGGAATGTTCCACACGGGTTAAAATAGAGGGGGGGTTTGTCGGGGGTTGGTAGGGGGAAACCATTATTGCAGGGCTGTTTTTTGTGTATATCACTAATGTTTTTTTTTCTGCTACACTGCTACAGCAGTGTTTGCACTTTATTCAAATAAAATGTGAATGCATTTGCCATTCATTGTTGTTTACTTGTTTATTTATAATTAATTGATACCTGATTCCATTACAAGAAACAACAGGAATCTAGGAAATTTATTTCAGTCATACTGGTTGAATTTTTGGCTAAAAAGTTACTGAATCGATTTCAAGTCATTGAATTGTATCGGCAACCACGAATCGTTACACCCCTATTACATCTTTCATGTCTGATTCACAAGAAAACCCATCTCGTTGCACATATTTCATCTTAAAAGATTTGAAAAGTTAAACTACCGGATGTCCTAGATCAAAATGTTATGAAGTGGGTCATTGTGATCTGCTTGATAAAATATTATTCTAACCACAAACCTTCACTCCAACTCGTTAACAACCTCAGTCTGCCAGCACTCATACGCAAACTCTTTTGACTCTGATCATCTAAAAAAAGGAACCATTTGATTTTCCCTTGTTTAAGCTCTTTTTTCCCCTTCCGTGCAGAAATTACAATGAGCATATTCCAAATCAAAAGCGTGGGCACTCATTAGCACTGATTTCATATCTTACGAAAGAACCCGGCTACAAAGAGGGAATAAAGCTCTATTTAAAGTAATGCCGCCAGGAGTCCGTTGGCAATGATAATGTGCTTTACATCATTTGGTCCTCGGCTTTATCTTGAGCTTCTTAAGGAGAAGGCAACACACTAAGTCATTAGGGACACAATAACTCCCCATATAATTAGATAGGGAAAGATTGGATGCCTGCTGCACCACAGGGCAGACACACTTATGACATAATCACTCATCCCATCAATGCAATGAGGGGCATCTATATGCAGGCAATTAATTAAGATGATTACAATTAGCTACAACAGTGTTGGCCACTGTCGGTTCTGACCAAAACAGTTGAGAATAATTCGCCTCTGGTTGAGAAAACTGGCTCCACTGTTGTTTTTAGATAGGGATGGACTTGCCCTAAACTAATGGATTCTTGGCTTATGAATCAGCAGATGTTTGAATGATTGGAAATTGCGGGAACGGAGAAAGTCCAGGCTCCAGTTTGTATCTAATGAACAACTGATTCATTTTCACCATTATTAAATGAGATACTTTCTTTAAATTGAAAATAATCAGACGTTCGCATAGCAGTTGCTGCAGAAACAGTAGTTGCAGTCTGCCCAGGGCCAAGCAGGCTTAAAACGTGAGGACAAGTCGCTACGACATTTACGTTTCCTCAAGGAGTCGGTAAGCCTAATGGACTCCGGAACTGTGCACTCGACTCAAGATGCTGGGTTTAAAGTGCTCTCTCTTGAGTCTTTCTTTCTGCCCAAGGATGCTCTTACTTGCCAAACTGATTTGACATTGTTTAGCTTTGAATGTAGACCACACACCAGACAAAAACCCACAGAGAGCTGTGATATTTGTAGAAATAGAGCCAATAAACTGGTTATAATGTGACTCCCACAGTAAGTATGCCTTTAGTGACTCATCAGCAAAGCTGATGGCACAGTGAATGTCTTGTCACAGCTATTACATCTATTAATAAAAAACATTAATCAAAACACTTCATCCCGTCACATTTGTTTGCAGATCCTGTTCTGGTATTGCGCATACGAACACTCAATATCAGTTTGCTTTAGCGCAATAAGAGCAGTATATATGAAACTCTTTGGTGCTCATGCCGGGCTGCATTTCAGAGGGATTGCAACCCCATTGATCAAAGCTCTCAGACGTGTCCAGGCCCTTTCCCCCAGTGCAACATGGTACTGCTTGTTGAAGCCAAAACAGCCCAAAGACAACAAACATCACTGCTGTACCGCCTGTCTCTCTCTGACTATCTGCCGGGGAGTTATTTTTAGAGGATCGCAGTCCCTTTTGAAGAGATAGAAGAACACAGCCCACGCCCCACCAATATCTCAAACCCCCATTCTAATGTAGCGTCCAAAACTTTTTGGGACTTCATTTATTCTTTATTTAATGTATCAGGTAATTTCCAAAAGTATTAATCTAAAAGGAGAAATCCGGGGAGCGATATATGAAATGAGACTCTTGCTAGTAGTAATTTTGGCAAACAATATATTTAGGTGGTAGCAGTTACGTTAGCTTGGTGTGGCTATAATAACTCATGGTTAAAAGCCTTATGCAGCAGCCCATTGTACATAATCCCGTTAAATTTGGTACTTATCTCCTCCAGCGGCAAATGCCTCATAATACATTGAAAGAACCCTGCCCAAAAATGCCCCATAGGTATGAACAAAGTTTTGTTGAGTAAACAAGAAGAAAATAGGCACTCACCTTACTTCAACATAGGAAAATCATAACGCAAGAAAAGGTCTTGATGTATAATCTTTGAATAAAACATTGTGCTAGTAAGTATGGAATCCAACATTGGATTCTCTGATGAAATGATAGGTTTGAATAAAAGAGTTGATCAGTACATTAGAGCAAAGTTACAATGAAAAACAACAAGAGCCAGGCCTGTGGAAAAAGAGATGAAAGGAGCTAGGTGGCTACAGTGGGAGGGAGGGAATTAGCTAGCCATCTTTAAAGTTCACCAATACACTCTGAGTGTCTGCTCAAATGTATACAGACCAATTAGTGCTGGTGGACAGTCTGCCAATCAAACAAAATGCCAGGTTTGCATAGAATATTATACGGCTTATAATAGATGGAGACGTGAATGTTATCTCATCGGCCTCTTTAAAATGAAGGCCATGCAGGGATGTTAAATAGTAAAAGCTTTATTGTAATGTTCTTCTGGTGTATTAAGTGAAAGGCGGGAAAGTAGGAGCCACCCTATCTACAAGGAGTAGTGGAACAGTCCACTGCATGAAAAGTGGGATTTTCGTCCCCGTAAACGCCCGGAAATCTCCCTAATTTCCGACAATTTACAGGCCGCACACGCCGCGTTCGTCTGCCGAAAATTGTCGGAAACAGACTCTGACTGCCGATCAGCTGGCGGAGGTGCGAATGGCCCTAATTAGCATATGAATACAGAGAAACCGCGGGTGGCCGAGCGGAGCGGGCTGAATATCCTTACTCCTTATTGGGTGAAACCACAGCTTTCAAACAAGTAAAATCACTCGTGATTGGCAGCAAAAATACACCTAGGCAGGCCTTGCTTGAGTTTCCTTACTCCTTATTGGATGAAACCACAACTTTCAAACAAGAAAAATCACTTGTGATTGGTTGGCAGATCTGTCGCTATTGGTCACCCAGCCTCATACATAATTTATATATATAATATATTCATGTCATTGTTATCCTATGTAGGCTACTAAACCATTATTAGACTACCACCAAGGACACTAATGAATTTTTAGAGGAAATTAACATTTGCCAGGAACATGTTTATGCAAAAAGAGCTTTATTAAAACAAACACAATTATATACAAATCGAGGATCTGCGCACACATGGGTAGAGGATGATCCAAAAACTACAACTGTCCGTTTGCCTCCTCGGGGTTGTAGGCAACTTGCGGCGTTCTTTCCGAGGCAGGTCCGTTGCGCGGTTCTGTACTTTGGAGTCGCCTCTGACCAGGACTGCAGCTGTGCACAGTTCAGAGAGCTCCGTCCTACGAAATGACGGCGGCCTTACAATCCACCAAGAGACCCCGCCAACATGCCCTCTTCTTCGGCAGACAGGAGGTCTCCGGTGGTGGACTTCCAGAGTTCCACCTCATCATCTGCGAGCACACGCGGTCTCCATTCTAGCAGCTGTAAAAAACAAAACAATGAATCAATACTTTGCGATGCGTATGGACACAACACATCAATCAACGCTCGTGAAAAATGGTCACCAAATAAACTCTTCGCTCTTCAGCCTGCAGTGAGTTTTTCTGGCGCAGCATACCTAAAGCTCCGGCGTGCTGTCTCGTAATAAGTCTTACAGGCGGCTGGAAAACAATTAAATGAAAATGGTATGAACATGGTATGAGCACGCAAGTCACCGTAACATTAAACAAGGAAGGAGAAACAGTAAAACAAACAATCAAGTAACATCAAGTAAATCTTTACTTGCAGATGTTACTCCGAGCAAATAGCAGGTCAGCGCCTCATTGTGGAGAAACTAGTCTGTGAAAACAAAATGTACAGTTATGATCGGTATCTATTCTATGATATTTATTTCCTTATACCGCAGAATGAAAGCATGCTCTTTAAATCTTACCCGAGTTGTGCAGACGGCGCACCGCTTCCTGTAAATGACACGACAAAAAAATACATTTCAATAAAGCGGGTTCTGCTCACTAGTTCTTTTGTAAGGCTCCGCTTAGCTAGCAGTCATCAAACATATTCTTACCTTGGGATTTTATGCGCCCGTCTCTTCTTTGAGTCAGTCTCTCCCGCATATCGGCAGGATGTTGATTCAGCTGACGGGACAGTCCACTGATAGCAAACAGCAGTTTCTTCCCCTCAGTCAGTGCGGACTGGCTGAAAGCGAGTTGAACGTCCGGATCCTCCAATCAGATACGAGGTCATTGTTTCATGGAAGGACTCGCGAGACCAGACCGCGGTGCCCGCCTGTGAAGCACCTTGTCTACGAGATGTAGTGGTTAATACGTCCTCTGTGCATTTAAGTAAGACTAAAGAAAAGGTCACTGTATTCCTGCTACTATGCACATTAGTTGAGTTCAAGGAGAATGTGATCTCTGCAGAGCCTTCATTATGATTCTAATGTTGTTTGCATGGAATGGTCATTTTACCTTGCTGATTCAATTTTTTAAATAATTTAGTGTATCTTTTTTACATAACATTTGCCATAGCTAATGGCATACACAGTAATCTAGCATACTTAAATTAAATAAATCAATACAAGCTGAAATGTAAGGGCCTATAATTAGGCTACTGAGCCTGATCTAGTTGTACCAGAGATTTTCTCACCTTTTAAAAAAATGTCACCTGGGCTAAAACTCCCTCTGCAACCCTGATTTGCATTTGTATACCTCACAGCATTTTCATTTACATGTCAAAGCCTCCCCTAGAATTAGGAGGAGGGGGGTTATGGGGGGCCAACTGCCAAGGGAGGCCCACGTCAATTTCCGGCAGTTTTCGACCTTGCCCGCAAATTGCCGAAAACTGCCGTAAACCTGAAATTCCACGACAATTTACGGTGCCGCAAACTTTCATGCAGTGGTGCCAGCAGCCCCTGACCGTTGGCGGAAATTTGTGTCGCAAAAGTAAATAAGCACATTCCCCTTGCATACCTACTGCTGTCCAGGACCAGAAACTACGTCTACTCACTTTGCAAGGCTGGATCAACTTCATCACACCAAAGACTTCCAATAGGTCTAGGGCCCTGTATCCATCCATACTCGTCGGGGGCCGGGCTCAAAGGTCAGCAGGCTCAGCAAGGTATTGCAGACTTCCCTTTCTCAGCAAACTCATAATACATAATGCACCATTTAATTTTTTTTTCAAAACGTAGGGTCAGGGGTACTGAAATAAAAGCAAGACAAGAGTGTTGTCCAGCCTGCCAAAGACCTTCTGGCTATCTTCCTCCATCAGGTCAGCTACATCTTTCTGATTACATCTACTAAAAGCTGCCAGGTTATTTAGTGTCCACAACAGCAAAGCGGCGATCACCCAAGATTTAGATCTTATGAGTCTGTCACTTATCTTTGCTTCTCCGCACGGAGAGGAAGGAAAGAAGAAAGAAGGTTTTTAATTTTGGTTACAGGGTGGCTTGCACTATACATTGTTATGGAATTACCATTCATGAATTGTAGCAAACTTTCATAATTAAGATAAAATGTGTTCCATTATTGAGATAATTGGATAAGAGACAAAAAATATAGTTAATTAATAGAAAAATCAGATTAACCCACATACCCTTCTGCTTATCTGAGGTGAATCAATTACAACCAGAGACCTACCGGCTTTCTCCCATTTGCCACCTAAATAGGGTTCTAATAAAAAAGCGGCTACGGTGTCAAAATCATCTCATCAATGGCTAACAAAAAGTGATATTCTTTTGTTTTTAGTCCCTCTTAGGACTGACAGTAGAGTTAGTGTTAAAAATTAGCTAATTTCTGATGTAAAAAAATATCTGGGTACATTTTTCTCCAGTTAAATTGTATTATATGATTGAGGCTGCAGCACTTCGAGGGGCAGGTGGGTTCTGCACGATTTAAAATCCCTTAACTCACCCCCACTATTAGAGTAAAAATAAGTCTTTGGACAAATAATCCAAAACTCACAAATGACTATTTTAACAAATGGCTTTTTTACAACATGCATCAATGGGCATCACCAAGACAGAGGGTATCTCATTAATCAGCAATCATTAAAACTGCTGATGATTAACTAACCGAGGCTGGTTAAATTTCCCATTGACACAAATGAGGATTGCTATTTACATATACAATACACTTTATATCAAAATGTTTTTTGGGGCCCACTTGCAGACTAGATGGATCCATGTACTATATTTTAAAAAGGTGCATGTTCTGTAATTTACCAGTCTGGACTTGACTGCGGCTGAAATCCAACTCACTCTCATTGAACATCAGTTCAGTAGAAGAGTTTTATTTTGAAGGTTATTTGCTTCAGATGTCATCTGAAATCAGATTTTTCCTACACCTCTCTGGTATCCCCTCCCACTTAATACTACACACAACCTCCAAGTCCAAAGAGCTAGAAGGAGGTTTGTTGATGGATGTTGAAAGCTGCTCTGGTCCCACAACAATTAACTCTTCTCCTGCAAGAAGCAGCCTGTCAGGTTGATGGAATCTCCCCACTGCTGCCTGTCACACAATCCAGGAGGGGCTGCAGACAAATGCTTAATTTATTTGTTTGCTTTACTGTTTTACCTTCAGTTAATAGCTTGCTCAAGCGCTGCAGGTGCATTCGAACTCATCAAGGGCCACAGTGTCCGTTTCCACAGTCAATGGCTATGCAGGATCTTGTGGGATTATAGAGTTAACAATTGAGGTAAAAGTCAAGATCAGCAGCATGTACGAGTTCAACAGCAGAGGTATTTCCACTTCAGTTGTACTTTAATTCGATTTAAGTGAGAAGAGGAAAAACCGCCCAACTGATATTGTTTATATAATTGCTACTGTTGTTTTATTGAAAAAAACATGAATATTAATAAATTAAAACACATGGACTTGTTTTTACCAGTAGAAATTCACCAAAATAAGCGCAACAATTTAAAACGAGGGAAGATTGAAGAAGGGTTGTACAATACTAGTTTTTCATCTCTGAGCTGTAGATTCTCACAAATGTACTAAGTGCATTTTCCTGGGAAAGTTAAATTTCCGCTTGTTGTTGAACTGTCTTTTATAAAAACGTCTGTTAGCTTAAGGGGTAATTATATTATTACATTACACGTCATTTAGCTGACGCTTTTATCCAAAGCGACTTACAATAAGTACATTTTGTTGTTATTGTAAGTCAAAATGATGTAGAGCAGCCTGGTGCTATAGCTCTCGTTCTTAATTTACTACGTGAAGTAGATTATTTTTATGAATTAGCATTATTTAAAGATAAAAATGATGCAAAACATTAAAAAGCAAATATAGTATGTTGACCCAGGGCAAACCAAACCGTAAAACATTTAACTCTGCTGCACATTTCAGGGGCTAACCAAGATGGGAATTATTGTGTCATCCAATTGTGTCCTAGCTTCTGACATTTTACACATCCACGGATGCTGAAAACCAAACCTAGAATAACCATAATCCCTTTGGTACCAACCATCCGTCTCATCTCCCTTACTCTCGTCTCATCACTCACTTGTGCATCCTTATCTGACCCGTAAGCATCTGAACATCCCTAGTGCCCTCACTCAGTCGCAGTCTCAACTGCTCCTATGAAGCCTGAGTGCTTTACTCTGTCCTGCATGAACCCACCTATATCTGCTGTTGTGCACACAATTTGAGATGACAGGTAAAGTGGCTTACCTACCCTCTGGGGCTGCTAATACAGGAAGCAATATCAGATATCTGAGAAGGTACTCTGCATGGCATGTGGGGCGTAGGGGAGAGGGACACGGGCCCGAAGTGGTACGGTGTGAGTAGGGTAATTTTCACATGGTGTCATACACAAACTATTATATGATGGGGTCAAGATGTCAAGATTTGTACCTCAATGTTGTCATTGACTGGCAGCAGAGTAAAATGCTATCATCCAACCAGATAAACTTAAAGCAGTTAGATTCACTTCTACATGTGGATACTGTCAATCAAGTGGCAACCAACATGATAACCCAACAAATAAGTTTCCTAAAATATCATGATCAGATGTTTGAATAAGTTGCTCGGGTTGAAATTGCTTCTTTGCACATGTTGCATGTTGCCGTCTTACTGGTGGGAAAAGCCACTGTAAAGTACTGCCAAACCGCCAACATGATGCGGTAACGTTAGCTCCTGAGCTAATGTGCAAGCAGCACCGAGACCAAAGTTTGTTTACAGTAGCAGTTACCGACCCGGGTAAGCGGACCCGTAACAATAACAGTTCAAATCTAATGTCTAACAGCAAAAGTTGCCCGAGACGAGTGCCTGTGTAGCGTTAGCCAGGTTCATTCGCCGCGTGTAACGAAACTTCTCCGCCATAACGTCATGTTCCACGAATCCGGTTCACGTTAGTAAAACGGCAGATCTCGCTAACGTTAGCTCAATTCTTCTTCGCCCCTCTAAAACAGCAGCTGCTGATGGCAGCACAGCGCAAAATGTCAATGGCACTAACCAGTAAATGGATTCCTATTTCTATTAAAATACGTGGTATCGGATCGGTGCCTGGACTGCTACGAATCCTCGATCAAGGTGTTACTTTTAGCGCAACGCTCCTTTCTTTATTAAATTCTTTTGATTTTGACTTTACGATCTAGCCGTCTTTTCTTCATCCTTAGTTTTCTCAAAAGAACACAACAACCTATAAAGTATTACTTATAATGGCTGTTGATGAAATAGCACTTTCTTGTTCTTTTGAGTTTGTATCCCTATGGTTGAACTGTAGTTCATTGTCATTGACGTCTGACTCAATAAATTTATCTGTAATAAAATAAACTGAATTCAGAGGCTGTCTACAGGAATATAAAATATGTCCAAAGCCCCAAATGGAACCATGTTTTAAGGGAAATAAAGTAACGTGTGTGGTTTGTATTGCATTGTATCAGGTCAGTAGCATGAAGCTATTGGAAGTAGCCTTTTGTGTGACTATTGACTACCCTTGCCTTCCATCCATTCTCTTCCTCTGCCTGCTCCAAGTCCTCCACACATGTACTTGACAGACACACTTACCCTCCCTTCCTAGATTCAGTCTCTCCTTCCCTTTACTCTGCCACTCTTATCTGCATGGATGAGGAAGTGAAAGGGGGTCACTATCTGCTGTCCAATCAGATAAATAAACAGACACTCTGGTAAAAATGGCAGCAGGCTTTATAATAGACATGCCTTTCTAAAGCTAGGCACAATATTAGCAGCAGTAAGTAGATATTGCCAGCTACAACACAGACAAGTACAAAATAAAAGGATTGGAGGGTCACTCTAAGACGAGATTAACTGAAATTGACCATTTTTTTCTGCCCGATTTACAAAAATCTACCTTTGTTACAGCACAGAATTTTAGCTGTTTACTGCTTATTTTCTATTTTTTACAATCTCTACTTTTCATTCTGTGAAAGTATTTTTAGATCCACTGAAAATACATTTTTTATTACAGACAGCATCTGTCTTGAAGCAGCACGTCCAATGCATCTCGGCAGAGACGCTACCTAATTACAAAATGTAATTATGTTGGAAGTCAGATTTTCTAGAGTTCATGTGAACACTTATTAAAAAGGACAATGACTTTCATTTTCTATATTTCTCATAACAACCTTCAATTTAATACGCCTCTGCCACCCTTCTGCTGGTTCTGAACTCAAGATAGTTATCATATTTTTATTTTTGTATTACTTGGCATGACAAATGAGCAGACTCCATAAAACTCGTTAAAGATAGATTCATATCGCTGACTTTTTTTGAAATATCACCCAGTCAGTCGGACAATTAAGCATTAGCGTCTACAGTATATCAAAATAAGATCTTTTTTATAGGTTAGAAGGAAGACCTTGAGTTGGGCCAACTGAAGGAGGGATCGACAGACCCGGCTGGGGTCATATAGCATCCTGTGGTTAACAGTATATTTGCTTTCTCCTGTATTGACATTGTGTCCTGTAGCTGTGAGGCCTTAACTCTCACCTAAGGGTTGGATAATGCCTCTTTGCTCCACTGGACTTCATAACAAGATATAGAACAGACACACACCAACCAGGGTGTGTACACATCTACTGCACATACAGTGGACCACTCGAAGCTTAGTAATCGTTAGGCATTTGTTTAGGCTTCCGAAGTTGTATTGGAAGTGCTGATTGCTGCTCATCGTGTTAGGACTTCTCGCCGGACGGACTCAGTTGCAGACTAGGTTGCTCAAACAAAATGATTTATTCTTTTCCCTTGGGGACAGAATCCTCAAAAACCAAAAAACAGTCAAAAACAGGTATCAGAAGCAGTCATAAACCAAGGGAACCAAAATACCAAAAGGCGGTCAGGACATGCGGGTTCATGCAAAACTCCAGGAGCACAGAATGACAATCCGACGGGGAAAGGAAAGGCACACACATATATAGGAGGGGGGGTTAACAAGACACAGGGGGAAACCAATCAAGGGGATGATGGGGTCAGGTGAGAACCAAGGCAGGGATGGAGTTGGGGGCGGAGTCTGTGGGAAATGACAGAGACGTGAGTGCACAGACAGGGCAAAACATGTGACAAACTATAACCCATCAGGGATCTTAACACATCGGGTGAGAGGAAGAACTCTTTTTAGAGATATTATCTGGCCTTGTGTTTAAACATTTCAGATCTCCAGTTTGACACTTTCTCCAAGATACCTCCTGTGCGCAAATCCATTATCATAACATGAGACTATCTTAAACTAATTGTCTTAACCAAAACTTAGACAGAAAATTCAGCAAAATGCCCTTTTTTCATGTTCTGCAATGAAATAAAGCATTTTATTACATATTAGTATATTTTAAACTTACATTTAATTTGTAATGGTCTTGGTGTACTATAAATACTATAGTCATTGGATTGATTATAATCTTTTTTTATATTATCTTGAGTTGACTGCATTTGACTTTCAGTGCATGATGGATGTAAAGTATTGATTTTTGTTAGCGTTTACCTAGTGTTTAGGTCGAGAATAAAACAGGCAAAATGGTACATGGTTTCGTACCAAATTTGTGTTAATGGCATCATGGCTTCAAATATTGGTTGAATGCTACAAAAAGTATCTCAAGACTAAGTGAACTATCGAGCTGGATAGTATATATTCATGTTAAGATGGAAATTGATGTGCGTTGTCAACATAATTACATCCGCACAGTAAATGTATAAGCCCGCAGTGATCACAATTAGACGCTCTCCTGATTGCTATGCAGGTGCCAGCACATTGAGCTCAGGTCAGCAACTGGAATCAGACAGGAGACACTCATTAACTTTCTCTTTTTCATGCACTAAAGTTAGGTAAACAAAAGCCACACTAACTTCAATAATTACATGTTTATAGTGGCAGGGGTATAATTTCCAGCGATTGTAATTATTTGCGATGTTAAAACTGCATTTCCACGAATCATGAATGCACTGACCACAGTTCACCTCGCTCTGCAATGTGGTGTTTACAGTATTTTGAGGGAAACCCATGAAACGTCACTATGTGATAAAAAGGGTAGACATTTTTGTCTCATTCTTATATGAAACCATCACTCAGTGACTGCAGTCTTTTAGGTACCCAGCTATAACTGAATGCTCAACTTTTTTTGCCCATATAACACTGCATGGCAATTCCATTCCATTTGTGTATAGTTAGTTTTGTTCTATAGAATTGTCTTCCTTTAACAGAAATATATTTTTAGTAATGCCGCCTTTAGTGCTCGCAGTGAAGATTTAATTGCAAAAGTCAATTAATCCCAAATATATAGTATCGCAGTGTTTGGGTTTTTCCTGTTTTTATTTTGCATTTCCCTGCCTCTCGCATTCCCTCGTCAACCTCACTTCCATCCCTCTTGATTAGGCCAATCCCAATCCGCACCCATAAACTCTGAGGCGCGCTCCCGCTAACTGAAGTTTTAGGGCTGTTCCATTGTCAAATGGCTCTCATGCATTTCAGCAGTTTATGAACCCTTTCTGTAAGCCAAGGGATTCACCCACAAGATGTAAAAAAATGATAAAACACAGGAGGACAGCACACAGTGCGCTCAGACTGTCGCAATAAATGGTATACATTTATCACAGGATTGAAGAAAAATAAGATGCCTAATATTTCATTAATTATATCATTCCTGATGGATGGTCTACCAGAACCTATGCTTGAAAGTGCTGAGAAACTGTCAGATGCAATTACGGTGTTGTTTATTTCCCTATTTTTTTAGCCACTGCTAAATAATAAATAATAGCCAATAATATTGCCGAAAGTTCTGTATATACTGACACATGATCTGACCTGATCTCACTCACAAACATCTTCACCTGGACATCCTGTTTCGGGGTCTTTGGAGCCGTCTGCAAATATGAACATGGAGTGCTGATCAAAATAAATCTGTACTGTGCGCCATGCTGGCATATGCGTCGACTTCTCCTTCAATTCTTGCTGTATATTAAAGTCTACCTTTGGAGATGGGAATAACCAGGGAGAAATGGAGGAAATTGAGACTGTAGGGCAATACTGCAATTGACATAACCCTATTTTTTCCGCCATTACATCACCTACCCACCCAAAGCTTATGTGATTGGATTCATTATGTTCCCAGTAGTCTGTCAGAACAATTTTGGTAAGGTAAATTCCATAATGCCCCTGGAGATTAACCCAGTATGCCAGTATTCATTTCACTCTTCTAATCCTCAGGTGCATTTCTCCCACTTCCACTTGCATTGCTGCTACTGGAGATGTTGTGAATGATCCACTGATGCTTCTCAATCACTCAAGTACCTGCTTGGTGATGTCGGTCAAGTCCCAAGGGTTTGGGGGGAGGGGGGAATTGGCCTCATTAACTGCACCTCCCCAATGAATTGACACAATGTGTGTCCCTTGTATCATCATGAGTAGGTTGGTTCTTTTTGTTATATACAAACCCTGCTTGATTCCTGTTTTTCAAAATATTTCTTTTCTCTTTTACATTTGTGTCCTACTTTTGCCTAAAACTGAATGTTTTGGACCGCATAACGAGTATTTTGAAAAGTTTGGATCACACGAGTCAGAAACAACCTAAGCCACTGCTAAACTGTTTTTTAACTGGTGTTAAAAACATTATATTCACTTCACCCGACACTCACACTGCATGAAAAGTGGGATTTTCGTCCCCGTGAACGCCCGAAAATCTCCCTAATTTCCGACAATTTACAGGCCGCGCACGCCGCGTTCGCCTGTCCCGGAAATTGTCGGAAACAGACTCTGACATAGGTGGCGATCAGCTGGCGGAAGTGCGAATGGCCATAATTAGCATATGAATGCAGCGAAGCCATGGGTGGCCAAGCGGAGTGGGCTGAATATCCTTACTCCTTATTGGATGAAACCACAACTTTCAAACAAGTAAAATCACTCGTGATTGGCAGTAAAACCACACCTGGGCAGGCCTGGCTTGAGTTTCCTTACTCCTCATTGGATGAAACCACAACTTTTAAGCAAGAAAAATCACTCGTGATTGGTTGGCGGATCTGTCGCTATCACCCAGCCGCACAAATAATTTATATATACAATATATATTATTTATTCATTCATATTGTACTGTATATTCATGTCATTGTTATCCTATGTAGGCTACTAAACCATTATTAGACTATCACCAAGGACATTAATGAATTTATAGAGGAAATTAACATTTGCCAGAAACATGTTTATGCAAAAAGAGCTATGCAAAACAAACAATTATATACAAAGTGAGGATCTGCGCACACATGGGTAGATGATGATGATCCATAAACTACAACTGTCCGTTTGCCTCCTCGGGGTTGTAGGTAACTGGCGGCGTTCTTTCTGAGGCAGGTCCGTTGCACAGACGCACATTGTGCGTGGCTCTGTACTTTGGAGTCACCTCTCACCGGGACAGAGAGCTCCGTCCTACGAAATGACGGCGACCGTACAATCCATCCAGAGACCCGCCAACATGCCCTCTTCTTCGGCAGACATGAGGTCTCCGCTGGCGGACTTCCAGAGTTCCACCTCGTCATCTGCGAGCACACGCTGTCTCCATTCCAGCAGCTGTAAAAAACAAAACAATGAATCAATAAAGTGTGATGCGTATGGACACAACACATCTATCAATGCTCGTGAAAAATAGTCACCAAATAAACTCTTACCCGCAGTGAGTTTTTCTGGCACGGTACCTGAAGCTGCGGCGTGCCGTCTCGTTATCTCGTAATACAGGCGGCTGGAAAACAATTGAAAGTGGTATGAATAAAAATCGACACGCAAGTCACCGTAACATTAAACAAGGAAGGAGAAACAGTTTAAAAAAAGTCACTTACACATCGTGTAAATCTTTACTTGCAGATGTTGCTCCGAGCAAATAGGAGGTCAGCGCCTCATTGTGAGGAGAAACTAGTCTGTGAAAACAAAATGTACAGTTATGATTGGTATCTATTCTATGGTATCTATTTCCTTATACCGCAGAATGAAAGCATGCTCTTTAAATCTTATACACTACAAAAATACACTTCAATAAAGCGGGTTCTGCTCACTAGTTCTTTTGTAAGGCTACTCTTAGCTTTGGTTTTAGGGTAAGCTACTTTTAGCTTAGCTAGCAGTCATCAAACATATTCTTACCTTGGGATTTCATGCGACCTGATCATTTTTAAAATTAGTCATAGTTGGCTGGTTATAGAAGTGGGTGTCATATATATCTTTGGCCACTCGGCGCGGTGCAAAGACTCTGTCAATCCGGGAGACCGAAGAGACGCTCAACTTTAACGGACCTCTGGCTGTATGGAGGTCAGGCCAAACTAAAAATAGGTATTTTTGGACATGTGCACGGAACTTGGGGATCTTTATGTAAAATCCCTTAAACAATTCCCATTCATTCTCTATGGATGGACTTCCGCTCCGCTGAATGAACTTCGCAATGGGCGGAAGTCCGTCCATAGACAGGTAGGAGAAAACGGAGACCGGTCATTTCTGCAATTGGAAGAGCAGCTGACTTGATGACGTCACCACGTCAGCTGTCTTGCTAATATCTTTTAATACAGTTCTTGACTGTTAAGTATTTGACTAATATCAAGCTTTAGTTTCGTTTTCATTTAAAATTATAAATGATATATATATATATATATACACATTTACATTTAAAATATATGTATGTATGTATGTATGTATGTATGTATGTATGTATGTACACACACACTAGGGCTGCTAGCAGCACTGGACGGGTCCTCTCCCCGCACGTCGAAGCACTGGCCGGACGGCTACCAATGCGGTCGAGGGCGGTTGACGACAACTAAGGGCCGAAAGGTTTATCCGACGGTAGCAGGCGTCCTTGACCGCATTGGTAGCCGTCCGGCCAGTGCTTCGACTTGCGGGGAGAGGACCCGTCCAGTGCTGCTAGCAGCCCTAGTGTTAATTGGAATTTCTTGGCATTTGTTAATTTGTCCCCTCAGACTCCCCAATTAGTCTGTACCTCAAAAGCCAGGGTGATGTTGGCTTATTGTTTGTCTCTCATAAAGTGCCCTGGGGTGACATTGATGGAAAAGATGGTTTTGTTGCAGGAAAAATACATAGAAATGTAGTTACAGTGCATAAACACAGTAACTGGATTTGTATATTGGAGTAAGTAAATACAATAACATTTCAAATGCAATAATTCAATTAACTTTCTACTGCAAATGTAATGTGCTTGATTCCATTGGTTTATTTGCAGTGATCAACCAGTCGTTAAATTACTAAAACATTTTTGGGAACAAATGTTCCATTGTTTTATTTATTTGAGGCTAATTTGATTGTATATTCCTATCCTAAATTCTTTGCAAACATTATGTTTCTGCCTACAGTCACAATGTATATTATGAGTTGACTAAATGAATATATATTATACATACTACTACCACTACTGCTACTTTTGCAAATAGCAACTTGGCATGTCAGTGAAATGTATAAAAATAAAAAGACGGGCAATAAATTAAACTGCATTCCTCTCATAAATTCTCAAAACAAGACTAGATAATTTGTCCATCAAGATCACTGTCCATTACCTACAATCACTACAGTTAGTAGTTGGAATTCTCCCAGCTTTTCTAATGTTCAAATGACACTTCTCATTTCAAGACAAACAGGTGGAGGTTTACCGGCAACTTTTAGAAAAGCTGATAACAGAATTAGGAGCCCAATCAAGAGGACCATACTTCACTCAGATCTGAAAAGCGTGGAATTAATCCAATTCTATCAACCTGACCTTTGTAAGAGCAGGAAACAGTGTAATGTTAAGAAATGAAATGCTCAACTCTAGAGTGGACAATAATAGAGGCAATAAAGCAGCTTGTTCATCAGGCGGGAATATTCAAATTTGACATTTAGATCAAGATGTTTTACACCCTGCCGGGTAGCATCCAGGTCCATGCATAGAATACTAAAAGGCCGACAAAGAGGGTACAGTTGAATAAGGTTGACTTGTCAGCTAATTTTCCTGGTAACAAAGAGCCAAAATGAACAAGTCAATGTTCTCCGTACCACGGGACACAAAGGCAGAAATAGAACCTATTCGTGTTGGTGAGAGATGAAGGGCTGATTGGAAAGTGAAAGGCTGGCACTGTATATGAACTATAAAAACAATTGCATGTCACTAAGCACTATTCCTTGTCCTGTGTGGAAAATGTCATGGGTAAGATGATTAGCAGAATTTATGAGGAGCTGGGAAAAGAAAGCCGTGTTTTGGGAACCCAACTGAACTTTCCATACGTCTTTCTGATGCAACGGAAGAAGCATGGCAGTGACTACAATTTCTCCGAAGATGGACTACGAAGAAGCGCATCTTAGATGCCTTCGTCCGTGTTGTTACAGTACGGAGTCATGCAGACAACATAAAACAATAAGGGTCAAAGTCTTCGGTTGGATTTAGGAAAAGCATCCATTACAAGTACCTTTTTTTAAACACTTTGAGACACAAGTCCTTCCATTTCTTTATTTTAACATAGACTTTTCAGTTGCTGTTTTTAATGCAGAGCAATGGGAAAAAAAGGAAATTCAATCCATGAATAATTATATTTCCATTTTGAGAAAGATTCCAGATTGCTTTGAGACGGCCAGTCATGGGTTATTTGCGGGATATTGCATAAAAAACAAAACTGCATGAAAATGCTCTACCCCTTGGGGTGTCGATTACCTTGTCAATTGTCAACAATTGGCTTGGTGGTGGTAGTGAAAAACATTTGAATATCATCCATATTTTATATATCTATGTCTGAGAGGTTTGCTTCTTTCTAGAGGCTTTAGATTTGCTGTTTCTTGCCTTGATTTGTATATGTTTTCTTCATGACCTGTGAATCAATAGCTAAAAGATTAGTAACAATGTTAATGAACTAGCATTTACAAGTTGTTAAAATATAAGGACATTTCAAAGCAATCTCATAAATATGTTACTATCCCATCAGAGAATTTTATGACATTTATGAAAACCAGTTACCTTTGATATTGCACAAGCCCATCCATTAAAGGCTGTATGCTATAAATTAACACATCTGAAACAGTTGTTTATTCCACTTACACAAATAGAATACCTATTTTTGCATAATTTGAGGGGTCATATGGATGAAAGGAATACCCAATTTGTCTTTGAACTGTCTTCATCAAACTCAAGAACAATCAATCCTGTTTGTGTTCTGGTCAGTTGCGAGAATCAAATCAATAAGAAAAGAAATATTAGTACGAACAGCCAAGACACAGGCACATCCACACAAACTCAGGTGCATATTTATACACACACACATTTGTACAGATGGGTGCACAGTGATGCTATGTTTGTTGACACACATGCAGAAAGATGGACGCTTCCTTGTGGTCTCATGATCAGGGACAGGTGAAGCCGCAGACATGCATTCTGGTGGCATTTTTGCAATTAAAGTGGGCCCTGTGGCTATCTTTCCGCTGACTGCTTAAGCCAAATATCAGGGCATGGTGTGGTGCTGCTTTGCTCCCCTAGCGGAACTAATTAGATGTTCCCAAAGGACAGCCCTGTCATCACATTGTTCTGCCCACAATGCTGCCTCCGTGTCCCTGCAAGAGAAGGAGTGGGGCCAAAATAACCTAGCGAATAACTGAACTTCAACACCTGAATATTTTATAGCCTGTCTTTCTACTAATCCTGACATAAGTCACACCTTTTTAAGAAACACAAGAATTCTGTCACTGCAGGTTTAATTTTTGAGGGAAAAGTTTATCCATTTTTAAAATTGACAGTTTCTATCACTGATTTCTCTGGAACATGATGCCTGTCACTGCACCTCAGACGTGGACCTCGACGCGGGCCCACCATCTTCATATTTTACCGGTACTGATGCAATCGAGGGACCTTTTGGGACCTTCGAGCAGATACCTCTGGAAGAACCCTTTTCACCGCCGGCTCATTATATTTCCACAAAACAACCTTGTGCCCTGCACCTCGTTAACAATAGTGTGCATTTTTTATGCTTTGGTTTGAAACAACAAAAATCTATTAAGATGAATGAGAGGCTGATAGACGCTAGCCACATGTTTCAGCTGTGAGTGCAGCTGATGTTTTAATGGAAGTGAATGCTCCAGGCCGACACAGACCTTGGCTGGAATGGCAAGTAACCACAGGGGACCTGAGCATCCACAAATTAATCAGCAGGCTGAAAAGAGAGGACATGCAGGCAATCACCTCAGCAGGCCCTTCATTCCGATCGCATATACTTCAGCAGGGGACCAGCTGGGATCAAACCGGCTTAGTAAGGGTCATTGAAGTGGGAAACAGAAACATTAAAGGGCAAATAATATCACAAAATGGCCTAAAAAGCAAAACTCAGTGTTAGAACTTAGTAGACCTGTAAACAATTGAAGAGTTGAGGGTTTCGTTTCAGGATTACCCATTATAGTAAGTTGGTAGGCTGCTTGGTGTTCGTCAGGATGATAGAGTTTATAAAATAAATCTAAATTGTGTATATACACTCCAGATTTGCTGCTCAGAAAACAAAAGAAACCATTTGTCGTCTGTCCTTGTGAAATGCAAAGCAACATTCACAAATTTAAAGATTAATACTTTCAGTATTGTTTATAGAGTCAAATGGTGCCACCTGATTTTAAATGCCAAAAGGGAAGGAAAAACATGAGTAAACTGAGTCAAGCTGAGAAATAGCTTATGGTTTTGAAGATTTGCCAAGTAGTTTTGCACTTTGAGTGAAAGGTTTCAAAAATCGTGTGTGATGAAAAGATTTTGTGTGTAAGCAGTTGGTAAAAACTGTAAATATTTTCTGTGTCTACGTTGCATTGGCGTTTCCGGTGTACTTGTTACCCCTCTCAGCACATCACTTTCACTGTAGAACATTGTATTGAAATGTAGATATAAGCCTATGAAAGACCAAAGAGTTTTAGATTTAGAACAGCAGTGTTTACATGGTATATCCAAAAACGTATTATTATGAAAGAAGTGTTTGCCATTTGATGCAAATGCTTCATTCTGACATGTGTTTATGGCATTTTGAATGCAGTGTTGCATTTTAGAAGGAGATGTGAGTTTTGAAAAAAGGTGACTTAGTTTTGAAAACGTGTGTAAGCAGTTGGTAAAAACTGTAATGGAGTACAGAGCAGAATGGGCTGGATTTATGAGGGGTCAATTATCTGCCTAAATGTCTAATATTCTGTATGTCTTCCCAAAAGTGGGCATGCATAGAGGAAAAATTTGGAAGGATTTTTTAACCACATTCTCTCACCGGATGTTTCAAAAGGACTTTCTTGGGAAGCAATTAATATGCAACAGCTCAATTTAGGTGTCAGTTTCAAGTTTGGCTACAGCTGAGATTCAACAAAATGTGGACACTTTTCCATGAATATGTATGCTCTGTAGTTTGTCCGTGCATGTACTGTGCAACACAGGAGGTTGTTTTGCATCGGAAAATATGAATAATGCCAGAAGTGAGGGCTGACCTCTTGTTAAAAGATCATACATCACGTTCACCAGCTAACGTTCAAGGGGACATAACACTGGCTTTGCTATGAATCTGTTTTTCTCAGAGGGCTGCATTGTAGAGGTTACAGACATTGTTGTGGGAGGAAACAAAAAACAAAAGATACTTATTCATTAACTTGGCCCTGTGGAAGATTTAAGTTTGTATTTAAGATTACAAGTGATGCTTACTTGTGTTAGTTATTATCTAAGAATAAAATGTATCCAATTTTTTTCAACATCGGAAATATTTGGATCAAAGAGCAATGTACTCACCCCTTGAGTTTTAAAAAATGAACTTAAGGGAGAGTTAAGGTAGCTATGGCCAGCATGAATTTGTGTACAATAAATCTAGCTAACAAATTTATGCAGAATTCCCCTCTCTCAATCCAGATTGATTGGTTTTATTTAAATCTACATTGAATATACTGTGTCCTTAGGCAATAGATTGCTAAATATTACAATTACCACTGTGTGATGTCTGCATTTCGACAAAAACATCATATTGTTTGTTGCATTGTTGTATTAGGAAAAGATTTCCAGGTGATTGCTCCAATTTACACGTCTGAAGCTGGCAGCAAGTATAGCACATTTGCATGCAGCAATGTGCTTTGACTGTCATAGACAACCATTTCTATGCATTCCCCCACATGCAGCGATATTCTACGAACTGATGACCTTCCAGTCCTCCTAGCTAAGGAAGATGAAATTACTCCCATGAGATTAGAAAAAATTCACTGAATATCATAGATACACAGAGTATATGCATGGGTGCTTTGTATTTAAGGGGTCAGAGTACAACATAATACAAATATAAAAAATCCTGTTTGCCTTCCACTTTCTGTGTTCTTGTCATTTGACAGAACGATTAATTAGAAATATCTCGCTGCTTGGAGGAGGGATTACATAAATTTAACCTATAGATTTTTTCAAATGTGTATATGTAGCTTATAGCATGACTGGAGTGACATGACACTTTCACTTTTAAAAGCACTTATAAATAAAACAATCCAAATGCATGATCATTGGATTGTTGCCATAGGTGGTCAAGTTCTTTTCCTCATTCAAATTCCTAAAAGAAAAAGAAAAAAATACTCACAAGGCGCTAGGTGACTCATTTTTTAGATGTAACAGGTTTTACATTATCCCGCAGAATAGGTCCTGGTAGATTGCCTGTCATTGAAAAAAAAAATTGAAAGAAAAATCACGTCACCAAGCATGCGTGGTGAACTACAGGAGCTAAGAGAAAACTAGCTGGTGCTTATTAGCAGTCCTTGTGTTCGTTAGCAAGCATTTAATTTCATTCAAAAGCCACCTTTGCTGACTGCAATCAGTGAAAGTCATCCAAGTAAAGTACGGACCAAGAATGTACCGAATGGTTGTTGCAGTTCCCTTGCTTTTTTTATATCCATTTGTTTTGCGTTGACAGTATGTTGCATTTAGTTAGCATTGCTACTCGCTGTTTTATTTATTTAGTGCCACGACATTGTCAATTGACTGTCCAGGGGGCAGGAGACAGACTCAGACTTAAAGTAGGGAGGGAAACACCGTAATACAGCTGTAACAAAACTTACAATCTAACAAAGGACACACGTGATTTAAATAAACTGAGAAGGTGCAGGTGAACGGACACAGGAGGAAACAATTAGGGACATGGCAGCTAATCAAACTCACAGGGGGCGGGAAGAAAAGTTTCTCCCCGAGTGAAATTTTTCAAATTCAGGCGACAGCTCGTTGAAATGCTCAAATGTCGTCACTGACGTCCTGCATTTTCCTAATCAGAAAAAATGTAGGATGAATTAATTGTAAAGTTAGCGGTGTGTGGGTACCCTGCGTTGTACGAGACATCATTGTATCGATACTGCGACCGGTCCAGGAAAGACCTCCACTTTTGATAAACAGGATCCCACTATATGTGCCTATTTTTTTACTGCACTGAATTAGGGGTGTAACGATTTGTTTTAACAACGATTCGATTTGTATCACGATTCGTGCTTGTCGATACGATTCAAGGACGATATTGGTTCATTTAGAACGATACGATCCGAAACGATTCAGTGACTTGAAATCGATTCAGTAACTTTTTAGCCCAAAATTCCACCAGTGTGACTGAAATAAATACCTGGATACTGAACAGTGCAGGTGAAGTTTCCTAGATTTTGTTGTTTCTTGTAATGGAATCAGATATCAATTAACTATGAATATAAATAAACAAGTAAACAACAATGAATGGCAAATGCATTCACATTTTATTTGAATAAAGTGCAAACACTGCTGTAGCAGAAAAAACCCAGTGTTAGTGATATACACAAAAAACAGCCCTGCAATAATGGTTTCCCGCAAACCCCCGCAAAACCCCTCTATTTCAATCCTTGTGGAACATCCCCTCTGCATACTGCGTGAGCCTTTATCATTAAAAGTGTGAAGAAAAAACATCTATATAAAGTTTGACGTGCTTAAATCCAATGGGTTATTTCCTAGTATCGATACAATGGACAGATTGGACAGTTTAACAAAATAACGAGGGTAACCTAGTTCGCAGTTCTGCTGTAAATGATCTTCCTTTCTGACGCAGATGGTGAATAACATGAATGCACTTTGTTTAAACACTTCATGGTAAACAATGCAAATGCATCTAATTTAGAAAATATATAATTCCCTTCACAATGCAATGGTGAAAACTGATGAATAATGTTGCGTCTTGACAGTTTTATGTGATAAGTTGTTACCACTATGTCTTAAAGATGTTCCTCAACCCGCATGGGTATTGAACAAAACACTGAACTGTTGACAAAAATTGTGACATCTCAAAAATGCGTGGTAGTACTCTCATACCCCTTTTCCACCAAAGCAGAGCTGGTGCTAGTTCGGAGCCAGAGCCTAGTTCCAAATCGGTTCTTTGGTTTTGCACCACGAAATCACCAGCTTTGTGGTTCTTAAGTAGCACCATATTATTACTGGGCTAGAAGTAAGAACCGCTTACGTCAGCGGCTGGGGGCGGGGTTACCGTGAGACGAGAGAAACTTGTGACCGCCATTTTTAAAAATCTCTGTCGGAAACACGTTGGATCTGCCGTGTTTGGATGCCGATGTAGGTCATCAAACCCATGAACATCAATAGCCAAGCAACATCAGCCATTGTTGATGATGTGTTTGTGTTTGGCGCCGCCGCGCTAACGTTGCGGGGAAAAATGAGACGTAACAGCAGAGGTGAAAGTAAGCCGGTACTGTCCGGTACGGCGTACCGGAAAGAAAACTGTACTGTCTGAACTGCTATTTAACTGCTAACGGCGCGTATATGCCCGGTCAGCCCGGCCCATACCACCAGGAAATAAAAACTACTCCCCTCCCCCACCCCCCTGTGTAACAGTGACATAGGACCTGGCTCTGCGCTGGCTCTTTAGCCTGTGGAAACGGAACTGGTTCTTGGAGGCTCCTCAGTTGAACCGGCACTAGCTCTGGCTCCGAACCAGCACCTGGTTCTTATTGGTGGAAAAGGGGCATATGTGGCCCTGTCGAAATAAATTAAAAAAAGAACAAGGCACTTGTGCAGCGCTGTGAATAATCAACTTCTCATCATTATTAGAGTTGTTCCGATTCCGATACCAGTATCGGAAATGCCTCCGATCACTGCATGAAAAGTGGGATTTTCTGCAGTATTTTGACTGTAAATTGTCGTGGAATCTCAGGTTTACGGCAGTTTTCGGCAATTTGCGGGCAAAGCCGAAAACTGCCGTAAATTGTCGGAAATTGACGTGGGCCTCCCTTGGCAGTTGGCCCCCCATGAACCCCCTCCTCCTAATTCTAGGGGAGGCTTTGACATGTAAATGAGAATGCTGTGAGCTATACAAATGCAAATCAGGGTTGCAGAGGGAGTTTTAGCTCAGATGACCTTTTTTTTTTAAGAAAATCTCTGGTACAAATAGATCAGGCCCAGTAGCCTAATTATAGACTCATACATTTTTATCTTGTATTGATTTATTTAAGTATGGTAGATTACTGTGTATGCCATTAGCTATGGCAAATGGTATGTAAAAAAGATACACTACATTATTTAAAAAATGAGTTTTAATCTGAATCAGCAAGGTAAAATGACAATTCCATGCAAACATTAGAATCAGAACGAAGGGGCTGAAGAGATCACACTCTCCTCAACTAATGTGCATAGTGGCAGAAATATAGTGACCTTTTCTTTAGTCTTACTTAAATGCATAGAGGATGTATTAACCACTACATCTCGTAGACATGGTGCTTCACAGGCGGGCACCGCGGTCTGGTCTCGCGAGTCAATGACCTCGTATCTGATTGGAGGATCCGGATGTTCAACTCGCGTTCAGCTCCTCTTGGACGCGATCAACAACTTTCAGCCAGTCCGCAGACTGAGGGGAAGTTATCAGTGCTATCAGTGGACTGTCCCGTCAGCTGAATCAACATCCTGCCGATATGAATGAGCGGGAGAGACTAACTCAAAGAAGAGGAGAGGGGTGCATAAAATTCCAAGGTAAGAATATGTTTGATGACTGCTAGCTAAGCTAAAAGTAGCTTAGCCTAAACCCAAAGCTAAGAGGAGCCTTACAAAAGAAATAGTGAGCAGAACCCGCTTTATTGAAGTGTATTTCTTTTGTCGTGTCATTTACAGGAGGCGGTGCGCCGTCTGCACAACTCGGAGACAAATTGCAGGCGGAACGAACCGGAGCAAAGGTAACATTTAAAGAACATGCTTTCATTCTGCAGTATAAGGAAATAGATACCATAGAATAGATACCGATCATAACTGTACATTTTGTTTTCACAGACTAGTTTCTCCTCACAATGAGGCGCTGCCCTTATATTTGATCTGTAAGTGACTTTTTTTTTTTTTTACTGTTTCTCCTTCCTCGTTTAATGTTATGGTGACTTGCGTGTTGATTTTTATTCATACCACTTTCATTTAATTGTTTTCCAGCCGCCTGTAAGACGTATTACGAGATGGCACGCCGGAGCTTTAGGTTTACCCGGCAGAAAACTCACTGCGGGCGGAAGAGCGAAGAGTTCCGCGCGAGAAGAAAGCGGGTAAGAGTTTATTTGGTGACTATTTTTCACGAGCATTGATAGATGTGTTGTGTCCATACTAGGGATCGACCGATATATATCGGCCGATAGATCGGGCCGATATTTGCACTTTTTACGCTGATCGTATCGGCCGATACACGGCTGCTGAGTTGGCCGATGCGGTGGGGTGTCCTCGGGCTCCCCCGCCTCCGGTGCTGTCTTGTGCCGTAGCGCATTTCCTCCGTGGCGGTGCGCCGCGACCGGCTCCCGTTCGGCTTTGAAACGCTCGGGGCGAATGTATACCCTGGCCACCAGGGGGCCCCGAGCAGCCAGCGAGCCGACCCAAGCTGCCGGGAAACCGCGAGCCGGCGCATGCAGCTGGCGAACCACGAGCCGCAAGCCGGCTCAATCAGGCGGTTCAAGTGTATCCTTTGACAAGTGTGGATGATGGCTCAGCTGTAAGGTGTCTGCTTAGGAAGTCACATATCTGGGTTTGATTCCTGCCTGGGACCGGATTTTATTTTCCTCTCTTTTCACTTTGACCACGTGTCTGGCTGACCACCCCCCCCCCCCGACATGCAAGGGGCAGCTAAGGCCTGTTCAGTGCTGCAAGCAGCCCTAGTTTTGTATTATAACCTCACTGATAGGAATCGGTATCGAGAGGGAGAAATGGTATCGGAACATCTCTAATTATTAGCATTATGAGATTCATTGTATGATTGTGTGCTGAAAGTCTACATGTTCACATGTATGTACTTAAGTCAGGGCATTTGTGACATTTGGCGCCACTCAAATCCCATTTGTTTTATGCCTTTGTGATGAAGCACAGTGGAGGGGAGGCCTTCTGCGACACAGAGCCGCCATGGAAAATCTTAACTTGGTCCTGATTTAGTGTGTGACTCTTTATCCTCACTGATTTGCAGGTTATTTGAATGGCAGCCTGTGCGTCTGGTGTATTAAGAATGCCTAATAGAATATTGTAACCATGCTAACTGTATTTGTGGTGGAATGTTGATGTTTAGCAAGGTTTGAGTCAAAAAACAATAGCAATATATGCAGAGAATGAGCCATGTGTCTGCCCCTTTTAGAGAGGTTGTACTATATTTTTCCATTACACCTCCATTGCAGCCTCTGGTGTGTCTCGAGGCTAATAGGAACATCTTCCTATTAGCATCCCAGACACTTACCTGAAGAGTAACGTCTCTTTATATGCGGGCTCAGGCACATGATCATTTCCATTACAATCGTGGGTGAAAATATGCAGCAGACACAAACATCACATTAATTTTAATGTGGTGCCTTAGTTCTGTTCAATTACATTCCATAAAACATTCACGGGCGATCCCCCTCGGATTTAGGTGAAGGTGGTATAGCACAGGCGAAACTTCATTGGTAAGCTGAAAGATAATATACACAGGTGTAGGTATTTGTCATTAGAGGGACCATCTGCTTGAATTTTAGTATTGGCTTTTAAATGCTGTGCTGGTTTTCATTGTGGATCACATGAAACGTAATTTAAAAAACTTCCCCATTTGTATTGAGGAGCAATACCAATTGCTGTCAAGCGTCACATGTGCAATCCACATAAATAGTAAATAGGATCCACCTGTCTGCACGTTAATCTCAGTATAGATACACTTGTTCTGTCAGGGCTTGGAGTTTGTTAGAGAGCATTACTGAACAGATCACCATGAAGTACAAGGTGTGCAACAAACAAGCGTGGGGATAAAGTATGAAGCAGGGTTAGATTAAACAAAAAAAAATCCCAAGCTTTAAGCATTTCAAAAGGATGGAACATGGCACAACCACAAACTTACCAAGAGAAGGCCGTCCATCCAAACTGACGAGCTGGACAAGTTTATTGTCCAGCTTATTAACTTTTTTGTTTTCATTATAATTTTTGTCACAAAGTTCTTTTTCTCACTTTTCTAAAATAAAATGCATGTTGTGTTGATTAAGTGGGAAAGGTATATTTAAGTTTATTTGAATTCTAGTTTGTAATGGTAGAAAATGGGAAAAAGAGGGTTTGAATACTTATTCCAAAAATAATTATGATTATAATTCAGTTGATTCAGAATGCTGCAGCATGTGTATTAACAAGAACTAATAAAAGAGACCATAGCACGCCTGTATTATCTGCTTTGCACTGGCTCCCTGTTAAATCAAGAATAGAATTTAAGGTTCTTCTCCTCACCTACAAGGCACTTGCTGGTGAGGCACCTTCTTATCTTAAAGAGCTTGTAACACTGTATTGCCCTGCAAGGCAGCTGCGCTCTATAGATGCTTGGTTACTTGTTGTTCCTAGAGTTATTAAAAGTAGGATGGGGGGCAGAGCCTTCAGTTATCAAGCTCCTCTTTTGTGGAACCAGCTTCCACTTTTAGTCCAGGGGGCAGATTCAGTCAGCTCCTTTTTAAGATAAAGCTTAAAACGTTCCTCTTTGATACCGCTTATAGTTAGGGCTGGCTTAGGTTTGCCTGGACCAGCTCTTAGTTACGCTGCTATAGGCTTAAACTGCCGGGGGACTTCTTAGGACACACCAAACTCACTCACTCACTCACTTACTCACTTACTCACTCTCTCCTTCTACTAAAATCCACGTTGCATTAATGCAGATGACTAATTCAGCTCCTTCCTGGGAGTTCTTTGTGCTTTCTCGCCGAGCAGGTCTCTGCAGATCGTAGTCCCATCAGGACCCTGGTCTTGACTCCGGCCGTGGCCCTGCTGGCACCTGCTGCTGCCATCATCATCATCATCATCATCATCATCAATATGATTCATATCTTCTATGATTCAGTCTTCTGTGGATGGTGGTTCGATCTGATGGTGTTAGGCCTTGCAGTGGTCCTGTCGTGCACCTGGCCTGCTACTTGGAATTCTTTGAATAATTTCTGTTATACAGATGTAGAAGACATTCAATTTATGAGTCATTCTGTACACATGACATCCATTGCAGTCTGTCCATCCCGGGAGAGGGATCCCTCCTCTGACGTTCTCCCTAAGGTTTCTTCTCTTTTTTTTCCCCTCGAAGGGCTTTTTTTCATTTTTTGGGGAGTTTTTCCTATGCCGATGTGAGGGTCTTTGGACGGAGGATGTTGCATGTGTACAGACTGTAAAGCCCTCCGAGGCAAATTTGTAATTTGCGATTTTGGGCTACACAAAATAAAATGAATTTAATTATAAGGATTTTTTTGTCAGTGATGTTGTGGAATATTTCAATAAAAGACAAACAGGGTCTTGGTGAATGATCAAAGTTGTAAAAGTCCATTTATTGCATGCAAGAAGGAGGTCAAATAATAACTTAAAAAGTGATTCATCATATTGAGTATTATTCTGAAAAACACTAATACCCTGTCATCACATTCTAGCTATTCTTCAGTAATGTCAAAGTGATGTTGTTACTTGCCCTTTGACCATGTTTTCATATAGATTTTGTTTCCCATGATGACACTCCACCCGCTATCAAAGACAGTGTAAATAAGATGTCTTCCTAAAAGAGAAACTCTTCACTCAGAAAGCCATGGTTATACATGTAAACCGCCTCTAAACAGGGATGGTTGTCACAGCTGCCCTACAGACGATCAAAGTAAATCCCATTGCCAATTAAGAGTTTAAATATGAGCAATCACAGCACAGAAACTCCGACAATTGTTTTATATATCAATTAACATTAGGGTTAGATAGATTTTCTATGGGGCTAAGGTCAGGGGAGTTGGCTGGCCAATTTAGAACAGAAAATCTGTGGGGTATTGTGAAAAGGAAGATGCAGAATGCCAGATCCAACAACGCAGAAGAGTTGAAGGCCACTATCAGAGCAACCTGGGCTCTCATAACACCTGAGCAGTGCCAGAAACTCATCGACTCCATGCCACGCCGCATTAATGCAGTAATTGAGGCAAAAGGAGCTCCAACCAAGTATTGAGTATTGTACATGCTCATATTTTTCATTTTCATACTTGGCCAACATTTCTAAAAAATCCCTTTTTTGTATTAGCCTTAAGTAATATTCTAATTTTGTGACACACGGAATTTTGGATTTTCATTTGTTGCCACTTCAAATCATCAAAATTAAATGAAATAAACATTTGAATGCATCAGTCTGTGTGCAATGAATAAATATAATGTACAAGTTACACCTTTTTTGAATGCAATTACTGAAATAAATCAAGTTTTTCAAAATATTCTAATTTACTGGCTTTTACGTGTGTGTGTGTGTGTGTGTGTGTGTGTGTGTATATATATATATATATAATATATATATATATATATATATAATATATATATATATATATATATATATATATATATATATATATATATATATATATATATATATATATATATATAAAATATAAAGAACTAAAGATAATTCCCAACACGACATTGCATATTTGCGTTGAACAGGGGCGCTTCAATGCTGATGCTGAGGGGCTGAAAATAACATCTCCTGTCCCTCCGACAAACTGTCACCTATTCCCGTCTTAAGCATAAATCATCTTTTCTGTATAAAATGCAGTAAAGTTGAATGGCTCTGCCTGCCATATAGACTGTAATGTCAGCTAAATCTACCAATATCTTGCAGCTCACGGGGGACAAACGTGCTCCATCAATATTAGTAGATGTCCACTTCCTGCTAAAAACAGACTTTTTGTTCCTGCTAGAGGTAGATTCCATTATGGTACTTACGTGAATATGACGTCTTCGAAAAAAGGTCGTCAATGTCATACTATGGTGAGTTGATTCAGCATTTTCACAACAATATGGAAGGTCATTACTTGTTCTGACCTTCCTTGTTGTTAAAAGTCTAAGAAAAGAGATGAAATATATATATAATTTTCTACTGTAGAAGGGTAGTGGTTGACAACTACTCTTCATCTAGCTGCCAAATCTGTATACAGAGAACTTCTCCAAAGGACGCAGAAACTGAGTTGTTCAGATGAAATGCAATAAAAGCTTGGTTACTTATCCAACACCCATTGCACGTGTGTTATCGTGCATGTGTTGTCCAAACTTGTATACCTTGTATGATCCTCGCCTGTAGGAAAATTGCCTTCTGACACATTTTGTTGAATACATCTAAACCTATTTCTTGCATGAAGATAAAATGGAGCAAATATAGATGTATACATTTAAAAAAAAAAGCTGTACACTTCGCAAGGAAGAATCAGTGGAATAATGGTCCATAAAACTTTTATTTTACTGCTAACATGCAGAGGGCACACGAAGCCATTTGCCAAAACCATGAGAAACTATGTGCAAAACAGACAGCCAATTTGTACCTTGCAAGGCCTTTAGGCTGTAAAATGGACATGGGTGGTAAACATCCACGCAGCCTTGAACTGCCATCCCACTTTAAGTACAAATTGGTGTTGTTAAAGGGTAAAGTGATGCTGTGACGTTTATGTGTGCAGGCCAAGCTGACAGCCAGTCGTTTAACATACTGTAGCTGACAGCCAAGCAATGCTACTATGGTGATGACCTCTGGTCCTATCCCAAAACCACCATGTCCTCCAGCAAAAAGTGGCTGAGAGGCACAACCCCGAGCCAAGCAGGGGGCACTGACAAGGTCCAATTGCCATGTCATATCATATGTACTCAGACCCTGAGACAGGCATCCCAACACTTGGCAAGCCAAGCGTATTTATTTATCACGTAAGTCCTCATATCAGTGCCTGACCTAAACGGAGCTGTACATGGTATGAATAACAAATCTTTTTTGGTTTCGTTTGAAGTTGTTACAGGCTAATTTGTGATTTTTATGAATCAATTATAACTACACTTGTACTAGAGTAGACCTTTTTATCATAGTTCTGTGTCATCACAGGAAATTTAATTACAACCACATTGGAAATGGAGTCATTTTCAGAACAACAGCAGCATTTAGGATGCATTTAGATTCTATTGAGTATGAATTCTAATAATTAACCAACTTCGGTGTATTCAGGTGTAAATATGTTACGCTAATTTGAAATAAAATGTCAGTCTGAGTTGTGTGGTGGATTGGGGGCGGCGGGCGAAGCTTTCCAACACTGTACACAAAGCTAAGAAAATCCTCTTTGGCGAGAGACCTGAGGCCTGCTGTACAAAGAGAGAACAAGAAACAGGGCAACATGCAAAACGGCATGTTGGAGCACAACCAGAACAGTAAGGTGGAGCCTTAACCAGACGGGCTGAAACCGCAAGACATAAACTAGCAAAAACATGATACGGACCTTGCAGAATGGACAATAAACATGAAAGATATATTTATACTGGCCTGACAGGCAGAGTTTGGCTTTCTCTATCTAGGAGATCGCAGGGGAAAGCCGCTTAGCAGCCCTTCAGCAAGTTGGCAGATACCACAGATGACAAAGCTCACATTGAAATGCTCAATTGCTTCAAATTGTAAATAGGCAATCAGGACTTCCTTTAATCAGGGCAGAGTATTTGACTTAATTAGTTGCGGTGTACGAGTTCATTTAAAGTGACTTCCCGCTTTTTTGATTGGCCATCGTTCTGAAAGTTCGCCATGGTTTTTCTGAGAGGAATGATACATATGTCCCCGGATTCAGCGGGATCTCTTTGTCCCATCTTTTTAAAAATGCCACACTTTTTTTTCCCCCTGTCCTCACTGCTCAAAATTAATTTTGCAGAAGTGTGAGAACTTTTACAGACAGCAGGTCCCAGCGTCCAACGTGATTATATGGAAGAGGAATGGAGCCAGAACGTTTCTTGGAGGGGAGCACGAGTTTGAAACGTCTTCCATCCCTGCGCAGCTTCCCTGTCTCTACCTCGTCAGCTGGCGGGTAATATCGGATATCTTTTCGGGGTAGCAGCATCAATGCCCATCGGAAGGCTTACATCTGATGCCTGAATTAAACAATGGGCTATATCCCCGGACACATTGGTGAAAAGTGCAATAAACTGCTAACAGACCACGACAAACTGATTTGAACAGGTAAAGAAAGAGAAAAGAATAGGGACTGCCCTCGTATTGAATCGTCACACAAATAAATGTGGCAATCGAAGAGTTGGATGGTTATTTGCATAATTCCGACATCTTCACACTAGGTTGGCGACATCTGTGATAAAGGACAAAGGGGAGAGTAAATAATTGGCGAAAACAACCATTTCACAACTGGAGCACAGCTTTGCCAGTTTGTTTTCCCTTTGGGGAGAAACAAGTGTATCTTGGGTCTGCCTGTGACTAAGGAGGCTCCCAACTGTCGGCGCTTCACAGCTGCTCTGCCGACCTTCACAGTGCCAAAGAGGGAACCATGGGAAGGACTTTGCTGCGCAGGTCTGAAGCTACATCTGAAAAATCTGCTGGATAAAAAAAAAAAACACACATGACACACACATTAGGATCTCCACCTAGATTAGGAAAACATTGTTTAACAGCAGCATTCAAAATTGAAAGTTGTAACTTTTGACAACCATCCCTAAAGTGTTATTTTGCTAAATTGGATTAGAGGACAAAGAATTTCAGGTATTCATTTTCAAATAAATGAATATAACTATTTGTTAAAGGAGCGCCATCTCTAACACAGTATGTTTTCTTGCTCACTCTCGCTCAATGCCTTTGGCAGGGTGCCTCTTATAAAGACAAACATCTGGCTTAATTGAAAAAGAGACTCTATTGGCACAGTTCTTACAAAAGGCCAAATCTTACATGTGGCACGTTTCCACTTGTCTGAGTTTTGCAGACATGTGTGTGTGTGTGTGTGTCTGTGTGTCTTGAATACCTCTTTTTGTGCCTTCATACTCTTCATACTACATAGACATGCAGGTGCACTCGCAAAGTTAAGACATTTGAAAATATACATGAAGCAGATGATTTGTCTGTGAAAAGTAACCAATGAAGACAGCTGATGAGGGTTTGTGGACATTGCAATTTCAAATGTCTTTTTTGATAACTATAGTAATCATGTTAATATAAGGGATTCTCCCTTTATGATATTTAATGGATTAAAATGCAACATGCATCCTGAAATGGTAGATTGGCATGTATTTGTAGGTTGAAATAAATAATTACTGCAATTACATCTGAGCTGTAAACCATCTTATTTTGTAAGAGTTGCAATCACCTCAGACCAGCAATCAGACTTGATAACACCAGCATTAACATGTTTTAACAGTGAATCTGTACTTATTTTGACTTTGCTGCTGCAGGAAATGAACAAATTAATCCTGTGCCATAATAGTCTATAGAATATATGTTGATGTAAATCTGTATTGGTGCCCGAAGCACACCATCAGATGTTACCTTGGTGTTGAAGGCGGGGGGAAGCAGATGTGTAACGTATTGTGGTTGGGATGGGATATAGTTGGGGGGTTGGCTTGGTACAACGTACCCAGTGGGAGAAGCTGGCACAGATGGAGTCCAAAACCCACAGAGCAGCATTCAATGTCAGCTGCACTGCTCCAGAAATCCTCTGGGATCCATGGGGCCTTTGGCAGACATGAGCTTGCTCTGTTTTAGTCAGTAATTAGTGTGATGGAGCAAAGTCTAAAATCACTTTGGACCAATACTGCCATGGAAATAATGACTGAGGGAACGGCTTTTGGTCATTTATCAGGTCTAATTCAGTTTAAACTTTATATCCCCTCCTTTTAGAGATCCGAAAGACATGTTTGGCACCAGCATTTATGTTGTGGCTCCTTGGCAACATTGCAATAGAATCACAGCATCACTGCAACATCATTTCTTAGCTGAAACACACCACCTTGTTTTAACCATGTTAACATTTTCATAACGTTTTTTTATTTGTGCCACCAGTTAATACGCAAGAGACTTCCATACATATTTGCATACTGCTAATTTAGACCTCCCTTTTTGTCCCTCTACTTTTCTATCTGACTACTAGATGTTTGTACACATGTAGCTCCATGACCCTTTTTCTTCATGGAACAGGATCACTTAAATGACCTAAAAATGTACTTCTTTCACTTGAATAGAGGAAGGTTACAGACGAGGTCCAAGTGAGTGCGCCTGCAAGAGATTGTGGTACTTGTCACTCAAACACAGTGTACATATTACATTTCCATTCTATAGAAATCAAGCCTAATCCATACATCCATCTTCTTCTGTTTTAAACAAATCATTTAATTCAGCAGAGGAAATAAAAGGAGACGACAGAACGATAGCCGACAGAACACACAGCCACACTTCTTTCGAGTGGAACGTGAGGAATGAAGCGTTGCCTTGACGTGAATGGCTTGTAATTACAGCACCCTCACTTTTTTGCAGCAGTCCTCTGACAGCCTTCTAATGGATTCTGCACCGGTGCTCCTGCAAACACCTTTCGGCCCCCGGATAGAGAGAGCACAGCATGCCATGTCCTTTTATATTTCAGTCATTATTTCATTACTCATGCTGTGCTTACATTCGGTTTTGCCTCGGGCACCCCCCAAGCACCCCAATGCCACACATGCAAACACATACTCTATACTGCCGCCATCTTTCAAGTAAAGAATGAGCGAGGGATCAGTCGTTTGTTTCCAAACTTCAGATCACTTGTGCATAGTGGGGGACAACGTACATTGCGGAGGAGTGACTGAGGAATAAACACACAGGGCGGAGGAAGGTTAGACAGAGGAGAAAAGGAGAGATATAAGCAAAGTAGATCTTCTTTTATGCTTGAATAAAAATGCCACAGTGGCTGAACGGTATAAATACATCAAAGTTTACCAAAATGGTTATGTTAGGGTCCTACCTAGCATTTAAATATGTGTTTGTATCTTCATTTCAGTGCTGAACAAACATTACTGCAGTATGGTCATTCTTTGCATTTCAATTCTCATTGTGTGTTTAAAGTGTTTTCCTATGATGGAAAACTTGTCATAATACCTTACTAAAGCTACAGTGACTACACGTTTTCAGGTGTCCGCAATGTAAAGGATTAAACTGATTCTGGGATTAAAATTCAGACATAATGTATACTTACACACCCAACAGAATCCCCAGAAGCATCTGGGGAAGGCAAGTAAAATATTCATCATTTGATATTTAGACATTTTTTAGATTGATTTGAACCATGACAATTGGAGGAATTGCGTATCGGTTTCTAGTCCACTGTTGGATAAGAAAGTACGTGCACACACACAAATAGTACAATTTAGTTGAACAAATGTTGACTGCGTCTCCTCACTATATTTGATGCTCCCATGGTAACCGTGGTTTGGGGTTGACATTTATTGACCAGTTGAAAATACAATGTGCATCTTTGCAGAAGTAAGGATGCACAAAATGCCTCAAATATAACTATTGTTACAAAGTGATGTCATGTTCATCAACTCTTGACATGCATGACAGCATATATTGTTATTGCACTATATAGAGAAATACAGTAGGGACTGTGCGGTCACGGTATTAAAAATCATTCTGACGGTATGACGGTATATCACGGTATTTTTTTTTTATATATATATAAAGGTTACTATTTTGCTAAAAGTAGGGTTCTGTCCTGTTACTTACATACTTGTAACAACAACTCCTGTGGTTATGTTCACCCAAATAATGATCTATTCTTAGACTTATAGTTAAAATCGTAGAATACCATATTAACTTTCAGAGTGACGTGGCAGCATTAATAAATGCAGAAAATAAAATGCCGAATGTTAAAGGGAATGCACCTGACACTGACTGTAACCTCAGGGTGTGCTTTAGTCATATAAACAGAACATCAAACAAAAATGATAGTTAGCGCCTTGAAACCACTGGTTCGCAAGATATCTTGAAAAAAGACAAAAATTAAAATTGCATGTCATACTTAATTTTGTTAACATAGTAAAACAATTCAGTTACTTCATCAACCAAGACTTGTTGATGTTCTGTTGGTGTTACCCAACGACAGGTGTCAAAGCAACATGATGTAAAGGAAATGAGCAGTAAACTTGATAATAAAGATTATGCAACAATCTGTAATGTATCAAAAGGGAAGAATTTATTTTATTGCTTATCGTGAAATTTCGAAACAAACGTGGAGAATCTGTTATCTGAATAGAATATAGAAAACTGACTTTGAAATATGAGATTTTTTTCCTTCTACTGCATGCACTATACATCTGCAATGAAATAACATTTTACACATTTTAGATGTTGAAGATGCATCTTTTTTCAAATCACTTCAGAATATGAATCACACTCTTCTTGTATTTGAGAAATTGTGTTTTTTAATAAAACATTTGATTTATTAGGGTCCTATTGGAACCTATTGTGTTTGATGGAATTATTATTAGGGTCCTCGTTACGACTTCGTCGGAGAGGAACCTATTTTAATTGATGGAATTATTATTATTAGGGTCCTCGCTACGACTTCGTCGGAGAGGAACCTATTTTAATTGATGGAATTATTATTATTAGGGTCCTCGCTACGACTTCGTCGGAGAGGAACCTATTGTAATTGATGGAATTATTATTATTATTATTATTATTGTTATTATACTTCTCACACTTTAAGGGCCTTTTGGGGGGCTTTATCATGTTCAAAAAGTTGTTAAATTTGGCATGAAGATAAAGACTGTTAAAAAACTAAAAAAGTAAATCATGGTATGCAAATGCGCCTAACTAGATTTTCCGCCATCTTGAATGTTGTGAAAATTTGGACGAAACCTTCCACAAATCATTATTGGTTTAATGTCCCCCTGATCCACCCAAATCATGTTAGTATCTCAATGTTTTCTAGGAGATATTGGCCAATGAACTTCGCAATGGGTGTGGCTTAATCTGGCAAGATTCCTAATTTCCAAATTACTTTGCCTGCCCTCACCAAAATATGTAACATATGTAGACATTGAACCTCTGAACACACCCTAATGTTTTGAGAATATTTGAAGAATAGGGGGCGCTGCAGTTAATCATTGAAAATCTGCCTTTTTGGGGCCATTTTTGGCCTATTTTCATGATTTCTTGGGGTTGTAGAAAAGACATCTCCTAGGGATTAAACCCGATTCTTTTAACTGACGCGGCATCGTGTTCTTAAGACCTTGAGCTCTAATAATTCCGTTTTGCCGGAAGCATTTCCAAAATATAAGAACCACCATTTGGCGTAAAAATTGAAGTTGTTGTAACTTGACCGTATTTTATCTAATCTGTTCCATATGTCTCAGATTTCAGGAACTTTTCACCCTGTAGACATCCACATGATCATTTTTAAAATGAGTCATAGTTCCCCTGGTGGGAACAGAAAGTTGAGTTTTTTTTACTTAACACCTGGTTCCTCACAGGTTGATCTGACGCTTCTCAACAGTTGGTACCTCATACTTAAGACCTTGATAATGCTTGACTGTAAATATTGGATTGGATATTAGAATTGGATTAACGGCGGCGAGTGGAAGCATCGTCAAAGTCGTCTGGTGGAAGAGATTTTGAAGGAACATGGCTCCTGTATGGTATTTTGAAAGATCATAATTTTGTCATCGTACATCAAAATGTGCTGGTTAATCACCAAATCACACCTTGGGGAAGTGTACTATCTGCCTGAAGTGGAATGATCATGTGACTATTAATAGTTTGCTTTGAATTCTAACCTGAAAATGATCAGAATAGAAGTGATAGAAGTGGGTGTCACATATATCTTTGGCCACTCGGCGCTGTGGTGCGGTGCAAAGACTCTGTCAATCCGGGAGACCGAAGAGACGGCTCAACTTTAACGGACCTCTTGCTGTATGGAGGTCAGGCCAAACTGAAAATAAGTCTTTTGGGACATGTGCATGGCACCTGGGGATCTTTATGTAAAATCCCTTAAACAATTCCCATTCATTCTCCATTCATTCAGTCCGTCCATAGATAGTCCACAGGTAGGAGAAAACGGAGACCGGTCATTTCTGCAATTGGAAGAGAAGCTGACTTGATGATGTCACCACCTCAGCTGTCTTGCTAATATCTTTTAATACAGGTCTTGACTGTTAAGTATTTGACTAGTGCAATGCAACTATTTGTTGCATTATTTTTAAAGCAGGTGAAGAGCAGCTGTATTACACTGCTTTATAAATGTTTTATAAAGTAAGAGGAGGTTGGATACAGTAACAACAATTAAACAGTTAATATTTTACTGGATAATAACATATTGTACACACACACACTAGGGCTGCTAGCAGCACTGGACGGGTCCTCTGGCTGCGTGAGCACGTCACGTCACGTGAGCAAGTCACGGCTCAATCCGTGGCAGCTGTCATTTAGGCATTATGGGTAATTCGGTCTTCTCTTGGCACCGCGATAGAAAGTGTAAGGCCTGTCATTGTTATAGCAGACCTGAGTCTTTCAGAAGTTAAGACTATACTTACAGGGATTGGTTAAACAGTGACACACTGTGAAAATGTGGTTCCGGTTTGTACGGTCTAGCATGTATAAATATATTGTATTGTTCATAAAATAATTTTATTGGGTAAGTATAATCTCCTTTAAATAGCAGGTAATTCTGCATTGCTGAGACCTCTCTGTGGACCATAACCATAATAAGACCAAGAGAAGGTGTGCCATTCTATTATATTGGTCTTCAACATGTTAATATAGAAGTCCTGCGGCCTGATAATGTGTAAGATGAAGTTTGTGAAGTGAAATACCCTGCTCCATGTGGTTGACATACAGCTAACGTTTAGACTTATAACATTGCTCTACCATAAGTGTCCATTCGTGTCTGCTTACTTTAGCTTTATATGTTTGAAGAATGAATCACGGATTGGTAGGTAGTACTACCTGGTTTGCTGTAGGGCATTTTGGGAGTTGTAGTTTCCTGCTTATAGAAAATACTGCGTGCATTTTGAATAGGCTTTTGGTGGGCTTAAATATGGTGCACAATGTTTGAAGGTACATGCAAATTATGAAACAACAATGATGATGATCATTTTCTTATTATAGTATATTAACAATATTTTTATTTATTTGTATTTTCAATGTTATTTAATGTTATTGGGCTATTGAGGTAAAGAGCTGGGGAGCTGTGTTGGTTGTAGTATGCACATGGAAATTGAAACGTTTCATTTCGTATTATTCCAGGTTTATTACCTGGTTCCATTTAGAAAAAAATAAACAAACTAATGTGGAATACTACGGGTTGCAGTATGTTATGTATATGATAATATGCATAGTGTGTAAATACTACAAAACTGTGTAAATATTTATTGTTTCCTATTAAATCTATTAATCAATCTAAATTGACCAAATGTAGTCTTGAGATAGACTTTGAAGAAAATTGGCTCATGTTTGTTATTTTGAAAAGCCATCATTTTGGAATCAGAATGTCCTGGTTATCACCAAATGAAACCTTTGTGGATGTGTACTCTCTGCCTGAAGTGGAATGATCATGGAATGATCAGGTTAATTCTAACTTGAAAATGACCAGGAGTTGGCTGGTGGTAGAAATGTGTGTTCTATATCTTTTGCCACTCTCCGCTGTGGCGCGGCAGCAGCATTTACACTCACTTCCTTATCATGGAAAGAGTTACTATGTCAGTCAATCCAGGTGATTTAAGCAGATCAAGGTGATTCAAGCAAATCCAGCTCATCGGCCCTTTCTCAATACCTTAGACGGCGAGAACGGACTCCCGCAATAATAGACTTGGGAGACGGACTCAGGAGTCCTGACTCACAGGTACAAGAGAACATTTCTGCAATTGGAACAGCAGCTGACTTGATGACATCACCACGTCATCTGTCTTGCTAATATCTTTTAATACAGTTCTTGACTGTTAGGGATTTTACTAATATCAAGCTTTAGTTTCGTTTTCATTTAAAATTATAAATTATATTTTATATATATATATATATATATATATAAACTAAGGGCCGAAAGGGTTATCCGATGGTCGCAGGCGTCCTCGACGGCATTGGTAGCCGTCCGGCCAGTGCTTTGACGTGCGGGGAGAGGACCCGTCCAGTGCTGCTAGCAGCCCTAGTTTCCCATTTTTTTGGTGTGTTTGTGTGTGGGCTACTACGTACAACCTAGCTAAATGAAACTATTTTTTTCGTTTTACGAAAAACAATGACTTCAGCTTTCTTTTTTTTATGAAAATATTGTTGCATAGTTGTATAGTGTTACCTATTACAATGACATTAGGTCATCACAATACTTTAATGGCATTAATCTGGATATGATTTACTAAAACTGTAAAAAGCAAAAACGTCCCTCTCTTGACTGCCACAATGCATTTACATTTACAAGGTTCTTCCAGTTTGAACAGCACAAACGAAACTAAACCTTTTTGGCAGATGTTGAGAGAAGTTAAAGGTCAGTGGAAAACCATTTAATTAAATATTTCTCTATGTATTTCAGTAAAGGCAGAGACGGCAACAGCTGTCATTTCAAGAAGCACCATCCAATAACGGTACAGCATGAGATACAACACAGGATCATTTTAAGATGAGATATTCCGTTTTATTAGTCCCACAATGGGGAAATTTAGATTTAAATTTTAAGGGTACACTATTGTTTTGTTGGTCTTTTGAAGGTCTTTAACTTTCTGAAATTCTCCCACACTACTCCACTCCTTCACTCTCTGGCTTCCCAAATACAGTTCAAAATATTGGTGCTCACCTACCATGCTGTGAATGGATGGGGTCCAGTCTACGTCCAGGACATGGTCAAACCCTTTCTTTCACTTTGTTGTGCTCTCCCCTCTGAGGCATAATCAGCCTCTCTAATCCTTCCCTTACATTAAGTGATGCTTCCTACTTCGTTTGGCCTGTAGCGCTCACTGCACTAGCTGTTGACAGCACCGTTGTTTTCCTCAGAAAACCCCCTCCAAGTCACAGCAGGGAGATGGAAGTCACAGCGGGGAGATGTAAAGGAAAGAGAGACAGATCCCTCTGGCACCTCTTGGAAGATATCCTCATTTTTTGTCTCCCCTGTTAAAGAAGACAGGCTTGTTTTTCCAGATTTTGTTTGGTGAATGTGTCATATAACATCAAATAGGTGTAGCAGTGTGATTGAGTTTAGTTTATTTTGTACATTTACTATTTCTTGCTTCAGAATTATTGGTTGCTGTGGTTTTATGTTACGATATGTTGCTGTCCATTGTATTTTCTTCCCTCTCTCACAAACTGCAACAACACTAATTGACACACCTGCAGAGCCCCATTCATCAGCTTTGATTGCCATCTGATCAGACCACTCCCAATAAAAGGAGGCTAGATCTCTTACAGAGGGGGCCCTGGATTAGAAGTAAGCGCTGCGTGCTGTATGGAGTAGCAGCAAAGGAGGTAAAGACTGAGCTCATGTTTTCTTGGAGTCACTGAGGACTAGATCTCCTGTACCCTGCTGGAGCTGGAGTATCATTGATGAGACTACGTGAAGTGAATGAAAGAAACAGAGCGGTACCCTGGAACTTCTGGTCCCGCACTTCTGCGTGTGGAACGGACTAATTGAGGTACCGTGAGAGCGAGACATTCTGGGCCGGCGCCAAAGGAAATCCGGAGCTACCTCCCGTTGGACTGAACTTGATAGGTTCTTGCCCTGGACAGAACAGTGAATCATTCCTTGGACTAATAATTGTCTCCCTGGGTTTTATTTGAAACGTTGTGTTGTTTTAAATTTAACATTAATAGGATTAAATTATCTTTTTTTTATATACATCTCTATCTTGTCTTCTTCTCGCTTTGTTGGTGTGGTCCCGGAATCTAGATTAATTCAAAGTAGCAAGCTTCTCCAAAGCAGTGTTACAAAAGTGGCGTTGCTGGCAGGATTCCCTTTTCCACACCACGCAGTGTAGAATGGCAGACGAAAATGGAGGACAGTCTGTGATAAATGCAATGATGATGCCTTGGTTTATGGGGGTCCCATGGATCCCATTTAATGGTGACTCAAGTAAAATGAGTTTCTCCGAATGGAGTGGACAGGTACAGGCGATGCTGAGGGCTCAGGGGTTAAGCGAGGAACAGAAGGTTGATTTTATATATGGGGCACTTGACGGTGAGGCAAAAAGAGCGATGAGGCTATTGAACCCAGGAAGATGCTCCACAAGTGTAGACATGTTGCAGAAGCTAAAGAGGCTGTATGGGCGTGTAACACCGGTAGCCCAGCTGCGGGCACAATTTTTCAAATGTCTCCAGCAGGAAGAGGAAACCATTCCGGCCTTCATTCTTCGTCTGGAAGGAACAGGAACCAGCGGGCTCTGCCCAGGACCAAATGACTATAAGGGACCAGCTTGTCCTGGGTTTGAGACCTGGTGCAGTGCAACAGGAACTCCAAAGGCAGGTGCGTAGAATGCCTACATTGACCTTCGCCGAAGTGTGTAGTGAAGTGAAGGCATTGGAAGATGAGTTTAGGACTGAGCCCGCATGTGCCTCACGTATCTCTGTGCCACAGTCAAACCCACTGATGGTTGCACCTAGCCTGGAGGAGTGGAGAGAGACAGTAAGAGCCGAACTTGGACAAGAATTTACAGACCAATTTTCTGTCCTGAAAGAAACCCTAACCGATGAGATTAAACGCCAATTCTCTTCTCAGACTATGGTGCGTAGAAACCGCCCTTATCTCCCAGAGGAGCTGTTCGGGAAGGCCACTACACAACCTCCCCTAAACGACACCGCACGCTGCAATGGGACGACAGGGGGGAAGACATGGCCAAACCAATCTGCAGAAATTGTGGGAAAGCTGGTCACATTCAGAGGTACTGTCAACAAGGGAGGAGGCATTTAAACTAGCTGCCCCGACCACTGAGAGCCAGGTGCTTGGGGGGGGGAAACCCGGGGGACCCAACGACCAAACCATCCCTGGTAGGGACTTGTCCAGGAGTGGAAATTGTTGTTGTTGTTGCAGGGGTAAGATTGCCATGCTTGTTAGATACAGGCTCACAAGTTAAGCTGTTTAGTGAAACCTTTTTCCAGAAGTGGCTGAGTAGAGAGCGGAAGCAAAACCCACAAGATCTACACTGGCTTTCTTTAAAAGCAGCTAATGGACTACAGATCCCATATACGGGCTACGCCATCAACCGTTGCTACTGTGGTGAAAGGACGGCTCCCTATTAGGGTACGTAACTTGAACCCTTACCCCAAACTGATACCACAACGGCGCCCCCTTGCTAATGTCTTCCAGATCGATCGGAAGCAGATTCGAAGGGAGAAGGCACTTGACGGTGAGGCAAAAAGAGCGATGAGGCTATTGAACCCAGGAAGATGCTCCACAAGTGTAGACATGTTGCAGAAGCTAAAGAGGCTGTATGGGCGTGTAACACCGGTAGCCCAGCTGCGGGCACAATTTTTCAAATGTCTCCAGCAGGAAGAGGAAACCATTCCGGCCTTCATTCTTCGTCTGGAAGGAACAGGAACCAGCGGGCTCTGCCCAGGACCAAATGACTATAAGGGACCAGCTTGTCCTGGGTTTGAGACCTTTGAGACCGGGTTAACCTGGAGTGGCCAGGTTAACCCGCCAAGATCCAGTCTAACAGTGAGATGGTGTCGTGGACACACCTCTATGGTGCGAAGACCAAGTTGGATTTTTGGGAGAAGGACCTCGTCTTGAAGACTGTGGACCCGGGCGTGGTGGAAGTGGATGCGAACCAACCACATCAGCACAAAAGAACAGCACCCAATCGACCTACTGAAAGGTGATGGCTTGACAGTAGACCAACAACGGCAGATGGACGCACTGCTACAGCGACGGAGAGACATCTTTGCAGCGGTGCTGAGGACTTTGGCCAGACCTGTGCAGTCCTCCACTCGATACCTACCGGTTCTGCACCGCCCAGCAGGGAGCGCTACAGGCCATTTCCACCAAGCCTTTACCCTCAATTGAGAACTTCTGCAAAACATGCTGGATAGTGATGTCATAAAGGAAAGCTCCAGCCCTTGGGCAGCACCAATTTTCTTAGTGAAGAAGAAGGATGGCTCCTGGCGGTTTTGCGTGGACTACAGGAAGCTCAACGCTCTAACCCACAAGGATGCCTACCCCTTGCCAAGGATAGAGGAATCCCTTACCAGCCTCAAACAAGCTGCTTGGTATTCCACCCTTGACCTGGCTAGTGGATATTGGCAAGTGGATGTGGACCCGAGGGACCGGGAGAAGACTGCGTTCACCACACCCCTTACAGCCTTTGTAATGCACCCGCAACATTTCAGCGTCTGATGCAGCGGTGCCTGGGTGGGCAGGTCTGATTCCCTTTTGATATACTTGGATGATGTTGTTGTATGCTCCCCAGACTTTGATACCCACATCCACCACCTGGAGCAGGTTTTCGAGAAGCTGGCATACCATGGCTTAAAGTTGCTGCCCCACAAATGCAGCCTGTTCCAGAGGAAAGTCACTTACCTTGGTCATGTCATCTCCGGCGAAGGGATATCCACGGATCCTGAAAAGACGGCTGTCGTTAATAACTGGGCCATCCCCTCTACCATAAAGCAGGTTCTGCTAGTATTCGGAAAGGAAATGCTGCCATCGAGTAGACTCCAGATGGCCTTTGACTCTTTGAAGACTGCTCTGGTTGCCACAGGAAATGGGATTTGACAACCAGGCGCAAGTGAGCGTAGCCGTGGTGGAGTCTGAAGCCAACACTGGACCTGGAGACACTTGGAAGGAGTGGCAGGAGGAAGATCAGACTGTGGCCCAAATGAAGGACTGGGTGGAGGGAAGTCGCTTTCCAGGAGCCGAGGAAAGGAAGGCATGCCTGCCTGCAACAAAGCGCCTCCTGAGGGAGTGGAGCTGGCTACACGTCCAGGAGGGTGTGTGTGTCTTTCCCCTCTCTGATCACAATTTGATACGGTTCACCATCCCTTCTCCAATTCCACGCTCCCGCCTCCTCAGAGAAATCTCCTTCCGCAACCTCAAATCAATCGACCCACAGCATCTCTCTGACCTGCTCTCTGCCACTCTCCACCTGGACTCAACCCTCACCTCGCCTGATGACCTCACAAATCGTCTCAACTCCACCTTGCTTACCTCCCTCAACACTCTGGCCCCCCTCAAAACAAAAACTGTCACTTTCAACAGCTCTTCACCCTGGTACACACCTGCACTCCGGAAATTAAAACAAACTGCCCGCCAACTTGAACGTCTGACAAAGAAATCATCCCTCACAGTCCATCATGAAGCCTATAAACTCCATCTCACTGCCTACAAAGACGCCCTCATTGCTGCCAAATCTGCCTACCTCTCCACCATCCTCACCGACCCTTGCCAAAACCCCAGAACCCTCTTCTCCACATTGAACAACCACATCAAGCCTCGGACCAACACCCTCCCTACCTCTACTCCGTATTTCTGCAACTCATTCCTCCACTTTTTCTCCGACAAAATCAAGAACATATAGCAATCCCTATCCCTTGTACCTGAGTTGCCAAGACCTATTCCAGCACCTACCATGGCTCCTCCTCCCCCCATCTCTCCTGACCTCCCAGACCCCTTCTCCCCACTGCATCCTCTCCTAGTTTGACCTGGCCACTTCTCCTGAAATCTCAACTCGTTAGCTCCTCCAAACCCACCACCTGCTCCCTATACCCCCCTCCCCACTCCACTCCTGAAGTCCTGCCTCCCCGTCCTATGCCCCTACCTCACTAACCTCTTCAACTCCTCACTGTCCCTTGGAACTGTCCCCTCTGCCTTCAAAACTGCCGCTGTTACCCCAATCCTTAAGAAACTTGGTCTGGATCCCTCCTCCCTCAACAACTACCGACCAATATCCAACCTCCCCTTTCTGTCTAAAACCCTGGAACGCATAGTCGCCACACAACTACAAGCCCATATTCATGCCACTAACCAAGCTGAACCCCTCAATCTGGTTTTCGCCCCCTTCACAGCACAGAAACCGCTCTCCTCAATGACCTCCTCACTTCTGCTGACACTGGTCCCCTCAACATCCTCATCCTCCTCGACCTCAGTGCAGCCTTCGATACCGTGAGCCATAACATCCTGCTCACCAGACTCAAAGACCTCGGTATCGAAGGTACTGCACTATGCTGGCTCCACTCCTACCTGGACAACAGATCCCACTTCATCTCTCTCCATAACCACAGCCTGTCTCTGGGACCTCTGCCACAGCCACAGTCACTCAAGGTGTTCCTCAAGGCTCTGTACTCGGCCCCCTCCTCTTCATCATCTACATCCTCCCTCTTGGTCAGATACTCCGCCACTTCAACCTGGACTTCCACTGCTATGCCGATGACACCCAGATCTACCTCAGCACCAAATCCCCACACAATCCTCCTCTCTCCCACATCAACTCCTGCCTGTCAGCTATTAAAACCTGGATGCAACACAACTTCCTCAAACTGAACAGCGACAAAACAGAATTCCTTCTCATCGGCTCCAAATCCACACTCAGCAAAACCAATAACTCCACCCTCACCATCGACGGCACCATTGTCTCCCCATCTCCCCAGGCCCACAACCTTGGCGTTATCTTTGACTCCACCCTCTCCCTTGAGCCTCACATCCGTCAAGTCGTTAAAACGTCCTTATTCCACCTCCGCAACATCGCCAAAATCAGACCCTCTCTCACACCCCCCGCTGCTGAAAGACTCATTCACACCTTCATCTCCTCCCGACTGGACTACTGCAACTCACTCCTCCTCGGCATCAGCTCTGCCAACATCAACCGGCTCCAATTAGTCCAGAACTCAGCCGCCTGCCTCATCACCCGCTCCAAATCCTGGCACCACATCACTCCGGTCCTTAAACAACTCCACTGGCTTCCTATCTCCCACCGCATCACCTACAAAATCCTAGTCCTCACCAACCTCCTTTCCCCGTACCAACCCTCACGGTCCCTCAGATCCACCTCAGCCGGTCTCCTCTGTACCCCAAAGTCCAAACTGCGCAGTTTTGGGGACAGGGCATTTTCCAGAGCTGCTCCCAGGCTCTGGAACTCCCTCCCCCAAGAGATCCGCACCTGAGTCCCTCACCATCTTCCAGTCCCGCCTCAAGACCCATCTCTTCATCCCTACCTACGCCTAGCCCCACAACCTCCTCCCTCCACATCTGTGCTGAATCCTGTTTTTGTTTTGTTTTATTTGTTTTGCTTTTGTTTTTCCTTGTTTGGTTCTGTTTTTATAATTTATCCTGCCCTGTAAAGCGGCTTTAAGTTCTGAAAAGCGCTATATAATAATAATAATAATAATAATAATAATAATAATAATTATTAAAGAGGGAGGCTTGAGAGCGCCATACAGGGCTGACCAAGTGCGGTGGCCAGATTACTTGCCAACTCTCCTGCAGATGTATAACAACACCCCTCACGAGACCACAAGAGTGACCCCCCCCCCCGCCCCCCCCACTTTGTCATGTTTGGCCGACACTGCCAGTGGAAATGGCTGTTAGTGCACCTCCATTGACCCAAAGGCAAGACTTGGAGGGTTGGGTTTATCAACACAACCAGACCCTACAGAGTCTACCGACAGGTCCCGCATTCTGCGCTCTCTGGCTTTTCCGGCCACAAGGCCAGGTATGATCAAAAAACAAAGAATCTCCCCTTGTCGCCTGGAGAGAGGGTGCTCTTGCGCAATTTCCGTCGCAGAGCACAAGGGAAGTTGGCACCTCACTGGCAGCCTCAACTCTATGTGGTTATCGACCCACTCCGTCCAGGCCTGCCAGTTTTTCAGATAAAGCCTGAAGGAAAGGAAGGCTCCATCAGGACAATATATCGAAATCACCTGAGGCCTTGTCTTTTCAACCCCCCTGAGGAGCCTCAACAAGCCCCAGAGGCTGAAACGGTGAACCCCAATATTGCAAATGCCTTGTATCCTGGGCCTTTGTTGTTCCCTCTAACCCTTGTGCCCGTAGCATGTGACCCTCCTGCAGGTTCAGTGAACGAGGACCCAGTAGCCCCTATTGTGGGACTTGAGCGAGGAGATGGATCACCCCTGCGTAGGTCCCAGAGACAAAATAGGGATAGGCCTCCAGACGGGTATGGACTAAAACCTTATCGGGACGACAATTGTTAAAGGGGGGGAAGGAGTGTCATATAACATCAAATAGGTGTAGCAGTGTGATTGAGTTTAGTTTATTTTGTACATTTACTATTTCTTGCCTCAGAATTATTGGTTGATGTGGTTTTCATATATTGTTTGCTGTGACTCTTTTCTCGTTGCTGTGGTTTTATGTTGTGATATGTTGCCGTCCATTGTATTTTCTTCCCCCTCTCACAAACTGCAACAACACTAATTGACACACCTGCAGAGCCCCATTCATCAGCTTTGATTGCCAGCTGATCACACCACTCCCAATAAAAGGAGGCTAGATCTCTTACAGAGGGGGCCCCGGATTGGAAGGACACACTGCATGCTGTATGGAGTAGCAGGAAAGGAGGTGATGACTGAGCTCATGTTTTCTTGGAGTCACTGAGGACTGGATCTCCTACCTCCCGTTGGACTGAACTTGATAGGTTCTTGCCCTGGACAGAACAGTGAATCATTCCTTGGACTAATAATTGTCCCCCTGGGTTTTATTTGAAACGTTGTGTTGTTTTAAACTTAACATCAATAGGATTAAATTATATATATATATATATTTTTTATATATACATCTCTATCTTGTCTGGTTATTTCTTGCTGTGTTGGTGTGGCCCGGGAATCTAGATTAATTCAAAGTAGCAAGCTTCTCCAAAGCAGTGTTACAAATGTCGTGGAACAAAACAAAGCAAGTTTTGCCGGCATCCCTGCCTTTTGGAGCTTGGCTATTTTTGAGCAACTGATTAGATGAGGAAACTCTTGAGGTTCTTAGAATTTTAGAGGGTTAATTAACAGATGGGTATGACAAAAGGTAGATGCACACCAATTAATTATTTATGCTATTTCTGAGCTGAAATGCTACAACATATATTGCTTGTTGGGACAAACCTACCGCAAATGAACTTTTTGAATATAGGCCCGAAAATGTTGTTCAGCATAAACGTAATCAAATATTAAAGTTGCAGATCAAAAAAACATTAATAACCACCAACCATTTTTGGAGCAGCCATTTTGGTGACAAGAGTGCGATTGAGGGGGGAGCAGTCAGCATGAAAGATGAAATGTGGTACATGAAAATACATAAAACAAGTTATTCTGACTTAACAATGCATATGTTGCATTGTCTTTTAGTAAGAGGTGAATGCAAATACTGGTACTCAATTTATATCTCAAAATGTAGATAACCTAAAATAAAAATGCCATCCATAATCAAGATCTGATCCTGAAATAACTTCAACTATTGCTGTTGTGCTAAATTGGTGTTTCTACAACACTTATTTTGTATCTGTGGCTCTTGCACAAAGTTGTTGGATCAAAGAAATTGCCTATTATGCTCATGTTCCTGTCATTATGCATCTCACCAGTGATGGTAAGAAATAATCCTTTAGTGTTACACTATTGAGGTTGTGCAGCCAACCAGGCCTGAGGGACTAATATATGAAATTAATACAATTGCTTTCAGTCTGTTTCTGTGAGCTGCCTGCACAACAAATTTAAAAGATGCAGGCTGCGTAGTGGAATAATCATCAGCCCCAAGGTGTAATAATCTGTTACTTTAGTATCAAACTCTTATTCTTTTGGTATCTATTTTAGTTGCTTCTGTTTTATTTTAATTGGTCCAGATTTCTTTTATAATGAATTGATGATTTTTCGAAAAGACGTTCGCCCTGGATTGTGCCACTGTGCGTCCTGTAGACACATCGTTGGAAGGGAGCAAATGATTCACAGCAGGGGCAGTCATGGTGGAGAGCGCACTATGAAGAATATATACTTCAGCTGATCTGAAAAAGCTCCTCTCCAGGAGCAAGGAACAAGCTGCTGGGATAAAAGCAGCTTCGGCTGCGCTGCTTTGCCATTGTGACAATGATCAGAACAAGTAAGTATATGGATGGACCGATTTAAACGTTTTCTTCTCACTTGTGCTTTCTTACTGCATCTACTTTAGGTAACAAATCTGAAGTAGATGTAAAGGAAATGATTAAGGTAAAAACAATATAGAAATCTAACAGGAATAAGTCACATGGAGGGCCGTGAAACACCAACTTGAATAAAGAAATAATGATTAAGTTCGACACTGTGTTTACTTTCCTGATGCAACGGCAGCGTCTTCACGTTTTTGCTATTGTGTATATACCGTTGAATAAAAGAAGCTGAATAATTGATCTTGCTGAAGTTGTTTGATTACTCACAGATATGAGACCTGCGGAAGGAGTTTGTTTTAGGCTCTTTGGTTTGGTTGGTTAATTTACAATGTTCCCTATCAAAGGGATTGTGATCATGGTTTGGTGCAAGGGTTGATCAAGTGATCTGTCTGGATATTGGGTGCATAGAAATAATTTAAATAAAAACACAACATAAACAAAGGACATGTTATTGCATGTATTCTGCTTTAAATATTATAGCTGTTAATATTGCTGCAAGATAAGGAATATCTACAGTAAAACAATAGGTTCCAATGTATAATGAGATTGTTGGATAACTTGTACCAGAGTCCAATTCCAATCCCTTTACATGAAGGGTAGGAGGCGGCTTGACTGAGGGTTGAAATAATTGCCCTTGAAAGGAAGAGAATGTTATTCATTTGAACAGAGAGCGTGTGGTTTGCTGAACCGTGTAAAGATCCTGCCACTATCCTAGGACTACCACACTAATAATTACATTCTGCTTTCATCAAGATCTCTCACATTTTGCAACTGTTGTGAGGCAGTCATCAAAAGAAATTCAGGTCCTGCAGTGAAAGAAATGTGCTTAGACAGATTGCAGCTGTAGAAAGTCCATGCATCGCTAGACTCAATTATATACCGCCCCAACAAATGCTTCTTGCTGAGAAAGGAACCAAGTAAATTGTGTTTTTTGTTGCTTTGTAGTAAGTAAACACCACTTAAGAGTATGCCGTCTACGTTATTCATCATTTTCATTACACAAGATCAGTCTTTGATTGGTTTTATCAACTTAAAACACTGCCTGACATTACCTCACATTCCATTTTCATTTCCCTTCAAGACAATCCTAATGTCAAACCTTTGGGTAGAAATTCACTTCTGATTCTCAAACTATATTAATCTTTGGTATAAATTCAGTCGGGACGACTGCAGAAGCCTTTGCCTATGCTATGAGCTGATTCAGGATCATTTATTACCAAAATATGTCAGAAGTATTTGACTTGGCAGCAGACAGTTAGACAATGGACAACAAGACAATAGTGCAAGAGGAACAAAATAAAATATAGTGTTGTGGGTTAGTATGAAAATAAAGTAATTGGGGGCGGGGCAACCATTTTCGTAAACCAATGGCGTTGGTGCTGTCTAACGCCACATGCGACTCTACGCCCCTCCTGACACCTCCAATCAGCAGGAAAACCCAGTGGATTGGAGCAACTATGTTGCCACCACCAGCGTCTGGACTCCAAAAAGTTCCAACCCCGACAACTTTGCACTTTTAATATTCGTGCTTGTTTTAATAAATCTCTCTCCTGATTGAAGTATCTTCATAGTACAATTTTCAACTAAAAATTCCTTCACTCCATTTTAAAGAAAATCAAACTTTTTTAATGCATATAGTTTATGTTTGCACTATTTTTGGCAATTCATTATATTGCAGCTCACTTTTGTATAGATGCATTTGGCGGGTACAGAAGCAAGAGTGTCATGTTTCAATGCATGGGGAATGGTTGGCGCATCCTGCCATCTGGGGAAAAGGACGCATGTTTTGACCATCGAATATTAGCAGTCTAAGCAATTGCGAACCAAATGAGAATCTGAAGACCTCCACAAAGCAGCTGATTGCATTACAGACTTGCAACGCAGCTGGCAGCTGCTTCTTGACAACATCATGATGAAAAACTCTTGTTGTTCCACTTCAATTTTGTCAATTAACAGAAATGAAATTGTGGTCTGTCTGTTGTCCCTCCAGCAAACATGCTGAAGGTGAAAATGGCAATGCAGCAGGGATTACTAGTTTACATTTTGGCTGTTTTTTTAACCTTAAATTCAGCCTTCTATATGCATGCAATGCATGATTATGCTCTGAAAATGTAGTTGGTTGATGAAAATAAAAACACAAATGATACTTATTTCTGCAGACTACTTGTAAGCCATCATGTTGTAGTTTACAGCAAAAACTGCAGTAAAATTGAGTGTTTAAAATTGCTACACTACTAATGACTAAGGATACCTCTTGAGCTGCAGTATAACCATCCAATTGGGACTAACATCACATTGGTGTAACACGACAGGTCTAAAAAAAGTTTTAGATATTGTAAACGTTCACACTTCGTCTCTGTTGTTTAGTGTCACTAAATCTCATACAGCTCCACGACGGTTTAGTGTTCACATTCTGAGGCTAATCCGCGGCAGCAAGTTCAGCCAATTGGTCGTCATGAAGTAAAAACTGTAAGAAATCAAGACTTCAAAAGTACAAATGGAGAAATTATGTAATTTCTATATACAGAAAATCAGTCATCTAAGGCTGACAGGAGACTTGGAAGCAGAAGAGTCTAATCTACAAAGTGTATTGCCGTGGTTGACGTGTATTGTCAAAGGACTCCGGCGTTATGGTTAATCAGTGGTCTCATTCTTAATTTGCATCCATGGTTATTGAGCATTCATCTAAACTTCAGTAAACAGAGAAATCATTAAACGGTTCCTTGCTGTGCTCAGGTGTTCCTCTTGCTCAAGAGGCCTACAGTGTATACGGCTGTGCTCCATTGGTTACAATAAAGTTGTTTGTCACAATAAAGCTGGTCTCAAACCGCAAATGAGTTTTCACCTTCATGTGTGCCATTTCGAACCAGCCACTGTTGCCTGGCAACAACAATTGCTGTAGTGTGACATCTTGAGGTTATTTCCAATTCTAATGGAGCCTTCTTGATTTCCGATGAAAGAGGGATGCCCTAATACTTATGAATTAAATTATTGCCAAAATAAAAAATGTAAGTGATTATTTTACGAGATTTCAGATGCCCACAATACTGCACACAAGATGTAACCCCAATGAAACAGTCACCACGAGGCACCCATTTCCTTACCAGCAACGCAATCGTGTGTGTGTGTGTTTAGAATTGTATCTAAAAATCTGTGTGTTTCTGTATTAGATGTTATGGTGTGTTTTGGAGGAACTTCTGTACATATGTGTCTGTAAATACATGCTATTGTGTGCTTGTCAAAGCTATACCTAACTCAACGTGTCCCATAGCTTTTGTGTAGTGGCTATAGATGATTAATGTCATTGACTCCACCATAAGCAGTGGGAAGCACACACATGGTACGACGGATGAAGACGGATAGAGGCAGCGGGAGAAGCTGAAGTTAAATACCCCTGAATCAACATTGCAGACACTGTGGCTAACCGGCCTCTAAAGGGCACTTCTTTTTCACCACAATCCCCTCCCTACAGGGCTACTGGAGTACAATTTGTATGAGCAACGGAAAGATGGAAACAGTGGTGAAGAGAAAGCGAGCCGATGCATCAGTAATGCACCTACAAGGCACGTTAACGCATGAATCTTTTTCTAACTTGGAATTTATTGGACCAGACAAGTTATTAAGACAAATTCATATTTTACATCCCGTCAATCACGCTGCTTTCATACTTTTTGGCTAAAGTTGTGTTTTTTAAGTAGCGTGTGGTTTTTGTAGCCAGGGCTCTAATCCAGTGGTTGCTAAACTGTGGCCCGTGACCCTCTAGTGACCAGCACAGGTATTACAGGTGGGACGCGAGGGGCTGGGGGAAATGTACAGTATATGTTATTTAGTAATCTTTTTTTTCTAAACTGAAGACTGGCTTCTACATGTGTCACTTAAATGAGGATGGGCTTTTTAGAGGACACGTCATCGTGAGGATTTCCTATATGACCATTTCCTCCATTGGATGGACCATCCTTGGGCATCACATTCTCTTGTTGACTCCTACAAGGCACTTGATCCCATTTTCTTAATTGGTTGGGCCACATCACATTTCTCTGGCAACATGCTGCTTTAGTTCCTAATGTACAAAAAATAAAGAATGAATGTGTACTACCTGCCTGTATCGTGTGAACTTTTGCACCATACATTTTCTTTAAAGCTTTTTCCATTAGGTCATTATCATGGGCGTTTTTTAAAGTGTAATGTGTGAATTCTCCATCCCTTCAGTCCCCTTTAATCCTTATCTTGTTTACACAAAGAGCTCTTTCTCTTTCTCCATAAGTGAAAGCTATTTCTATCCTCAGATATTATCAGGGGCCTGGTTGCTTTATCTTGTGCTATCACAGTTAAGCACACACAGGGGTCCATACCCAAAAGTAAACGTACGCCTTTGTTAGTAGTCATCTTAACATCAGTAGCAACCTCTCAGCTAAGAACAACGTAAGAGGCCAAATGTTGGAAACTGACCTGTCCTGGCTTGTTTGGAAACACAAATCAGTGATCGCTGCCAAGGAATGAAGACCAATATTTATATTTTTCAATTTAGTGTACATAGAGAGTATGATATAAAAACGGCATGAGCTAAGCATTTTTTTTTACCTGGCAACTGCTACCTTTAATGTTGAGTAAAGAACAATGATTGTGTTCATTCAGACGGCAAACATCTGCAGAAGGCTCTACTGTTGACTTCTGGAGTATCTAATTCATTTTCAATTCATCAGGGTTTAGTCTGTGGAAAAACACACCACTCCCCTTCATTATTACTTGTCAGAGCTAAGAACGTACTGGAAATTGACGGTGAGAGTTAAATAGGTGATAGTTCTTTGAAAATATAAGGAGCCATATTTATGAAACAAATAATAATGATGAAAATATACTAAGTTAGAGATGAGAATGGGGAACCAACTAATTTAGCAGACAGAAGTTTTGCTTTTAGGACTCTCAAAATTCAAACAGAGTAAATATTAAACGTATTGACATTTTACAATTCTAAATAATTGATTTAACGCAGAATGTAAAATAATACCCCAGTGAAAGAGAAGGAAGCATAGCTGCACAGGAGGCATTCAAGGTCAGTAAATGCTATAGATTACCAGGATAATAATTAACTACATTGTCCTCCCTGAAGCACAAATCTTTTATTGTCCGTCTTACTCTGAATGGGACCTTTATCCCGCGTTGATGAAGACTTGAAATTTAGCAATTGACGCCATAAAGTCATTAACAACGTTTTCTGGTGTAACAAATCTAATGGTACATTTTGTTTTATTTCATGTACTGTTTGTATCAATAATTAGTTAGACTTTTTTTAACCTTAAAGAATAACCTGTGAAAAGTAAATTATGCAACAGGCAAGCCTTAAACTGAAATCTGCCCTCATATGTTAGGCTTATTTCATCTGGTAATAGTACCCTTATCGCCTGAAGGTGATGTTCTGTAGTAGTGACAAGGTAGTGCAAGGTGGTGCACCTCACCAAGGTTAAGTCAGATCTTATCACCGCGCTGGTGTGAGAGGGAAGTTGTTTTGCAGGCAGTTTAACTGGAGCGAAGAGAGCGGGCAAAGGTTGGATGCTAATGCAATGATGACCTGCAGCTGACTCACTGCTTGTCTTTTGCTTCCTTTGGTCGTTTTTGTATGGATATATGAAGTGTCCCTATGAAGTAGTAAAGCGTGTCTTATAAGTTAATATTGGCACTTGAACTGCGATAAAGGTTTTGATCATCTTTATTTCAGGTCTTGGAACTAAAGAAATTAGGATCAAATCACGCCTTTAATGAAACAAATATATTTATTTTAAACATCCTTCGCATTTGTGACATTATCATTAAATGCTGACATCTAGCCTGTGTGACATTTAGTTTTTTGAATGAAGCCATTTAACATGTACGTGCTGTGAAACATCATAGTTATTTTAAAGTCTTCAATGTGGAAGTACCAAAAACTGACCCTATATATATATATATATATATTACCCCCGTATTTAGTAGGTTTTGTATTTTAAATTGTATCTTATATTTTGTAGAAATTGTATTAATAAAATAATTGTTTTAAACAGAACTACATTTCTGGCTTCGGGCATAATTCAAACCTGCATGCTTTCTGTGTTTTGACATTTCCACCAATCCTAAGCCTTTCCTATTCTCGGGGTGAAACTCCCCGAGTGGCGTTGTCGGTGTCCACTAAGAAGAGTTCCACTCGCCACAATATATATATACTTTTATAATAGAAACTATGTGAGCAAAAGAAAAAAAAAGTGCAAAATGTAATTTTGCACAAAAATTCTAAAATGTTCTCGGTTTATTATAATCACCCCAAAAGTGTTTCATCCCTTTCTTTGCGATTTTTTTTTTTATATTTATCAATTTCTTCAATCTTGAGTTGTGTGTATTTTAAAGGATATGGTAATATTACTTCTGTTCTCCAGTGATAAACACTGAAGCCAACATGTAAGTACCAAAAACTGACAACTTGAGGTGGAATTCGGTTAAAGCACATGCACATAGCACTGCTACTTTACGGATAGGATTCAGGCTTTGCAACCTTTGGTTCGTGCCTCTATCTCCCTCCACCATTCTTACCATTCTTCTTGTGTATTCCGTCTAATTAAGGTCAACATGGCCCCAAAAAGTCTTTAAAACATTTGAAAATTACCATCTGCTATCAGACAAAGCGCATTGTACCTTTTTCCTACCACTAATTTGGTGTACAAAACCTTTCTTGTCCTCAACGACATCTAAGGAATAAAACCCATTGATGACTTTCACATCCGTTTCCCAGGTCGTTCAGTTTCCTGATAAAAAGTCATGGAAGCATGACTGTTTTTGTGTGTGTGTCAAAGGAGAAGACATAATCAGAAGTTCATAACAGAAGCTAACAGCGTAAATAGACACTGTGGGTACAGTTTGCTCATTCACAATAGGAGTATATCATGCAGTCAAACAAGCCAATACAAAATACATTTCTATAATGACCAACCAACCTTGTGGTGATCCTGTATTTGCAGAAACATCATGTATTATTGGGTCGTTGTTTAAATTTCTGAGGTATGTTCACACCTTCGCCCACCTGAATGTCCTGTCAGGCTGTTGCTATAGATATCTACGCAGCGCACAGCGAGAGGGAGAAGGCAGAGACTGAGGAAAAAGTGATAAGAATAAGTAAATCAGGAGAAAATGCAGCAGAAAAACAAACCGAAGACAACGGATAGGGAACAATAATCCAGCTGCTAGGGAGGTTACCAAGAATTGGAGAATGTGTGAGAAGTGAAAAAGAGGCAATGATGACAGGGAGAATGAGCTCTCCACCTGCCAGTGCATCAAAGCTTTGTCGTGTCGCATACTCGGCTCATACACCTACTCATCACCTGGATGCCTCCACCTAATGAGCCAAGTGCCTCTCAATGTCTCCTGAACCAGCATCCTCACACAGACATTGCTGGTCTGGGTTTCAGACAATTTATCACTCCTTACAGCAGTGAATTTATTTCCGTTCACATTTGTCACAACTTGCACGCTTTACACCATCCTGTTACCTACTCACTGACTTTAGGAAAATGTTAATGTCACTGTATGTGCTTTTTTAAGGGTGGCTTCTATCCTTTGCCTTGCTGCTACGATTCCAATCCTGATGCTAGAAAAATGCCTTTTTTTCCCCATAACTTCGGGCTGTACAAAATTAACTGAATTGAACTGAAATCCAAAAATGGTTGGTATAATTGAAAAGCATTCTTTCAGTTTGACCACTTTTTATAGGAAACAGTTGAAAGCAAGAAATGTGACTATAGTCTATAAAACTATATCTTTGCAAATATTGCAATAATTCTTTCAACAGGGACAATTCATGGACGCTAACTATATCAATTTCACAAATGGATTCAGGGTCCTACCTCAAAGACATGGTGCTTTGTAGTGAACTGGATCATTTTAAAAAGAAAAGCTGAGTTGAATGTGGAATTTGCTTCATGTACTGTAACTGTTGAGGTTGTTGCTGTGAATTGCTGAAGCCTCTCTCCTCAAAAGTAATATCTGCACCCGTGTCTTTTTGTCTCTCACATGAAAATAATAGCAATCACCAAAAATTTCTAACAACAATTGAATTCACTATGTGATTCACTATGTGAATTCAATTGTTAAATGGAGCTGTGAAATTAGTAATCCTTTTCATTATTTCTTTTATTTGTGAAAATAAATAATATATAATGGGGCTTAGTATGAATGAATAAAGAGCTACTGGGGATGTTAACTATTATCTCAATGTTTTAACTAGTAAAGGAAAGTTATCCTTGTCAGTGACAATACTCTGCTGATGGTATCATTTGAACCTGTTGTTTATTTCTGCTCTTGGTGTAATGACGTCCTTCACGTTTCGTTCAAAAACAGTAAACCCATATCGTGAAAACAATATGCACGGAAATACAATATGGCCGTGGGGAATTGAAAGGCTGCGACTCAAATGCTGCTCTTAACCCGGTCCAGTCATATTTTCTGCATTCCCGCTCACTCTCATTGCTGCAATCTCGACTCTCTCCAAAACACTCTTGTTTACATCTGCTTTGCATCACATTTCTACGACATTATGATGCATAGCAGGACCAAACTAATGATGGATGTATTGTGAACATGGTGTGGAAAATATGTGGTCTCATTATGTGAACTGTTATTCATGCCTTTCCTCTAAAACTGAAAAACTTTTTTGGTTGTCTTTTAATGTGTTTGACACAGACCAAGATGTTAAAAACAGTGAAACTGTCTCAAGGAGAGAAAAGAATGTAATAAGATATAGAGGCTCAAGTGTTCCAATAAGGAATGATTGTATGCTTGGATGACATCCATTAATGTGAATTGCTGGCTAATGACGCTTCATATATTATTTAAATGTTTCACCCTTTGTTAATGTGAGCGACTGATCAAGATGGTTAAAAAGGATATGTGCCATTTGAGGGACACTTAATCCAAAGCATCGCGCAGTAAGAGGAATGGTACATTTTTTGGGTTCACCTGCAGGGAATTGAGTCCCTCAGTCACTAAGCTGCACAGAAGACTGGCCACTTACATTTAAAAACCAAACACATCTGAGAATTATCTGTGTTTTCCACATTTTCACTAAATATGTTTGTTTAGAAAGTTGTGTAACTCTTACAATTTGTGTGTCATTCATCATATTGCAGGACATGGATTTCTGGATGCCACGTTCGTCTGTGCTGATTTACATATTGGGAAGACAGTTCAGATGTTCAATGATGTAGAAAAGGAAACTAAGTATTGACAACAAAAGGGAATGAAGAAACTGATCACAATCTAACCGTTACTACATATATTTAACAATATACCATTATATATATATATTCATTTTAGTGGGCTCACTGCATACAATACAGCATTATACTATTTAGGAAAAGTGCACATGAGCACATATACTAGCAGATGTAGATCCATCTTAAGTCCTGATCTAAGTTGAAGCTCATTTAGTACATTGTGTAGGCTAAGTAACACTTCCATAATCACCAATCAACGAATGGCCTTGTCTGACTTTTCTTCAAGCCTGTGGTTCTTGATTGCCGGTGCTCAGCCCGAGGTGACTCCTCTAATTAAACCTCTCATCCAGCCACTCGGAGTGGCATGTTTTTCCCACAAACATGTGACCATGTTACAATGAGGACGGTAGAGGAGAAATCAACTCAGCGCGACACGGTTGAAGAAGAACAGAAAAGGTCAGTGGTGAAAGGAAGAAGTAGGTGACAGGGGAAAGAAAGAATGCTATAGGAGCAACGCAGAGGTGCGATAGGTGAGATAATCAATGAAAATGTGCACTTTTAAAAAAGAAGGGTAATCTTTATTTACAAAGGGCGGTAGCTGTGAGAGAAACAGACTAGAGCAAACACCCAAAAGAAATGGGCATAAGGGTATAAGGTTTAAGGCGTCATTTGATCAGGAAAAAACAAATCGGCCCCAATAATGTCACATGTATCACGTGTACCTCACAGTACTAAATCAAGTGTCCACAACCATCATAGCACCCCTGAAAGGTATGACCTACTGCGAAATATTTTAGCGATATGGCCATCTGACTTGCTTTGTTTGGCTAAAACTACAGCTACACATGCTTTTAAATTAAAGTAAGCTGAAAGCCTTCATGCACTACATGACTAAACAGATGCATATACAGCTTGAGAGTATATGATAGCCCTTTACTAAATTAACGAGTTAATTGAGTCAATGCAGAATACAATTAAAATTATTCTCCACCTCTCACTCAGAGATTAACTGAGCACAATATTTAATATGAACCAATAGATTTCATTTCTATACCCCTTTTCATTGTTAATGCTTTAACCCCTGAAGTGAGTCCTTCAGTGCAGACAGACTGGCTGAAGTGCAGCAGGCTTTTTTCACTGCTGAAGATCTGTCTGATTCATCAACCTTGAAGGGTACGGAAGGTTGCAACAGATGTTTCACCTACAATACATTACCTTAATGATGTATGTTGAATTCATGGTAATGCAGCCATTTACGTTACAGTAATGTGGCCTCATTAAAACACAAGCGGTGTAAAGCAATGTGTAACTAAACTGCCAAAAGCTGCTTTGCAAAATGTATAACTTTCTCATTTAGCAAGACATATTAACTGACTAAATAAATCATTATCAATACAACTCACAAAAAAAGCGCAAGCTCAAATGTACATAAGAATACTTTCGATATAAATATTAAAATACATACAGCATGTTATCACTAGACTATTCTATTTACACCTGCCAATGAATATAACAGTTATAAAAAGGTCTTGGGGCTTGGTTGTCAGCAGCTGCATCCGTATTCCTCCTGGGTCCCCCTGGGTCCTGTAATCAAAAACATTCAGATCCACTGATTTGACACACCGGTATGAAGATGTCTGTGTTTACCCTATGATGTATTGGCCGGTCGGTGACCTGTTGTGTTTATCTGTCTTCTGTTTGTATCTCCCTTTGCCCACAACATGAATACTTGAAGATGGGAACTTGAGGATGATCACGTGCAAGTTTGTGCAGTAAGGAGATTCATGGCCAAGATCCAGCAAAAAGCATCTGTGCACCAATATATGGAGTTGAGGAAAGCAGTCCTGCCACTTTAAAGATTTGATTAAGTAGAATCTGCACCTGAAGTTGATTTATTAAACACCCTTGAAGTATTTTTCTTTTAGCAATCAGCCAACAGCAAAGTCAGGATGCAGAAAATGCCTAATAGCTTTCTCATCCATTCTGAGGAATTTCTAGAAATAAAAAGTAAAGTTTGAACAATGTGTCCATAATTTTGTGTACTGACAAATGCAGGCTCTAATCTCCTAAAATAAACTAATAAAACTCTTATGAAACTCTTTGGTCAAATGCTTGGTATATGTATACCTAATCTAAAAAGTGGTGGGATTTTTTGGGGGGAGGTGAGGGGGTCAAATCTGCCTAATATATTGGGATTTTCATCAGAACAGTGTTGGTTCTTAATCAGAGTAGTCAACACTGGAAGACGGCAGATGGCTGGATCTTGGCCGTATGGAAGACCTCTCGTCCTCCCTCTGGTTCTACAACATGCTCTCCTGGCTTTAATCCACAAGCCTTCAACACCAAACTCCACTGTGCTCTGCTCCTCCTCCTCAAGGAGACCCAGAGTGAGAGCAGGAGGTTAGCGAGATCCACCTCGGTTGTGTGATTTGTTAATGTTAACTTACTCAACTGTGTTTAATGTGGAGAAAATGTCCAATAAAACGGCCAATCTTGATATCAGAGGTGAGCATAAAGAAAAAAGCATGTACCTTACATGAGCCTAAAGGTGTACAAACTGAAGAGCAGGTCCACCACAACGGTACATTATGTGTTTTAATTGATCACTGACACGGGCGTGTGGCGGAGCCAAATGCAGCACAACGACAGAGCGCGTTTGGTTAGCGCTTGTGTTACACACAGGCTCACAGCAGACGTTCGGGCACGACTCGTGGTCGGGGACAGAAGGCGGACGTGTACACCGGGGCGGAGACAGACGGACGGGTCGGGGACAGAAGGCAGACGTGTACACCGGGACGGAGACGGACGAACGGGTCGGGGACAGGCAGGGTCGAAGCCGGGGAATCAGTCCAAGGAAAAGTGCTGGAGAGACTTGCATGACGCGAAGAACAATCTGGCAATGAACGGCTGGGAGTGCAGTGCTTATGTAGCGGGGCTGATTGTGAATGGGAAGCAGGTATGGAAGGCAGGGGAGTGACTGATTGTGGATGCGGGACAGGAGTGGAAGGTCAAGCTGGCAGGTGAGTGTGACAGAACCCCTCCCTCAAGGGGCGTCTCCTGACGTCCCAAAACGATGTCGCCGAGGGGGGGCTTCGGGGAAGTCTCCTCAGTACTCCTCAGACTCGGCCCGGTCTGAGTAGTGAGCCGGTCGGGAGGGGATCTGGGGGGGGGGGGGGCGCGTCGCTCTCCTCTGCGGACTCCTCCGATGATGAGGAGTCCTCTGTCTCGTAGGGGCCGGCTGTGGCGGTAGCAGTGCGGGTCTTGGGGCGGGGCTTCTTGGCTGCTGGGCGGGTCCTGGAGGGCTGGTCCGGGTGTTGCTGGTGGAAGCTGGTGATAAGTTGTGGGTCGACGATAAATAAACGACGATAAAGCTGGCGGGGACCCAGGATCTTGTCTCCGGACCATAGCCCTCCCAGTCGACCAGGTACTGGATGCCCCTCCCCCGGCGGCGGGAGCGGATGAGGCGTCGGACAGAATAGACCGGGCCTCCATCTACCATGCGGGGCGGTGGGGGGGCCGGGGTGGCGGGGACGAGAGGGCTCTCCACCATAGGCTTGATCTTTGAGACATGGAATGTGGGGTGGACACGCATGGTCCGCGGAAGCTTCAGGCGGACTGCAGCAGGATTGATGATCTTGAGGATCTCGAATGGGCCGATGAACTTCTGGGCCAGTTTCTTGGAGTCGCCCTGAAGGGGAAGGTCCTGGGTCGATAGCCAGACCCTTTGGCCCACCTGGTAAGTGGGCGCCGTGGAGCGTCGGCGGTTAGCAGAGGCGGAGTATCTAGTCACCGCACGCTGGAGGTTGGCCCTGGCCTGGGCCCAGGTGCGCCGACACTGGCGGATGAAGGTCTGTACGGCTGGGCAGGAGACCTCCCTCTCCAGGCCTGGGAACAGGGGTGGTTGGTACCCATGGGCGCACTGAAATGGAGAGAGGCCGGTGGACGAGCTGACCAGTGTGTTGTGGGCGTACTCCACCCACATTAGAAGTTTGGACCAGGTCGATGGGTGGCTGGAGACCATGCACCGGAGAGACGCCTCCAACTCCTGGTTTTTCCGCTCCGTCTGGCCATTGGACTGGGGGTGGAACCCCGAGGACAGGCTGGCCATGGCCCCGAGGAGGGTGCAGAACTCCTTCCAAAAGACGGAGGTGAACTGTGGTCCCCGGTCCGAGACCACGTCCACAGGGAGACCGTGGAGTCTGAACACCTCGCGAAGGACCACCTCCGCAGTGTCTTTGGCCGACGGCAACTTGGGCAAGGGCACAAAATGCGCCATCTTGCTGAACCGGTCTACTACCGTGAGGATGGCGGTGTGCCCTTGGGATGGTGGTAGGCCGGTTACAAAGTCCAGGGATACGTGGGACCAGGGGCGGTGAGGGATGGGAAGTGGGTGCAGGAGTCCAGCCGGGGCCTGGTTGGAGGACTTGTTCCGGTTACAGACGGGGCAGGCCTTTACAAACTCCTGGATGTCCTTGTTCAGGGATTCCCACCAGAACCGGCGCTGGAGAAACTCCCTGGTTCGCTGGGTCCCTGGGTGGCAGGTGAGATGGGTGCTGTGGCCCCACTGAAGCACCTCGGACCGGAGTTGCCTCGGACGAAGAGCCGGTTGGGTGGGCAGGCGCTGGGACCTGGCTGCTCCTCCAGAGCTGCCTGGACCCTCTCCTCGACTCCCCAGGTGATGGCCGCCGCCAGGCGGGCCGGAGGAAGGATGGTGTTCGCCTCCGTAGTGTCCTCCTCTTCCCCCTTCAGAAATAGGCGAGACAGGGCGTCGGGCTTGACGTTGCGGCTACCTGGTCGATAGGCGAGGGTGAAATTGAAGCGGGTGAGGAAGAGTGACCGGCGGGCCTGCCTGGAATTCAGTCTTCTAGCCGTCCTGATGTACTCCAGGTTCTTGTGGTCGGTCCACACCAGGAACGGCTGTTTGGCCCCCTCCAGCCAGTGCCGCCACTCCTCCAGAGCCGCCTTCACTGCCAGGAGCTCCCGGTTGCCGATGTCGTAGTTTCTCTCTGCGGGGTTCAGACGCCGAGAGAAGAAGGCGCAGGGGTGGAGTTTCTGGTCGTCGGCGGCCCGCTGTGACAGGACGGCCCCTACGCCAACATCCGAGGCATCCACCTCCACTACGAATTGCCTTTCCGGATCGGGCATGCGCAGGATGGGGGCGGAGGTGAAGCGGCTCTTCAGGGTCAGGAAGGCGGAGTCGGCCCCAGGTGACCATTGGAAAGGGACCTTGGGGGAGGTGAGAGCCGTGAGAGGGGCTGCCACCGTGCTGTATCCTCGGATGAAGCGGCGATAGAAGTTCGCGAACCCCAGGAACCGTTGTAGCTGCTTTCGGGACTCTGGTACCGGCCAGGCAGTGACGGAGGATACTTTCGCCGGATCCATGCGGATGTCCCCCTGACCGATAATGTACCCAAGGAAGGACACAGAGGGGGCATGGAACTCGCACTTCTCGGCCTTGACGAAGAGCGAGTTCTGCAAGAGTCTCTGGAGAACTGCCTGGACGTGGTGGATGTGGTCCTCCATGGATCTGGAAAACACCAGGATGTCATCCAGGTACACAAAGACAAATTTGTCCAGCATGTCCCGTAGGACAATGTTGACCAAAGACTGGAAGACGGCCGGGGCGTTGGTGAGGCCAAAGGACATGACCAGATACTCGTAGTGACCGGTGGGCGTATTGAAAGCCGTTTTCCACCCATCCCCTTCTCGCATGCGGACCAGGTGGTAAGCGTTTCGAAGGTCCAGTTTGGTGAAAACGGTGGCCCCCTCCAGGAGCTCAAACGCTGAGGAGATGAGGGGGAGCGGGTATCGGTTCTTTACCGTGATGTCATTGAGGCCCCGATAGTCTATGCAGGGTCTCAACGTCTTGTCCTTCTTTTGGACGAAGAAGAACCCGGCAGAGAGTCATTGATGTAATCCTCCATTGCCTTTCTCTCTGGGCCCGAGATGGAGTAGAGGCGGCCCCGGGGAGGGCTAGAGCCAGGGAGGAGGTCAATGGCACAGTCATACGGTCGGTGCGGAGGCAGGGAGGTGGCCTTTGACTTGCTGAAGACCTCCTTGAAGTCGTGGTACTCAGCCGGGACGCCCGCCAGGTCCGGGGCTGAAGTGGGGCAGGATGGGGGCTGGGGGACGAGGGCTTGTTTCAGGCAGACTTGATAACAGGCTGTGCTCCACCCCAGGATGGACCCTGTCGCCCAGTCGATGTGCGGGTTATGACGGCGAAGCCAGGGGAACCCCAGGAGGAGCGGGATCCGAGTTGAGTCCAAGATGTAGAAAGAAATCGACTCATGGTGGTTCCCGGAGAACAGCATCTGGACAGGGACAGTCTGGTGGGTCACCATTCCGAGGGCGTGACCGTCCAGGGCATTGGCGGGCACGGGCTGAGGCAGAGGCACTCTCTCAATCTGCAACTGTCGGGCTAACTCGCTGTTGATAATGGATACGTCAGCCCCCGAGTCAATGAACACCGCCAGGGTGTGGGAACCCCCCGGCACCAGCAGGCGGCAGTGGCAGATAGGTCTCTTGATGGGGGACGGTTTGAAGGGAGGGCTCACCGGTGCGTCCCCAGTCACTGGTGAGCCTTGGCTTTTACCGGGCACTTGGAGGCAAAGTGTCCCTCCCCCCCACAGTACATGCACAGATTCAGTCTGCGCCGGCGCTGGCGCTCCACGGTTGACAGGGTGGTCCGGCTGAGTTGCATGGGTTCCGGGTCCTCCACCAGGGGTCCAGATCGAAGGGGTAAAGCCTGGTGTGGCAGACTGCTGCGGCGGGGTCGGAGACGTCCAGCCCCTCCCTGTCGCCTCTCCTCCTGCCGGGCAAGGACGCGTCGGTCAACTCGCCGTGTTAGCTCTATGAGCTCGTCCAGAGAGGTGGGTAGGTCGAAGGACACCAACTCATCCTTAACATAGTCCTCCAGCCCCCGCAGGTAGGCGTCGCACTGAGCCTCAGTGTTCCACCTGCTCAGGCGGGCTCGGGTGCGAAAGTCTATGGCGTAATCTGCCACCGCACGGTCTCCCTGGTGGAGGTTCAGGAGCCCGCCGGCGGCATCTGGACCTAGAGCTGGCGGACCGAAAACCTTTCGGACCTCGGCGGCGAAGGACTGAAACGACCTGCAGGCGGGGGTCTGGCGTTCCCATTCCGCCGTCCCCCAAAGACGGGCCCTCCCAGTGAGGTGATTAATAGCGAAGGCCACCCGGGCCTCCTCTGAGGCGAAGGTGTGGGGCTGCAGGGCGAAGAGGATGGAGCAGTTAGTCAGGAAGGGGGCGCAGCTCTCTGGGTCTCCGCCGTAGCGCTCTGGAGCTCCTATCCGGGGTTCGAAGGCGGGGCCGGGAGGAGTCGGCGGAGATACAGCTGCGGGGGGTGCAGCTGGAGGGCTCTGTGATTCCGTCTGGGAGATCCTTAGGGCGAGCTGCTGGATCTGGGCGACCAGGGCGGTTGCCGTCTGCTCCTGGGCGGCGCTGGCCTGTTGGCTGGCGGCTGGCGGCTGTCGCCTGGCGCACCTCGGCCAGGGTGGATGCGAGGAGCGCCTCGTACTGCACGAGGGCTCCCTCGACTCTCTCCAAGCGCTGCTGTGGTGAATCGGTGTGCGCTGGCTCCATTTTGTGGCCAGATTGTACTGACATGCATCACAACGGCAGAGTGCGTTTGGTTAGCGCTTGTGTTACACACGGGCTCACAGCAGACGTTCGGGCACGACTCGTGGTCGGGGACAGAAGGCGGACGTGTACACCGGGGCGGAGACAGACGGACGGGTCGGGGACAGAAGGCAGACGTGTACACCGGGACGGGAGACGGACGAACGGGTCGGGCACAGGCAGGGTCGAAGCCGGGGAATCAGTCCAAGGAAAAGTGCTGGAGAGACTTGCATGACGCGAAGAACAATCTGGCAATGAACGGCTGGGAGTGCAGTGCTTATGTAGCGGGGCTGATTGTGAATGGGAAGCAGGTGTGGAAGGCAGGGGAGTGACTGATTGTGGATGCGGGACAGGTGTGGAAGGTCAAGCTGGCAGGTGAGTGTGACAATCACAAGCTATTCTGATTATTTTAAAAACTATTATTCCATTGATATATTTTGGGGAATATAACTTTTGTTTATCTTGCTTGTTGTTTCTGTGTTGATTAAAACTGGCATTCTAATTGTGCACAACTTGTTAAATAGTATTTATGGTTCATGTAATACACCATTTTAGGACTAATTCCAGTGCTAAACAACTGCAATTACCATCCTCCAAGACTTTAAACATTTGTTCATCACATTTATCAGTGGGAAACATTTCCTGAATAAATCCCTCTCGAAAAAAGACCAAATGAGTAGTTGGATGTCTTTTATTAGTAGCATGTGATCTACACAATGAACCTCACCCATAACTCCTGGTGCTTTGTCTTTAAGATGTGCCGGCTGCACCAGGGCGGGGGAGGCTGCCTTAATGCGCGACTTGCATTGGACTGTTTCATGCTGCCTCACCTCCCCTCTTATCCCGGGAAAAACCAGGCTGACGATGCTACTGGACGATTTTTTCAGTGAGGCGCGGGGGGTGGCGTGACTTCACCACGTTACGTGGAGCGCTGCCAAAAACAAATCCTCAAAAGCAAGTTTATACAGCGTTGTGTTTCATCCTAAAACCTCATTTGAACGCATGGGAGAAACAAATGTTTCCACCGGTCAAAAAAATTCCACATGTTTCTGATAATTTATCACACGGTTAATGTTAATTCTGAACAAAATCCGATCAGATGTTCGCATCCCAGTGAGTTGACGAAACATTTTCCAAATCAAACCAAATTAAAATAGTAAGAAAACAATTCCTTGTCCGTCTTTTCAATGCCGGTGAAAAAACGTGTCATGAGGGGGGGGGGGGGGAAATGACAAGGGGAAGAGAAGAAAGAGAAAGCCGTGAGTTGAGGGGAGGCTGGAGAGGGAGGGCCGGACGCATGACATCATTGCCTCAGCTTCTCTGCGCGGACAGCGCTCGGGCTTCTCCAAGTGCGCACGGCGGCTGCTGCTGAGGGAGCGACTCCTCCTGCCGAAGCCAGACGCGTCCTGAGCAACCAGCGCTCCTTGGGTGGATATTAAAAACAATATTGAGCCCAAAATAGGGACCTGGGAAGTGCTCCTCACTGGACCCGCCACAGGGACGCACACATTCAACACAAGAGCCGGGGATTATTGCTTGCTTTAATGATGAAGATGTGAGGGTTTGTACGCGGAGAAGAAAGATAGAAGAACTGAAGAAGAGGCTGACTAAAAAAAGGTAGGTCTTCTCGTTCCTTTTCTCTTTTGATCTTGACTCGGTCCGGCCACTTTTGAATGCCGGGGTTTTTTATATACAAGGGCTGGGAAATTCAATGAATGAAACATGTGGGCTATAGGCGATTTAGGGCGCGTGAGCGGTGCTTCCTCTGTCGTCTTAACACCCGCACAGAGGCGCGGGCAAGTCCCCAAACAGGAGCATCATTTCAGAATACCGCAAAGGGGCTTGTTGGTGCTGGAGCGCGGCGTTGCGAAGGGGGGGAGGGGGGTGGGGTGGGTGGAGGGGGAGGGATGCTCTGTAGTTCGGGACCCAGCGGGAGACCCGACGCTGCTGCTGCTTCTACCGGGGAGCTTCCCCAGTAAGATCAATCATTCGGAACGACGGCGCCCCTCTTTTATTCCACCACTAAGAGTTCATCACAATTTTAGTCTCTGAAATATTAAAAAAAGACTGGTGGTTCAGAAAAGACGAGAAGGAATATCCTCTATATATAATGTATCAAACACGTGTATGCGGTGTATGACTATGGAGCGTAACGCATATATGTGAATCATCTTTTTTTTTGGGCGGAGGTGTGTCGGTTTGTGTGAGTTAACGTGTGTGTGTGTGTGTGTGCGTGTGTGCGTGTGTGTCTGGGGGTGTTCCATCTAACAAGTGCATCTCCACGGGGGTGGGGGGGTTTGTGTCATTAGCTAGAAGCTTTACATTAGATTATATCCACTGACATGGACACGCAGTTCTTACAAGCTTCAATCGGAAATGCATTTTTCTATTTTTCATCTCTCTCTCTCTCTCTCTCTCACTCTCTTAGAGAGACTTGATTATAGACAAAGACTTTTTGGACTACTGTGGTCGTGATCTTATGCCGCTGCAAATCACGTTGTCAATTGCATATAAAGGATTTGGGGTTGATTGGAGTGTGGAGCTCTCCTCCGCCCCACCAAGGTGGAGTCACCGCGGCTACGACAGACTTTTCCTCCCGTTGTCGAATGAAGACAGTCTCGTGTGAATAACTATTCGTTAAATATCTGATGTTGCTGCATGTTAAATCCTGATGGTAAAAACGGTTTCAAAACTTTCAAATTGGTCATCCTTTTAAAATAACTAGTCTCTTTTTAAATCCCTTTATGTTTATGAATGGTCAAAATGACTCGCAGAATCTGCTCCCACGTATGAAACATGATGATAAAGATTTAGAAGAGTACTGTTTGCTTCCATTATTTCCACTGGCTTGTTATGCTGGTTTTACATCATTCAAACTCATTAGCCGATACTGTATTAAAGCTTTACTGAATATTTAGAAAACGAGCTCATGTTCTTTTAAAGTAACGTGTTGAACCGTGTGCCACTGCATTTTCAATTCTCCGTCTCCTGTTTCGATCGCAACGAGCGCATCTCGAGTCTGCAGACCTCATAAAATCCAAATGACAGAATAAACTCTCGCCAGTGCCCGGGTTGTTAAAAGAAAATGCCTTTATTCATTTTTCTTTTTACCGTGGTAACTTAGTTTTCCTTTTTTTATGGTATGTGGCTTACAGGCTTGCAGTGCAATGTAATGTAATTACATTTATGATGTTGCTGTGTATTACAATTCTCCTGTTATGCTCCGTTACATGAGAAATTTGGAGTGACACACACACACACACAAATGCACACGCTCAGAAGCATCAAAGCAAGGCAGGTAACATCCAACACTGGATTTTTATGAGAAGGAACACACAACCTTTGCTTGCTCCCAACCTCCCTGGATACCCTCAGTCCTTTCTAAACCATATACAGACTTATGCCACCACCAATTTATTCTGGCAACCAATCATATGGTTCCTGAGTTGAGGCTTTTCCATATTTGATGCATATGAAGAAGAAAACAAAAGTTTTGCCTCCTGCAAGAAAGGCATTAAAATATGTGGGCTGAACCACAATGATTAAAGAAATGATGTAATGCATGAGTGTGTATAACAAATAGCAAACACAACCATTTGCATTCACTTTCTGCTGGTCTTTGTGATGTAAATATGTTAATACACAACAGTCTCTGGTATTTTAGGCTTGTTTTTGTAAAATGCTATAAAAATGTTTTATTTGTATGTGGCTGTACTGATCAAAATGGTGCTAGGGAATAATTTAAGGTTCTTTACTGGTTAGAATAAAGTGCAAGGTGTATGAATTACAGGATAGATCTGGTTACCACTTTGCTGAAAGGGCTAATCAAAGAAATCCTACTCTTACCTTGAAGATACCCTGTTGAGAAGCTTGGTAGAACATAGCCACAATGTTAAATCCACAGTTCGGGTCCATCAAGCAAATCATTTTTTAAAATCTCTCTCCTTATTTCTTTTTTGCCTTTATTACATACAGTTTTACACTGCATTGTGTTACAACAGTCATTGTGAGGCCCATTACACTTAGAGTGCGTGACGTCACCTTTTAGGGAGGAAACTCCTGTTAGAGGAAAGGTTAGCTCTTCAATGTGTCCACCTTCTAACATGACATCAATCAGCTAGTGTCTCTGTATGTGTGAGATGGGTGATTGGATGGCATGCAAAAGCGTCCGTTCTCTTCTCCTGCAGAAATGCACTTCAATCATGCTTACCTGTCAACAGCCTGGCAGTAAAGATCCAGATATGTGAAAAAAGGTTTGACGTACGTTTCAAATGCACATGGCAGACATGAACCTGTTCACACACACACACACACACACACACACACACACACCTACACGCACACACACAACCACACGCACACACACAGTTGCACATGCACTTTTTAAAATTTAAATGTGAAGCTCTAAGTCACATTGTTGCAGTCTCATTGCAAGCCACCAAACTAGTGAGGGGCCACATCAAAATCCATTCAGTCAAAATGGAAGTAGGTGGGGACGGCTGGCCGAACTCTTTAAGGGAATCCGAGACATGTAAAGCGAGAGGCAGAAAAGAGAGTGAGAAGAACATATTTAATCATAAGCAAACGTCATTGAGAGCTTTGCCCATATGCACTGCGGCAGTCTAATTACCCGGAAAGTGCTTTTTAGCTGTCCCCTCCAGACTAACAGCAGGCTATATTTTTTCTCATGTCGTAATTGAAATTGAAAGTAACTACATTTTAATTCATAGCACAGCATTTCATCTCATCTTCACCTCCACTACTTACTTGGAAACAAGTCAAAGTTATTCAGGGGCATATCGAACATATCAATGGTGAGGGTAAATAAAACCAGTGTAAGATTGATCGATACCCAATCTCCAGTGCTTGTCACTATGGAGATCATTAAATTTTAGTTAATTGATCTAATAAAAGGAACAGTAGAGGCTGTATAATCTCACAGTCTTTTTGTACTCAGCCTTCTGTCCAAAACTACCATATTGTACAGTAAATCTTGTCATGAAGCATATGGGTCTCAAATCCAAATGCAAAGGAGGGCTGGAATAATCTTAACAGCAGAGAAAGAAACTTCCTTGCTTCTTTTGAACCCCAGTTTGTCACTTCAAATGGCTAATATATAAGCTCTTCAGAGGAAGTCTTGACTACCAGAATGAGGGCAAAAATGTACAATTCACAAGTTTTCCTCGTTTATGCGTATATATATCACAGAACATGACACTGTAATGGCTTTGATGTGTACACATTTTCCTGGTACATGGCCAACATGCCAGGAAAGGAAATGGTCGGCAATGTTGAAATAAATCAATATTACGCCTCCATAACCTGGAATTCCTTAAAGGTTAAAGCAGCATGCTAATCGTTCATAGGCTCTGTACGCTAAGATAGTTGCAGTTGTGATGTGTGTGTTTAGAAAACTCAACAATATAGGGAGCATATCAGTGATCAGGTCAATTGGAGAGAACTGTAATGTGTGCTCTATGTCTAATTCAGACGTGCCCAACCGGTCGTTCGCCAAAGTAGTGCCGGTACATTGCGTGCTGTTGGAAAAAAGAATCACGTCGGGTCACCACGCAAGAGCGGTTGACCGCGGGAGCTAACGGAAATTTTGGTAGTGATCCTTGCTTACTAATAGATGCATTTCACTGTATGCGAAAGCAACATTGGCTGACTCCAACCAGTGCAGGCACTGGTTGGAAATTTCCAAAAGGGATTTGGGAGATGTTGCCTTAGAGTCGTGGGTCATTACCTGCAGGTTTTTTAAAAGAGTAATATCCGCTTACAATTTGGCAAATTGTTTGAATTCCTCTAATCTACCTAAATGGAAAATGCAAATGTTCGCTGATGTTAACATTATTCATCCAAACCTTGTTTTGACTAGTGCAACTTCATGACATACAGCTACTAAACAAATATTGGAGAAAACAATCCCATTTGTAAAATGGTCCCATTCCCAGCAACTACAGTGAATGGCTTAGTAACTGTGGTCTTGGGACTATGTGTTGCCATATGCTTCGCAGCTAACATTATTGAATAAGTTGTTGCTGTAGAATTGCACATTTTGGCACTATGGGGATATGCATGAGGTAGCATTTCAATTGAACGGCCTTCAATTTGGAACTAATACCACATTCCTCCCTTTTTTTAACCACTTGGACACAGAAAGTCTGAATAACTATCAAGCTGTTCGTGTTTGAAAGCTTAGCAGGATGTTTTACAGAAAGCAGACACTTGGGAAATCTCTCACTAAATAAGAAAGATGTAAATCTCCACAGAGAGAGAAGCTTACAGTCGGGGATTTACCAATGAACTTCAGCCACCAGACGCCCCCAAGGGTTGTGGTCCTGCCCATGACAACTCCAGTGTGCTTTGCTGGATGTTTTCCATCATTCACCATTCTTGTGAGTGGTTGCTGAAAGTGGGGGTCTGTGATGACGATGCATCTTGACAATGGCAGAAATAACAAAATGCTGTCTGACCCGTTTACAACTATTCTGCATTATAGCCAAAGCATAATAGAGAGTGAATGATTTAGACACTCCCTTAGTGATTCATTTAGGTTGAATTTAGAACTGCACTCTAACTTTACTATCGGACATGGTCCTCTTGGCATGAATGGGTCGTCACCGGGAGTGGGTGTATTGTGCAGGCTGTGAAAAGGAAGATGTGTGTGAAATTCATGCTAGAATCAAGACCGAGAGAGAGGAGCATTAGCGGTGGCCTTGTAAGTTTCATCTGCAGGCCCTAATAAAACCCTCACAGGCTAGCATTGATCTTTCCCAGAATAATCCATTTAGACTGAGCGTGCCTGGCCATGTGGGGCCTCTTTAATTATTTATGTCAGAATGCTGCGCAAGCTTCCGTTGGGATGCAACTATGTGCCCTGGGAAACATGTGAACTGGATTGCAGGATAGCAAGGGAGATACAGAGGGTGAAAAAGGAAAAATGTGAGAAATGTCTTGGAGAGGACTGGTTGGTGAGAGACGTGGGTGGCAAAGGGAGAAGGAAGGAGGAGTGCAGGGTATGGAGGATTTGGTAGGACTTGTAAATTAATGGAAAGGTACTTGAGAAAAAGGTAGTGATGGGAAAAAAGAAGAGGAGAGGAAGGGAAGAATGTGAGGGGACGAAGTGATGGGAAGTACATGCAGTGCTGTTAAAATGGAATCCAAAAATGGGATTAGTAGTTATGCTAAAGAGGGATGACTGAAGTTATAAGAAGAGACTGCTGAATAAGACTAGGTGAGAGGTAGGAAATAACGAAAGAATGCTGAGGCTGAAAAGAAGGCGATGATGCAACAGGAAACGCAAGTGCAAAAGAAACAAGGAGTCAAAGAAAAAACATTACAATTTGTATGAGGGAGAAAAGACAGAGGAATGACTAGATTAACTTGAGAAGGAAAGTTGGAGGAAATTAAGAAATAAGAAACATACAATAACAGACGTAAAGAAAAGAGGTAGGTACAGAGAAAAAAAAGTAGGTGAAAGAAGAAAGGGAGAAATGGATTGGGAGATTAGCAAGAACAGTTCAGAAAACTGGACAGGAAACTAGGTGGAATTATAGATGATTGGAAACGAGACATGAATAGATCGGAATAGGGTGGAGAATGGTACCTTTTTAAAGTACCTTTAATTATACAGCTGAAAAACTACACTCAATAATGACATTTTGTAAATGTTAAGTTTTGTTGGATGAATCAAAAAACATCTTCTGGTCAGATAGTTTTCTATTCTGGAAAATGAGCGCCTATAAAGCAAGTCATCAACAATTTCAAGATGGCAGAACACAAAAGATGATTGGGACAAGTTCATTCATTTAAGTGGTGCATTTTTTTTATAGTTTGAAGAAAGAATTCTTTTTTTCACCAAACTAACACTGTACGCTCCAAATTATGTGCTACATAGAACCCTATTAGCTTTCCACCAATTGGCCACTAATTAAGAGAATTGTTATCCATTGGAAGACAACTGGATTTGAAATGTCCTTTAGTATGTTTCACTACTTAAAAATGGGACATTTCTAAACCGAACTTCTCCTAAATTTTAAACAAATTAGACAAAAGGACATTTTAGACAAATTTCCATAATTTTTGTCTCGTACCTCTTATATTGATTGAGTATAATTTGATTTCGTATTATGGTGATTGTCATTTTAGAAGTTCCTCTGCATCAATCCTGCTGTCTTACAATAAGACAGAGATTTGATTAAAACTATATTTACATTCATAATCTGTAAATCTGTTACAACACAAACATGGACGACCCCTTTGTAGATTTCTTACAAATTGCAAACAAAAAAGCATCATCAAAGCAATGGGGCTTAGTCCAAGAGTACTTCAGCAAGCAAGCAATTAATGGATAAACACATTGAATGAGTCAAACAACCGTATCAGATGGGCTAAACAGTGTAGCAGCACAGCTAATAACTAACGATAGCATACCAGCAGGTTTCTGTTTAATTAGTAGTAGCACCCCGTTTCCCAGAACTTGACGTTCTCTGCAGCAGCCCTCTTGGATTTACTATTTGTCCACAGCCATTGATTATCGGATTCTAGTAATTGTTTTGCCCTTGCTTGATTAAGAAACCTGTGTTTTTTCCAGAGCTCAATAGCTGCCTTTAATTCCACGACTCCAAACAAAGTCCTAACACAAAGGATGATGCTATTGAGAGTGAATGTTGCTTTTCCAACTGTGGAATTACCGGCATGTTAGGAATTTGACTAGGGCCTGTTTTATTTTCTCTCTCTTTCTCTCTCTCTCTCTCTCTTGAGTGAGGTTGAAGAGGTATGAGGCAGGGTAGTAGACTGTGGAGGAGTAGATGCATAATTGTGAAGGGAGTAGCAGAGGGGGTGATGGAGAGCTTTCGGAGCAACCCTGGGTCATGTTTTGGAGCTAAGGGATTTGGAGAAAGTGAGGGATAGGGGGTTGTAGGTAAGCAAATACAGATTTCCTGCCATAAGCCCACCCTGGTTCATGTCAGACCTTAACCTTTTATTAAACGCCTTTTACAGATGCAGGGCTGGGAATAGCAATCCCTCCCCCCCTCCCATGACACACTGTGTGATCTCTGACTCCAATCCCAATAGTAAGTGTTAAAAAAGAATGGTCTTCTGTTTAGCTTTCATTACGAGGAACATTGTAGTCGCCGGAGGAGCGAGAACAATGTGTTTCTTGTTCCGTTCAGATGTTCAGTTCCCAGAAACATTCCGTTTCACGTGACACTTTGGTTCTTTCAGAGCACCAAAGGGCCATCTCCATCTGTGCTGTTGAACTCTATTTAATGTAGGATGTTGCTTCACTTCAGCTGGTTTTAGTCTTCTTCTTGCCAGTTTTCCAGTTGTTTATATCAGATTTTGATTTTAGCTCGAAAATGTTCTGCCAAGAAGTACAACACCTTGCCAAAATATGCTCTTCGCATGCCTCACTTCACTCCATTTATCTATTGCTATCTTTAGCTATGTTGATCATTTTACAGTCAAAGATTTTTTTTAGGGCCAAGCATGTATGTTTTGTTGTTATAGGAGATGAAATGAATCCCACTGCTGTGCTCTTAACGTCTGAATGCCCCAATACCTCTATCTAAACTGGGAAGTTATGCAGGGTAGGCTAGATATAGGAAGTCCGACTTTAATACTTGCTGCCATTGTGACAGCTGGCAGGAGGCAAAATTCAGGCAGGAGACACAGTCTCCTGCCTGAATTTTACCTTTTCGTTGAATCAGTTTGTGACTTGAGCTACAGCAAGGTCTACTTTAGGGTCATTTATTTCTGCTGTCACAATGTTGGGTGAAGAAGCAGTGACAAACGTGTTGGTTATTTACAAGTACTGGCAAAGTGCTGGCTGGGCTGCTTTTCTCTGAGGAAGTTGGCTCTGTTTAATTCATGTCTTTGGGAGGCGCTTTGCTTTGCGGTAAATAGTGTGGCAGGTGAAGTAAACCTATATGCTTCTTATTCGCCATCGGTTCCCTGCTTTCTCACACTTTTTGACCCTGAACCCCTGCTATCCCTGTCTTTCTTTAAACAACTCAAAGCCCTTGAGTAGGAAAAGCATGAAGTGCACACAGAGGTTCCTCTAAATCGGCTCTAGCTTGCCCTGCTTGTCTGGATTGGGTCACGGTTTGGATTCATGTCCTATTTTATTTTGTCTCTTGTGTCCCTCGGGTAACTTCACTGCCTGCCTGGGCCTGTCTTCCCATGTGATTGTCTGCCATGTCCATGATTGTTCCCACCTGTGTCCAACCACTTCCACCTCCCCAGTGTATTTAAGCCATGAGTGTCTCTTGTCCCTTATCGCGTCATTGTTGAATGTAGATGGTTCATGTGCTCGTCGTAGGCTGTAGGTTTGGCTTTCCCCCTTTTAGAAGTTGTCTATTAAAGTCCTTTTTGTTTTCAAACTCTGCAACCTGCCTCTGCCTATACCCTAATTGTGACAGAATGAAAAATTTGTGCCAAATGAATCAGTCAGACCTTTGACAAACCCTAAATGAGACCGCCAATTTCGCAAAGCAGGCCCGTTCCTCAGTTTGATTCATTTTTCTAGAGATGGAAGGCATGTATTCTTCCCATGTCATCTTTCCCCCCCATACTACATTTACGATCATCGAGTTAGCGGGGGAGGTTATGTCACTGCATTCAGACTTCAGCGTTAGAAAAGAAAAGCCGTTCAGTGCAGCACCAGCGGCCAACCTCTGAGCTCTAAAACAGTCCAAAAGACGGACAGCAGAAGGAAAGGCTATGCTCAATTGCTGACCTCTCTGCCACCTCAGCTCAACTACATCCTCCAGCCTTTTCCTCCTGCCGTATACCTTTGTAAAGTGTCCTTTTAATTGACACACAGTATAAAAGCCCCCTGGTTACCTGCTAGGCTGCTCTTGTTTCATGTCAATTTAGTTCATTTCCTCCCCTCCTGCTCCCTGTCCATCATTCCTCCTCTCTGTGTCGTTTGCTTCTTGAGTTATCCATTGTTGTCTCTGCCTCCTTATTTCTGTTTCATCCAGCCCCCAATATCTCTCCCTCTCCCTCTCTCTCTCTCTCAGCCTCTCATTTAGTTCAAAACCATTGCGTTCCCCACTGATTGCCTGTGTTGTTTCCCCCTGCCTCTCTCATCCATGCTGAGTTATTTACATCTCCCTGTTGTCTCACTTGTCTCCTGTCCTGTCTCCCCAGTGCTGCATCCGTTGGCTTCGTAGCTTAAGTATGAAACGAAGATCTCATCTCAATAATATGTAGATTGAGGTTTGGAAAAAAACATTTTTAGAGAAATGTTTACAGAGAAATGTTATCTACGATCCTAATGATTTGCATCCTGTAAAGATGGAGATTATATTTGTAATTTGTTTCTTTTACGAAAATGTTTCTCTCAATGTGTTACCTTCCAAAATTGGTGCACATCTGGTAATGGGTCTCTTCATACAAATGCAGTCCCACTCAACATTGATAGTCAACCAACGTAACCACCCTGTTCTGTCACCGAGATGTGGCTTTAGCCTTTGTGCAGTTTTTCACAGGCGCCCTTTGTTTTCATCAATTGTTCTTGAAGGCAATTATGACCATCAGACAGGCCCATTAAATATTTAGCTGCTGCTTTCACTGGCTTCACAGCAGCACACACCACAGATGTTCAAAGTATCTTTCTCTGCAGCACGGACGTGCACAGATATTTTGAGAGCAGTTGCCGAATGACATGAAAGTCACTGTTTGACACCAGGTTGGGAATGTGTATTTGAAGGGCAAAAAAGGTATTTTTCTTTGTCCTTTAGATTCTGTTGAGTTGTGGTTGTGTGCTAACATGTGTTGTATTGATGTTTGTGAGGTCTTTGTGCTTTATTTATTGTTATAATCATTTCCACTGTGTACGTGTATTTTTCAGTGACTGCCCTTGAGATTACATGAATGGTCAATATTAGCAAATGTCCATCATCCTTTTCAAATGCAGGATGTTTAAAAATCATTAGTTGCTTTTGGAGGATAACCTATTAGCTCTTCTGCGAATGATTTATCCATGCACACTGTGTGACAATCCCCTTATAGATTATTTTCCTTCCACTGCAACATCCAAGACACTTCCGTTCAACATGTAACTTCAAAGAAGGCGGCAAGGCAACACATCTCTCCGCCTCTCAGCGCCAGGCATTGACCCCCTTCATCCATGCAACCTCCACTTCTCCTTCCAGCCAACACAGGCTCAGGAAGCTGCTCTCATTGGATCCTCATATCTCTGCTGGATCGGATTTGCTTTCCTTTTGAACTTAGCAGCTCATATTACCGCAGCCCCATCACCTAGCTGTTCAACCTCTCCTTGCAGACCTGTGTATTCCCCGAGTATTGAAAACAAACTGTCACAACCGCCAAAGTGTGTATCTCTATAACAGTTAAAGTGCAGAATGACACAATGGGTTCTATACAAAAGAAAACTGTGTGATTCTGTAGACCTGACGGGGGCAAAGGTAACCTCATATACAGTTGCCAGGAACTCATTCAACAACTGCAGAGTGAGAACAATAATAACCATAGTGATAAAGCAATAACTACATTATCAAATACTGAGATTAAAAAATAAACATCATTATACTATTATTATAATAATTGATATTATTATAATACCAGCCCAGGGTTGTACAACAACAGCGCATTTGCTACATGACAAAACAAAAACGTATGCATAAACACAAAAGTGTATTCCCTTTAGTTCCATTATTTTGCAAGCGCATCAGGAGTAAAATGCACAGCAGCAACAAAACAAATCCAAAACAAAAAAATGTACATGAGGGGGAACATTGTCGATTATCCTTCCCCGTGTTTTGGCATCGCACATGAGTCGGCCTCCTGTCATCCTGATCGACTGTCCGGCGGTCTGCCTGTCAAATGCAGCTTGATCCCGGATGCCACAGCGGCGCCAGGTCTCTGTGAAGATGGGGCCATAACAGCCTCAAACCTCCCATCGCCACGTTTGCCTGAAGTCCTATTTCATTCATCTTATTTTCCTGCAACTGGACATCAGACCCTTTGGATAGGACTGGTCGATAGAATAGCCTTGGGCCAAAGCTTCCATCTTAGCTCTCCTTCTGAGGGGGTCATCTCAGCTTTAGGTGGCGTTTCATTTGGCTGGCTGGGTGGTGGGAAGATGTCACAACCAGATTAAACATTTCTGTATTACATTGAACAAATACTCAGAGGTTGGGTCATGGTTAAACACTTCTGATTTAAATTATTTTCATTAGCTACAGATTCTTCAATAGGATTCTTTCATTAGGTTGGTAAAAGAAATCTTATTTCAGTGTCAAAAAATGAGTTATGAAAACTATCAAATTATTCATCCACAATTCACTTCATACAGTCCCATTTATTTCTTACTGTGTAATAGTGCATTCTTGTTTGCTGTTATTGAATAATATAGTACAATAATATGTACATTTTCATTTTATTTCCCAGATTCTGCGCTTAACAAGGACAATCAGTGTCTGCTCTTCTGTCTGAAACCTACCTCTTCTCCGCCAAATACACTTCATAAAATATGGATATAGTCTCTTTGACTAGATCTGAGGAGCTAATGCATAATTACGTCTTTTTTTTAATCATTTGAACTAGTTTTTGGATTTGACTGTGGAGGAGTATAACAATGTAAGAGGATAACATTTTAAACCTTTGATGGTGTAGACTGAGATCATATTGATCTTATTTTAAACACTGGTAATAAAATGTCTGGAGCCTTTTCAACCAGCTGCTGAAACAATTCAAGCTGTAACACAAAACTGTGGCATGAAATGTTGATTGCACGTTACGTTGCACACCATTCAGTATTGTCCAGTCCAAAGAGAGACTCAAAATGTAGTTCTTTATGAACCAATAAGCAGAACAGAAATGAAAACTTGTTTTTATAATGTTGGTTGGAATAAGAATTGTGGAACCGGTTCGAGTCATGGTTTTTTTAATAGGATCTATAAGTGTGTAGCAATGGCAACACACCGTTCTTGTCTCACACACATGCCTCCCTCCGTTGCTGGGAACCCAATTTGTTCCTACAGCGGGCAGGTGTTTGCCGGCATTTCATTTGCTTTAGCCATTGTGTGATTGACTGGCATGATGAATAGCTCATTGTCATAAATTAAAATGACAAGGCACAGCTAAAAGATTTGCGGTTGGAACTCGCACTTGTGGGCTTTGACTCCACGTTACGTACGTTGGTCCACAAACCATTTATGGACGGATGATCAAATTCCTACCTAACGCTGGATAATATAGTCGAAAACATGTCAAGTGCAGCGTTAATGCTCAAGATTACATCACTGGTAAGGGCCAACATTCGTTCCAGCAAAAAGACATATTTCAATGACGGTGGACAGTGGAGAACGTGTTCATACTTAAGTGCATATGAGGTGTGTTAATTGATGGAAGTACTCGGTTTGAACGGCTATCAAGGGTGTATGGAATAAAATGTGACAAACTTTGATATGTGCTTGTATAGGCCAGCCAGCTAACCCTCTTCTTTGCCTAATGGCTGATAATAAAGAGGGCATCTTTGCAGAGATGACATGTGCGTGTCCTTCACTGGCCAAACACACACGGAGGGAGAGAGGCTGTGCGGACTGCCCTTCACAATACCAGGCCTGACATTAATCTTTAAATGACTGTTTCCTTTTCCCCAAGACTTTCAATCCATTAGTGGACACATCTTAAGATGGAGAGCGATTTCCATAAACTGGAAGGCAGAGAGGATGAAGGCAGCAGCTGCGCGTATATGTACGTACAGGGTGGGGTGGGATGTTAGAGGAAGTGCAACAGAAAGGATGATGTCAATGATAATGGAGGAGGGGAACAGAGAGAAAATGAAAGAGAGACAAGGAAAGGTTAAGGGAACATATCGGCATCAGAGAGAGAGAGAGAGAGAGAGAGAGAGAGGGAGAGAGATTCATTGGATAGCATTATTTCTGCCCGTTTTGTAGGGAAGGAGTTACTCTCTCCAAGTTTATATCTCATGTTCCACCCTGCATTGGAGATGGTGGGCGATGAAAGCATGAGGTGGATTGGTAGGGGGTTGGTAGGGGATTGGGAGTTTCTGGGCAATTCATACAACTGATTTCTTTTTTTTAGTACTGGTATTTCACGAGGCAGTTAAGAGTATTTTGCCTGAATGTTGTTTGGATGGTCAAGAAATAACAAACACTTAACATGTTCTATTCCCACACTTCTTTCATCTCCTTATCTTCTAATCAAATTCTGAATCCTCTCCTTCTCTCGTTCCTACACAGCTCTTCTTCTCTCACTCTCCTTCTCCACTGCCCTAAAATACCTGTTCTTCATGTCGTCATGCCAGACCTTACTGCCCATCTTCTTTGCCTTTTTTTCAGTCTTGCCTTTTATCCAGCTTTCTCCCATAATCCTTCTCTGTTGAATTAATTCTCTTCAACTTTTCAGTCTCTCCCTAATTTTTTCTTACCATCTTTCCGGAGACAGCCACCGCCCACACATCCACTGTTCTATTCTATTTTCTCATCTTGTCCAGCCTACCATATTTTCTATTTTCTGTTCTCCTCTCTCTCTCTTTCTCTCTCTCTCTCTCTCTCTCTCTCTCTCTCTCTCTCTCTCTCTCTCTCGCCTTCTATACCCCCACCCCACCTGTTCCCTCTTTTATTTCAAATCGGTCTCCTTCTCCCTTCTTTCCTTTTACTCTCAACTCTCTGGTCTTCCCCAAATCCTCCCATCACTTTGTCTTGCTTCCTCGGCTACTCCAGCGGTGAGCTATAGTGACTCTGACATCATTACCCTTGTTGTGACAGGTTTCATTTGTACCCCGTGGACCTATACATCAGTCTGACTGATAGTCCATGGCCCGGGGTCAGCGGAGTCCCGCCCAAGACGGGACAGAGTAACAGACACAACAGTCCTAAAAATCACTGCGGCCTGGGTAGCATTGGATATTATTCCATTACCCTTTCTGATAGGTCACGCTCAATGCCGGTTCAAGACATGGCCCAATCTTTTGCTTGCTTGAAGTAACAATGATTGAACAAAATAAAAAAACCAGAGGAAAATATGTCAAAGTGGCACTAACACTGTTTGATTGACAGGAAATTTCTGGAAAGTGATTTTTTTAAAAGAATTACCTTAACAAAGGGGTTAAGAAAACCTTAAATTTGGCAAACAAGTGTTATTCTTGAGATAAAATGTATATTTAATTGGTTTTGTCATCTAATAAACAGTTTGTCTGTCTAGTGAATCAATCACGAAAGGAAATCCTGCTTGAAAAGGTTATTTAGTCATCGGATGCGTCTTGAAATGTCATCATATTCATTTGTATTGATTCTGATGAATGTTCAAGGTTGTTTCAACACTATTTCTGGTCCACCGTAGCACATTTCATCCACAACCAAGTCTTACAACTTCCAATTGCATTACTTTCCTGAATAAATCTCTTACATATAATTTACAGTTTTTATTATAAATTATTTTAGTTCTGAATATAGTCTTGTTTTGGCATTTTATTCCAACTAATGGTTTAGTTAATACAATTCCCTTTTTATTTTTCCAGGTGACAATTGTTTTTAAGTGTCACTTTGTCCAGATTGCATCACTCAAGACAAAACTGCATTACAATCCTTGCAACACAAACAAACTAATAAAAGTAATTTGCTGTACCATATAAAACACAACATAAAGAACAGTATGTATTAATATTTAGTCATATTCATAAATGGGCTCCTGTGGGCAAAAATATGAAGTAATTCTAAGAGTATAAGACTTTGTATTGACCATGGATTTTATTTTAGTAGGAGATTATATATAATTGTGTAGATGATACAATTCATCAAAAGTAAAAGTCAAAATAACAATGATCCAGTAAATTACTTCCCATTAGAACCTTTAATCTGGAAGTAGTCTTTCAATTTTTCCATAAATGTGACGTCCAGTCAACCCTAACCCATTTCCATGTCTGCAGCATCGTTAATCCAGCCAATACATCAACAATACCTCCAGACTGCTCTGAGCCCGATTGATTTGTGGTCATTTTAATGTGTGGTGTATAAGCTTGCCGGCATCCTCTGTGGTCAGACAAATATAAATCCACTCGAGTGTGGAGCTTTTAATGGTCAAACTATCCTGTTCTTTCACAATGGAACAGATCCCAACTGCATTAATTCACCTATACAGGATAGAATGCTTGGAAATAAAAGGTAAGTGGTGCACAGAAGCCGGAATCCTGCATCACAATATTTGATATATGATATAACAGGATTGGATTTTTCGGATTTCTTATTTCTTTCATTTTTTTTAATTTCACTCCCTTATCAATTACCTTGGGATATTATGGGGTTTTGTCTGTGGACAACACAATTATCATGGTGCAGCCTTTTAATATTAAATCCCATTGCTAAATTACTAACTGTTGATTTTAGTAGTAATTATGTTCCAAATAACTTAATTATTAATTTTTCCAATTAAGCCCTTCATAATATGTTCCTTTGAGCTCAGTGACTGAGATTGTCAAATGAGCTCAACAGCTAAAAATGACGTATGGTTAGAATGTGCGTAAATGTCAATTTCTGTGTGAGTACGTATACACACACAAGAGGCTCAAATGTGTATGTGAGTGTCGGAGAAGGCGACTGACCACACATAGGGGACATTAATCACTCTGTTTCTTTATTCCCTCAGCTTTATGGACTGAGTGAGTTGAGGTCTGATGGATGGCTTGTCTCTCAGCCTGAATTCTGAAAGCAAGGCTGTAGCCTATCGACAGGCAACAGGTGCTTTGGGGAATACCCAGTTCACCCACAGTCCATGCAACTGTGTGTGGCTCCTAATGTATGTATTCCATAGAAGGTGGACTGTCTCTGTTCATGCTGTAGTGCACAGTACAAACAGGCAGTGATTCAGTCGCAGGTTTTCAAGGTGCCAGTATGTGAATCATTTAAGGCATACAAAATCAATAAATATAATGAAAGCCCTTCTACTACTGTGACCACGTGCTTTTTTACCTTAACCCTCAATAATGAATTACAACAATCTAACCAAGATTAAATAAATGCATGATGACCTACTCAAGATGATGAACAAATATTTTCTATAGTTTTTAAGGCCTCACACCTTAGGGCCCCCAGCAATACACCCAGTATGGGAAGACAATCGTACAGTGGCAGAAAACGCAGCTCGGATCTGTCCTCCCTGTTCCCCCTCTATGACTCCTCAGTAACACAGTGTTGTCATTCACCTAACCTTAGTGGCAGAGTGGAAGGTGTCTTTGCGCCTGCCAGTTGTTCTTGGCACTGCAACGCAAGGGAATAAACCTCGAAGCTTTCATTATGAGGCGTTTAGCAGATGTCTGACAAACTGCTCCACGAAACTTCGATCTTCCAATGACAATTTGGCGGGAAACGAATGTGTATGTGCGTGTGAAAAATCTGATTTTTAAGTATCAAATCAGATAACATGTTTACAGATTCCAGGTGAAAGGAAAAACAATGTAATCTGTTACATGCAATATTCTAACACTCCAATTTAGAAGCCTACTTTAAACGCACCACAGCCGCCATGTTACATTAATGTACATTGATGTTATTCATTGAAACCCGAAAGAGCAATAGACAAAATGCAGAGGTTATGACCTCAGTCATATAACCATTACTACACAAAGAAGTACGATATTTACAGTAGTATTGTGCCCTGCCTTCATTGTATAGGTGAAACAGACACTTTCATCAATACAGACAGACAAAATTGACTGTGACGGTCGGGGTCGATGTGTCCTGAGAGCAAAGGAATCGCCAGTCTAGATTTCCAGGAGGAGATGAGGAATTTTACCCCCCGGGATGTCTCAGCCTTAAATATAATCAAGCACATCCACTGTCAGTATGGAAAGACTGCTCCAAAGAGGGCTGAAACAAGGTTGGATTGTTGGATCGTATACCAAATGGTAAATGTTTGCACAGTACAGAAGTACAGAAGGTACCAGTGAAAACAGCAGGATAGCTGCTGATGTCACAGTTTGAGTTTGCCTTTTTAGCTAAATCGAGGAGGGGTCAGCTGATGCTGATACTAATTCTGTTTTGGAGCATTTCAAGATACATGCAACACAATTCATACCTTAACCACATGTTGATTTAGTAGTCCCCACTGTGGATACCCCCTGAAACAGTAATTCGTGTGGATGTCCTTCAGTCGGCTTTGTGTGCATTCTGGAGTATTTGGCAAGCCTCTTAAATAGCCTGGGTTAAATACCTTGTTCCTCCATTGATCTTTTTGCGTATTTCGCTGGTATCGGTCGGGCCACCGTTTCAACTTGATTAAAATGTGGTGGCTGGTACAGGAGGTCAAAAGCAGGGGTTAACAGCTATCGTGAATAACGCTCATTGTCACCCAGCGGGCCACTCCATAGAAATCACAACAGCTTTCCCCATCAGGTATGAGGTAGCAAGTATGCAACATTCCTAAATAGCCTCTTGTACATGCATTAACACTATGACTCAGAATGCTAATTGGTGAGGCTTTCAAATCCAACACCTTCAGCGGAATAAGAAGGGAGGGGGGGGGGGGGGAGCATCAAGAAATTCACACATTGACACATACGAGTGTACAAAAGCAGATATAAAAATAATCTACACACACACATCTCACTCTCAAGGTCAGGCGGTATTGGCAAATGGTAGGATAAAGGAAGCTCTAGCAGCCATGTGATGTCTGAGATGACATCACGCATGTCAGGACATGAAACACGAACGCAGCAATGTTTCTAGGCTATGTATTATTTCACAAGGTGGATTTCTTTTAAGAGAGGCGGTCTTCTTTTCATGATATTGAGACAAATTGGGACATGCCCATGAAAGCTACTCTGCTGATTAACTCTTCGCGGATGGCTTTTTATCTGTTGGCATTTGATGTACGACATCGCCGTAAGGGCTTCGGTCGAATGCAATCACGGGCTCTTTCATTGCGCCCCCCCCTCACCCCCTCGGATTGCCCGCTAGTTCTCGAGGGAGGCCATCCTTCAGAAAATATTGACTGGTGGACAGTGAGCGCCTGCGTGTGTATTAGGCTTCTTTAGAGAGAAATTGCAAATGCCTTTGTGTGTGTGTGTGTACGTGTGTGATGCCTGTCTGTCTCCACGTAGTAATTGAGAAAAAGGAGGATAGAGTCAACAATAGGGCAAAGGTCACCCGTTTTGTTAAAGGGAGAGATGAAATTCCATTTTCCTCAATACATTGGTCCCAAAATGCACCCGATGTTCTGTCTCTGTCCTTTCCCACACTGTTGACCGTCTACATTTACACATGCACGAGCTTTTGAGTTTGCTCTTACCTGCTGTATTATTATAGCATCTACAGGGTGCATATATGTATGTATGCTCACTGTTTATGTTTGATAAACAAAAGTTCTCCGGTGAAAAGGCCGTTAATGAGTTTTCATGCGCTTTTTACTCCGTTGCCAAATAACTAAAATATTTCTCATTTCCAATATGGTGATAGGTTATGATCTGTCCCATAAAAATCAACATTGCTTTCTAAGGAATGCTTGGCGGCATTTGGAGCATTGGTAGTACCATTATAAGTTACATTTTTTCGTATGTGGTACCTCACTGACACTGAGCTGAACATCAAGTGAGAGAAATGTGAGGAGGGTCAAGGGTTACTTTATCATTTGGTTTAATGTTAGAAAAGTTTTTGCGGTCATGAAGAAAAATGTAATCAAGCATTTGCAAAATTACTTTTTTTTGTTTTGCAACGTTGCAGTAACATGAGACGATTATAGTTTATACATTCATTTGTTTTCACCCGCTCTGTAGTGCAATATTAGACTCTATTAAAAGGAACTGCTACTCATTTCTTGCTTGAATTTCAGCTATTGCATTTGGAGCTTGTCCTCACAAAGAACCAGTAAAATAACTTGGACAAAGTAACCAGCTGTTCATTTCCTGTAGGAGATTATTTTTAATAGGCACTCAACATGGGGGCGCCTCGAATTGCAAAGAAATCCCGTATGTGGCATGAAGGTGTCCTAATTTTCTGCATATTTTGAAATGCAGAGCCAATAAAGCCCTTGCAGTCCTGAATGTATTGAACCACTTGCAGACAGAAGGTAAATGTTTCTAAATCCCAATGTTAGATGTTAATTAGTGAGTAGATACAGTTCGTCAGTAAGCAAAAGCCTAAACAGTGACATTCAAGTGAACTGAACAGATACGCACAGTGCTCAGGGCCGTGAATGCAGCCAAAAGGCAGATACTGTTGAACTGGAGTAGAAAGACTTTGGAACATTTCCTGAAAGTCTCAGACATCTGGTGCAAGTTTATCTTACAAAGGCAGTCACTAGCTAACAGACATTAATCCCCACCAGTGCTGTGAGCTTCGTGCTATGAGCTTCTGCTTAAATGACAGTAATTATCACTTCAGTCTTGAAGTGGAGACGCCAACAGTCTGGATGTCTTTGTTTAATCTGAGGAGAGATCCCTGACTCAATTTGCCACAAAACCGTTACACTGCACACACAGTTGTTTGGCCTGGTGTGCACTTAGTTGTGTGTGCGTGTGTGTTTGTTTGTGTGTGTTTGCGTACACTCAAGATCCATTAGCAACTGCCGATAAAAAGTCAAACTTGCATTTGTTCTGTATTTTTGGGAAGCAACTTTAGAGTAAAGTATTGGAATTCAGAGTTCTACATATGTGCATGTGTGTTTCTATGTTTTTTCTAGAAGAAAATGCGTTAAAATGAGGGCGTTGTCATATTTATATAAATAGAATAGCAAGGATGTCAGTCATCCTTGTTGGATAAATAAAAACGCAGCATATCTTAGGGGAAAACCCAAAGAATAATTATAATAATTACAACAATATCAACTGACAAAGCCTGTATATACACCAAATAGACTGCCCTTCCCTATTATACATTAATTCTATATACTATATATAAAAACTATTTAATTGACATATTTTTGGCATACAACAAAATTGCATAACCATATGACATCCAACTCATGATATATGAGGTTTTCACTTCAGTCACTTTCAAATCAGAATTCTATAGGATTTTAAGCAAAACATTTAATTCCTCTGATAATTAAATCACATTAACCTCAAACTCCAAATGAGAAACCATATCCATCCATCCGGGGTCTCTGGTGGAAGGTTAGAGAAAGCTGGACATGAGAGGAAGGTCAAACCTCTACTTTTTCTGAGGTTGTGCTAAAAACATGCCTCTGCCCTGTGCACGCTTGGATACTGTGTCATGTAGCGGATGTGTCTCGCTCAAGCGATAGGAGCATCTTGGTGGAAAAAAATCAAGGTCTTGCCCTTTTTAACCGTGTTCCCTTGCTCTGGGGTAACAGCCCCTAGGGCAGATAATAATGGAGTAATCCTCTTATATGTTGCTGCTCCCCTCACCCTCAAAGATCATTTTCTTCCGGTCTTGTGTATCATTCCATACTGAGCTGGCACAGTACTGAATGTTTTCCCATTTGAGTTTTGTTCACAGTTTGGCTCAGTTCAGGTTACACTGGAGAAATGCCAAGAAAATGAGAATTTATACAACAGATACAGATACAGATACAAAGTCAGCTTGTATTAATACTGTTCCAAACCAAATAATTAACTTCATTAATCGTTAAATTGATTTTGATTTTGGTGAATATGTCACCATTCGGGTTAAAATCACAACAAAACTCACTGGCACACATGCACTCAGTGGTTTTCAATAAACCCTGCAAAACAACTCACATTGGCACACATATCAGCGCCTCGGTCCAGGCATGTTGGACGCGGTGGGCAAAAGGTGCCCTGCTGTGCGGTTGGTGACAAAGACTATTTCTGTACTCGCTCTCAGACAGAGAGACAAGCAGGATGTGAACGAGGGGCACAAACCACACCGAACATTAGCATTCTCTTTTCTAAAGCTGTCATGTGTTTGGGCCACCATGCTGCAGCTACTGAAAGGTCGCAGGTCACCAGTACAAGTCTTAATAGTTGACTTATTTTTTCAATCTGACATGAATACTTCTTTTTTCAGTAATACTTCAGTACTCATAATCAGTACTATTACCACTTACCGTTCCAAAATGTGCAGAATTGCTCCCCTTGTTAGACAGTTGACTGTGGGATAATGAAGGCATGCTTTTGTTCCCTGTCAATGCAAACATGTTTACATTACGCCACTGCGATGATGGGTTGTAAAGAAAAGTACCCCGGTGTGATGAGAGCTTCTGACTGAATGGCAATGCCAGCTCTGTATTTGTGTGTGAGGCCTCTCTCTGAGGGATGCTTTCACTGTGAATCCAATACAGCAGCTTCGGACCGGTCCCGACTAATTCTGTTCAGATGGACACATGTGAATATCGATAATTTTCACTGGATTGGTAACACAGCCATGGTTAGGACGCAAACAGTAATCCTCTCTGTGACAGTGACAATGACATCTTATTCCTTCAGATTTGTCTTTGTCAAACCACAGGATTTTTCCATATTGTACTCAGCCAGGGTGTGATATAGTATCATATAATAGAATCAAATAGAGGTGGGCGACAGGGGGACATAGGGAGATGTATTGTTGGTTGGATGAGGAGGAGTGGGGCACATTTGTGAAGCCATTATCAGTAGTATCCTGGAATTTGTCAGAGTCAATAACAGGACTGGCTGTTCATTGACAGACAAGCCTCTAACGCACAGTGGATCTGTAATTCCTCACCAGACATCGATGTCTGCGCATCAGCTCTATATATTATGGCTTGTTTTGGCAGGGATTGAGAAGACGCAGAGGGGACACCAGTAACAAGAGTGGAATACTAACTAAGTGTGGCCTGGATGAGTAAATAGCAGGAGAGTTTCGACACAATGGCCACTTTTTGAGGGGTTTTGAAGAACCGATATTGAAAACGGAGATAATGTGGCGAAGATGAAGCGCTGGCTGATCAGACGGCTATTAGCTGCATCCTGCCGCTACTCGTTTTAGAGGGCTTTTTCGCTCTCCTCTCCTCTCACAAATGCTCTTTTAAGTGTATTCATATTGACTGCTATAAGATACACATCTTTAAATAGAAGAGTTGGTGTAAGAAGGGCACTTGCGGGGGAGGGGTTGAAGAGAAAAACAAGTTTGTCTTTGATGTCTGTTTTACTTAACCCTTAAAAATAAGCCTTGATGAAATTCTAGGATCAATACATCTCTAGGGAGTACAAAAGATCAAATATAGGCTCTTCGTTTACGTACTTTTTTCTTCCCAATCCCCTCAATGGCTCTCCCCCTATGTGTGCGCCCAACGAGTGTATGGCTCTGCTCACTGGCTCCAGTCGCATTCTCCATGCCGCCCGGCCGCCGCTTGCATAACATAATGATTACTCTTTGAAAAAAAGTTACTCTTGGGGATTGCGAAGCAAAGCTGTGGTTGAAAAATGATGTTTCCACACAATTACATAGGGATAATGGAAGATGTCCACTCTTTTCTCTGCATACTTTGGTCAGTTGAAAAAGGGGAGGAGAGAGAAACTCGCTGTTAGCAGCAGATTGAAAGTTGTGGTTGGAGTCAGTAAGGTGTGCCAAGTATCACAGCTGTATGCTGCAATCGATGGCCTGGCTACTAGAGACCAGGGATCAATGAGGCCCTTCTGTTCACACTGCAGGCTTCTCTTGTTGTTGCTCATGAGCATGTGGCTACGGCCAGTTTTTTTTCCTTTGATGAGATTAGTTGCAGCATAACTCAAGACAGACGGAGACATATCAGCACTTAGCACTCATTTTATGTATATCCATTTATTGCAGGTTGACTGCAAATTGCCTTGTTCTGTTGGTCCAATTCCAAGGAGGTGCTCATGAACATAGTCAAACGAATTCACCATCTCACAGATTTGATCCTTTATTACAGGGTCACACCAACATGGTATAGCAAGAGCTAATTTCTGCCAGTGTGGAGCACAACTTGTCTTCAAGCCCCTGCAAAGAAGGGCCATTGCACTTACATAACTTACATAGCTCCTTCGATAAGTTGGAAGATGCTAAATGGTGCAATTTCTTGGTTTTAGATTGCGTACAACATTGAAACAATGTGAATGGAATGTACATTGTCATTAAGTTGACACTGGGGCGGTCACTTTTGGTTAGATTCACTTGTTTATTGTCAGCTTACTGAAATTTTGAACTTGTGCACTGACTGTGAAGGTTGATGAAAAATTTCTAGCTAAAATCCTGCCGTGGTCTTTTTTTTATCATGATATGTGATTATTCCAACCCAACCTACACTCACGTCATGCCCTTTTCTGACATCACACACCGCCAGTCAAACTCAAAATTGCAAAGCACTGAGCACTTGAATATGATTGGAAACGTTTGAGGGACTCAGTTCCAAAAAGGCAGCCGGGGCAGGCTGGGAGCGTCTAATTCCCCCTCTGCCTCTCAGGTCTTTTGGCCAACTGACATCTCTAGAGAGAGAGGTTGTGGGAATGCCGTCTCCCTGCTCTCTTTCCTTATTCTTTAGCCCCGTCTCGACAGATTCAGATAAAGGGGCCACCGGCACAGCCTCCGGTGTTTCAAGTCTGATTAATCCTCTGATTAAATTAATCCAGCGATGCTTCAACAGAGGGAAGACATCCCTCACTGGAAAGTCTCCAGCTCTAAAAGAGAACTGTGGATATGTTCCTTTTTTTCCTTCACCGTGCTTATCTTCACTACGGTTTGTTGCTTTTAATCACGTATCTCGCCTCACTTGAAAGAGATTATAAATCAGGATTTTACTTACTCTGTGGATTGCTACTGGATCGCCTCCTGATTTGTTTTCACTCTAATTTCTGCCAATTTCTGCCATGTGAATACTTTCTGAAACCTGTGTTCGATTCGAGGCCTTGCCTTTTGTTCAAAGAGACAAAAGCTAATGAAAGTCAGGTACGGGAGAACGCCATACCTCACACACTGTATGATACAATAGGAGACATTTCCTGATTTATCACCCGAGTACGAGCAATGAATGGAAGATGTTAATGAAGGTCAAATGATAAAATGCTTTCTCTGGGTTCAAAGCGAGGTTGGGTCTATTAAATTCTCCCCTCAACCGCGCACACACACATCTGTACAAACTAATTTATTCAGCCCTCTGCAGCTTAATGATTGGGGGACATTTACTTCACATAAGGTCTCTTTGCTATACTGTTATTGTAAAGAGTTCCCAGCTAATTAGCCTTTTTGGACCTTGCCCATCTCCCAAACACTAGATAGACTGGATGTGCGGTGGTAATGTGCAGTTCTCTCTATTGTATTTAGGAGTGAATTTATTTTCAAATTATGAAGCATTACAGTTTAGCAATAATCCTGTTTGTCGATGAATGCTACAATTTGATTCTTCAAAAGGACATTAGTGTAGTTCATTAATACAGTTGAGTGATTTAAATCACTGTTTACGTTTGGACTCATTTCCGTCCCGATTTCTATACAGTATGCTGACGAAACCTCTCCTTGACTTACTCCAACATTCAGTACGAGATGCTCATTTACGTCTAACTAAATTTCACGAGTATGTATCTATGTTTGAGGAGGAGGAAAATAAAAAAGGAAAAAAAAAACAGGCACAATCTCAATCATAGTTAAGGAATAGTCAATGTCCTGTTTACGTTTTAGGCTTTTGGTTCTAGGTGTCACACAAAGGGATTCACACGGAGCGAGCTTGTCCGATTCCGGTGTCTGGGCACATTGACATGACACATCGCTGCGGGTAAGAATGTTTTTCACTGTAAGATCAAGCCTTTGACCTTTTAGTTACAGAATATATTCTGTCCAACATCAAGGCCATCCTGCTTCCTGTCCGGATAGCGGGCCCCACGGCAACAAGCATCACTTCGAGCCCATGTACTCCTGTTACACAACTCTGGTTGAATATTGCCCCTTGCAACCACACTGCTTCAGGTTATACTGAGCACGAGCCCAAATGGGCTTAAATTTTTAATTTGCGCTGGAAAACAGAGATCACATCTTGGGAGGATAGCATATCTGTAATTTATTTAAGAACCCCACAGAGGCAGAGTTATTTTGGAGGCAGAAAGCTGGACGGGGAAGTATCTGTGTGGCATTTTTTTGTTCAGCCCAGGGGGCTTGTAGGTAGACTCCACTCAGCAGTGACCTTCTCGGTGATGTGGAGTAGCACTGAGGATGAACATTCTATTTATGTTCCGATCCTCGGGAAAGAAGGACTTGTTGAGTGCGAAAGAATTAAACAGTTGAATAATTGATTGAAAGCTTTGCCTAAACTCTGAAACCCTTAACGTTTGAATAGAGAAAAGTGATTCACCAGCTCTGTCCTCCTTGCAGCCTCATCTTGAATCCCTCCCCCTGTTTGAAGGCACACTTTTCTGAAGACTGTCGTGCTCACTGAGCTGGTCAAATACCGTTGCATTTGCTGGAGCGAAAGAAAAGCTTTGACGCTATTCACGATTAGCACTAGTACATCTGGCAGGTGTCTGTTTACTCAAGCAGCATGCGACAAACACGCATGCAACAGTCTGCAGTAATTCTAAATAACCGTAAAAGCTGCCACTTATCCACGGTGGCGCGGTAAGTAGGGGAGAGGGGAGGAGGGGGTGGGGGGGTATGGAGGCTGCTGGTGGTGGCACGCTATCATGCAGTTCACCCTTAATGAGTTTGGATTAGCAGGGATGATCCGGGCATTGCAAAGACCCTGGTCCAGTGTGCTGGTAGAGGTTGTGTGTGTGTGGCGATGGGAGATGACATCATGACCGAATCAGTTTGGAAATCTTTCCCAGAATTGTCCACAGTGGCAGACTGTAACAATAATACATGGGATGATTTAGTGTGCGTGTGTGTGTACGTGGGTGTGTGTGTGTGCACACTCCTCTTTTCCTCTCCCCACCAATCACCCTGGAGTGCATCAGCAACCCCTTTATGGCGTGTGAAGTGTCCGATTTAGGCAATAGTTTTTGGGGCACAGTGTGTCCAATGCAGGTGCCTCTTTTAGCCTAAATGCTGCAAACTTCAACTCCTCGCTGTAAGCTTCCGCGATGCTGTAAAAGTTCTACTAGCAATTTCATTGGAGACCAACAGCCAATCACAATTGACCTTCTTTAATTCTCTGATTGGTTGGTTTTGTGGCACAAATGTAACGCTGCTGCAAGTCGAGCGAGCGCGTGAGTGAAACGTCGAGCGAGCGCAGAGTGAAGATCGAGGTGGCGACAACTGCCCGCGCGCAGAAAACAAGTTTGTGGAGAGGGCAGCTGAGTAAACTGCGCGCATGGAATGTGTTCTCTGTGCTCAAAAATTAAAATTACGCACTCAGGATTGTGGCACAAATATAACGCCATACCCCTTCCCTGATTAATATGTCTGCGCAGTGATTTATTCAGATCTAATTTTTTGGCGGGCCGTTGGCTGCGGGGATAAAGTAGCATGTAAGTAACAAGTTGTTACTATTTTTCTTTTCTTTTTTCTTTCTCAACATTGTTTAAAGGAGGAGCATTTAGAGATGGGAAATGGGCCTTAGATATTAGCATCATTTCATGATCGGACAGTGTTTTTGGATGCTTTTTTTGGATGAATCAAACCCATGCAGGCATGATTTTTTGTTTTGCGGCTACTGCGGTTCACAAATCAAGCCGCAGCTAAGAGAGGTTTTTGGGGCAGCTTGTGGCCGTAACATCACTGGTTCGAAATTGCATGCTGAAAGTTCAGTCAACGTCTGTGTGGTGAAGCATGTAAATGAGCCCAGCTGCTGCGTCCCTTAGCAACTACTGATGAGCTTCTCTTAAACTTGCAATCAAACCAAAAGGGTGCACTGAGAAGTTATATATTATTTCAGCCCTGAACGAGTAAAACAGACGAAGGTGAAGGTTTCAAATGGCAAAGGCGAAAGGACGTTGCAATTTCACACAGGTGCTGAAGCGTCAGCCTCTCTAAATGAAACGGCTGATGCCCCCACTGTTGTTTTGAACCAGAGGTCAAGTTAACAAGCTGACTTCTCAAACACTTTATCGTGTCAGTTCGACGACGGCCATCCCTCCCGGTCAGCTCCTAATCCGGAGATTTGTAGCTGTGGCACAAAAACGTTACAATGATATGGCTGCTGTCAGAATGAAATATGGGCCATTGTCACGAAACAGCAAAGCCATTCTTCTGCTGAACCCTGGACCTCTACGGTGGGGACACGCCGTGCAACTGTGCGAGATGAAAATCGCACACTCAGGCAACAGTTTGAGTTGCAGCCGTGGACATGTGGTCTGGGAGATGATTTATAATAATTAATCTGCTTTGTCCAGTCCCAACTGCCTTTCCACTCAAACCCCCCACCAATCCAACCCACACACACACACACAACCTCCCCAACCCCTTGTCAGTCAGGCTTCACAGCTGTGACTCGGCGCCTTTCCAAACCAATGTCACCAATGTCCCTATCGAAGGACATTGTAGGGGAATTAGTCGGACTATCTCTCTCTCTCTCTCTCTCTCTCTCTCTCTCTCCCCGATAAACCTCGACAGCTTCACCATAGAACAAGTGCTGTGCTTTATCACGGCCATCATATCATGAACCATTAACATGAGGGCCTACAATAACATTATTTATGGAGGCGTTAATATTAATATCGACCTGTGAACTGTCGGGGGAGCTGATTTACCGAGCGCAGGAAAGCCCAGCCATGTGGGGCTAGCAGGTGGACTAATTGAATATCAGTCATCGTGTACAGCATGCCGATGGAAGACAGTCGCCAATGAGGAAGAGCACATGCAAATGTCCAAATCTATACGCGCAAAAGGGCTTACACGCAGATCTCACTCCGAGCCGAGCAGCGAGAAGTACCTTGTGCGTGCAAGTGTACTTCACAAAGGTCACCTCGTGGACTTTTCATCCGCTGACGCACGGCAGCAATATTGACTTTGGCTCTGCTGCGAGCGTGTTACAATAATTGACGCTTTTGCACTTATCTGCACAGAACAGGCCCCGCTAATGAAACTTCAGTCTGAGCGGCTCATTGCTGGAGTGTTTCATCTGTGAATGGTGGCGTTTGAGTGTGCAGAGGTTTCTCTGACAGCGCACAGAGGTGCCGGATTAGTTAGCAGCCGTCGCGAATAATGAGGTTGTAGGACAAAGTCGCTGTGGTTGAGTGTGGGTTTTGTTTTGAAGGCAGCGGCCAGATTTTTTGTGATTTTTGGTCACTTTGACAAAAAGGCTTTTCCCAGAGGTTTTTAAAGGGTTTACTAGTCGAAACAAGGTGCTCCCAGCAGTGCTGCTGTTGAACTGTTGGTCCTTTTCAGTTTGAGGAGATCCAAAGGGGAATTTAATTGGGGAAAGAAATTGTCCACATGATAAGTCAGTAAATACGTTTTACTGGATATTCATGAATTCATCCATATAGCTGACACGAGGGAACACAGGAGAACACAGTAGACACTTTGGGGGATTTTTATACCTCTTATGTTCATATTTGAAGTTTTCATGGGTTTTGAGAGGATCTTTCTGCTCAAATCCTTAGATTTGTTTATTTCATAATGATTCCTAGTTCATTAAATGATTTGTTTGCAGGTCGATTACAACAATACATTTATTAAACTCAGATTGACCTCTCTCTTTGTCTTTTAAAAATTAAAGTTGTGCTGCTGCAGCCTTTACATTCATTTGACTATAACCAAACTGTTGAAAGTGAGCATAATTCAACACATATACTGCACTTTAATTGAAACTTCCATTCATGACATCATGAGACAGCTTAGCCGTAGAACTTTTAAACTGTCAAAATAGCTCACTGGATCTGTAGTGGTACAAAAAAAAGGAATATTACAACTGAGACGTGTGGACATTTGGTCTTTTGCTGTCTGTGTCTTTTGTGGGTCAGAATGTTGCCTGGAGTACATTGGAATGCATTTGAATGACTAAAGGAGATCATTACCCAATGAATGTCTCATTATGTATTTTTCAAAGCCCAAATGGGCCTTGACTGGTGCCTCACTGCCTTGCTAAATGGCTCTTCATTTCCATGAAGTATATTCTCCTTTTTTACATTTCCCTATTTAGGCATTTAGTCAATGCTCTGAACCAGAGGCCTGCAGGGCAGTATCACGTAGAGACCTGTTCAAGGACAGTACATAACACAGCACAGCCTCTGATTGTGACCACTCAAAGAATCTTACAAGTGACATTTATGTTCAATTTCCTTTTATTATGACTGTTTCTAGAACTAGGCAGGCTGTTTTATGTATACAGGTAAAAGCCAGTAAATTAGAATATTTTGAAAAACTTGATTTATTTCAGTAATTGCATTCAAAAGGTGTAACTTGTACATTATATTTATTCATTGCACACAGTCTGATGCATTCAAATGTTTATTTCATTTAATTTTGATGATTTGAAGTGAACAATAACAAATGAAAATCCAAAATTCCGTGTGTTACAAAATTAGAATATTACTTAAGGCTAATACAAAAAAGGGATTTTTTAGAAATGTTGGCCAACTGAAAAGTATGAAAAGGAAAAATATGAGCATGTACAATACTCAATACTTGGTTGGAGCTCCTTTTGCCTCAATTACTGCATTAATGCGGCGTGGCATGGAGTCGATGAGTTTCTGGCACTGCTCAGGTGTTATGAGAGCCCAGGTTGCTCTGATAGTGGCCTTCAACTCTTCTGCGTTGTTGGGTCTGGCATTCTGCATCTTCCTTTTCACAATACCCCACAGATTTTCTATGGGGCTAAGGTCAGGGGAGTTGGCTGGCCAATTCAGAACAGAAATACCATGGTCCGTAAACCAGGCACGGGTAGATTTTGCGCTGTGTGCAGGCGCCAAGTCCTGTTGCTTGAAAGACATGGGTTTCAACTGCCGCATACCTCGTGTCAAGCCACTGTTGACCAAGAAACAGCGCGAAAAGCGTCTCACCTGGGCTAAGGAAAAAAAGAGCTGGACTGCTGCTGAGTGGTCCAAAGTCATGTTTTCTGACGAAAGCAAATTTTGCATTTCCTTTGGAAATCGAGGTCCCAGAGTCTGGAGGAAGACAGGAGAGGCACAGGATCCACGTTGCCTGAAGTCTAGTGTAAAGTTTCCACCATCAGTGATGGTTTCGGGTGCCATGTGATCTGCTGGTGTCGGTCCACTCTGTTTCCTGAGATCCAGGGGCAACGCAGCCGTCTAGCAGCAAGTTTTAGAGCACTTCATGCTTCCTGCTGCTGACCTGCTCTATGGAGATGGAGATTTCAGGTTCCAACAGGACTTGGCGCCTGCACACAGCGCAAAATCTACCCGTGCCTGGTTTACGGACCATGGTATTTCTGTTCTTAAACAGAACATTTGAATGCATCAGTCTGTGTGCAATGAATAAATATCATGTACAAGTTACACCTTTTGAATGCAATTACTGAAATAAATCAAGTTTTTCAAAATATTCTAATTTACTGGCTTTTACCTGTATACTGTACAGTCACTCATGAATTAATTCAAGGAATTGCCAGTACTTTTCCTTATGCATTAAGGAAAGGAAAGGGCCGGCCCAAGGCATAAGCGAACTAACAGTTCGCTTATGCCTTGGGCCGGCCCTGGTGGGAAGTAAAAACGTGTCTTTGAAGGGCACAGTTTAAAAATATAAGTACTACAGGGCTGTGATGTTGACAGCATTCTGTGTTTTGCAATCCCGATTGAGAAAGGATGGCTTAGTTGTATGTCAGAAGAAGCACCAGCCTGCTGTTGTGTGGTAAAATAAACATAGTTTATTAGTCATGTCCTCTTTAGTACGAGCAAAGATACGTTTGTATGGGTTGGATTTGACTTGGCATTTGTAATTTTGTTTTATTTAAAAGGCACTATGTAATATTCAAACATAAACGTCCGGATTTGATGCACTAATACCAGAATATAGCTTTGACTAATTTGCCTCTGAGAACAAACAGCACAGGTTAAGAGACATTTAAAAAAATATATATATATTCCAAAATCATTCAAGGTCAATGGTGTCAACGAGGTGGCGGAAGGAGTTTGTAATTGTATCACCTCTTCCGTCGCAATATTTTGACAAACCTCTAATTCTGCAGGAAGGAACAGTCAGTGAGTAACATGAACAGCTGCCAAGAGCTCAAATTGCTTTTCAGTCACAGAAAGAGCACCTAAGCTGTTTCCTCATTTCCCTTGACACTCCTCTCTTCCTCTCCTGACTTTATTTCTCCAACTTGTCATTTCCTTTCTCTTCCACTCTCCATTCCTCATGGCTTGTTCCTTTGTCTCCACCTACCATTATCTCTTCTCCTGTCTGTTCCTCTTTGCTCCTACTTGATTCTCCTCTAAGTTTCCTCTCTTCCTGCCCGGGCTTTTCTTCACCTGTCGTTGTCTCTCCTTTAACAGGTCCCTTCTGGGCTCCTCCTCTCTTCTCTTGCCGTGTCTTCCCCTCCCCTGTCACTGTCTGCTCTCCTCTCTCTGAACCCGTCCTCCTGCCACCTCCCACTTCTCCTCTCATTTCTTTCTTTCTCCTTGACACGTCCCTTCTGTTTAGCTCAACCTCACATCTTTTCGCACTCCTTTCCACTCCCACTTTCAGAGACGCTTCCTCTTTCCTCTCGGTTCTCTTTCTTTTCTCCTTACTCTAATGAAGATTTTTTTTTTTTAATTGCATCCGAACGACGGGGAGGGAGGTAGATGAGTGCGTTAGGGTCGGATGAAGACGTAAGGTGCTACCATGGCAACGTTGTTTCATTTCTAAGAGAAAAAAAAAATTTCGTATTGACATTTTCTTTTACTTCTCTGGTAGCACACCTGTTGTGGGTCAGCCTGAATGTTTCCTTTTCCTCTCATTCTGGATGTACCATATGTGGTCACGTTGCTGGAGAGAAAATACATGGTTCCATTTCTGAGCATGCATGTTTTCATTCCCCAATTCCCCATGCACCATGATGCTCGGCCATCTGTCTCAGCACGATGACTAAACTCAATGCCAATATGTTGCGGGGTCATGAGAAAACAAACCGGAGCTGAATTTGTCACATGAGCGGACAAAGCATAACTTAACCCTCTATCCATACAAAAAAAAAAAGAAACTGAGCATCGGCCTCTCACCTGCATGTTATTACGAGGACACCGGGCGACATTTGCAATTCATTAGTTGTTAATTTAGAGTGAGTTTCTGCTTCCGTGCTGTCTTGCAAACGCTTCATTCCGGCTTATTAATGGCGACTCGCCCAGCTAAGGGAGTGTCTCATGCGATGGAGGAAGCGGTAGTAGAACAGCGTGTGTGCAGTGAATATATGCTGTACATTAAACAAATTCCCCCACCCTCTTCTAGGCAGCTGAGCGCGTGGGTGATTGAAGTATTGCAGAACGTGCCTTCATTTTTTTTTCCTTGGCTCTCTCACTGACACACGAAATGCATGCTCATGTGTATCCAGCAACACATTTGTGTGTTTTAAGACCTTTTCGTTCACAACCAGAGCAAATGCCTGTCCAACTCGCCTCATGTACAATTATTTATTCACTCTAGTACCCTCACATTCTACCTTCACAATAAGGTTTATTTTTTGTTGACCCTGATTGGGTGGCGAGGACTGACCTGACCCATGTGACTGATGGAGGGTGATGGGAGACTGTCTGCAAGCAGCGTGCAGTTCAGGAGTCAAAGGCGAAAGGTTAGGAGGAGAAAATTCCATCATATCAGGTTGAGCACAGCAATTTGCATTTTGCTGCCAAAACGTTTCCTTAATAATGCCTTTTTGAGAACGTAAGGTTTTACATTTTAGTTAATATCTAATTTTTGTATTTAATCTGCAAATATTTTAATTGTTTAGTACTCGCCTTCCGCATAGTTTAAGATGTTATGCCTTGTGGGTAATGATATCGCAGCACAGGCACTGCATTTGCGCTTGCTATGAATTATGTGCTCTCATTACTTGAACACTATCTGCATAGTGATTTGATCTCTGAGTATGCAGAACTTGCATAAATATTGTATCAAGTAAGATGAAGTCAAAATTCCGCTATTTTGAAAACTCCAAAGCCGCTGCTTCTCCATTTGAGGAAGCTCCCTTATACCAGAACCCCAGCGACCGTGTTCATTGATCGTGCCCCTGACGTCCACTCCAGCAATGATATTGACATCGTTATCTAGAAGGAGACTCCGGGCGCAAGGTAATGATGAGCTCCTCTGACCTTTCACTGGAGATAACCTTCCTCTGCTGCTCGGTGGAAGCTCCTTGGGGCGGACTCGCGGCTTCCCACACCAGCGGACCTGACCTGAGCGTATCGGCTGAATATTGAGTGAGGCTAGTGTACAGTGGACGTCGCATCTAGATGCATAGAAACTCAACAGAAGTACGTGTACCATGCCGTGAACAGACACAAAAAAAACTCAAGTCAATATGCAGTCAGTAGCAGAATAATCACCAACAAAACTAAGCGCACACTGAAACGGGGATACGCTTGACACGCACCATTGCGGAACGAAGTGTAAACGTATGGATCTGTTCTTAAGTTAATGTATTCAAACAAGCTTTGTCCACACTCACGAACACATCCGCACACATACTGCACTCCCACGGATCTGGACTAGGCTCATTAGAGACGTGTAGGAGAAAATGAAGGAGAAAAAAAAGTCAGGAGGGATTTCATGCAGATTCGCACTCCGCTGCTTTCGGGCAATCAGCGGCAAGCCTCCTCTTTGCCCGAGAACTGTCGTCCTGCGGACACAAAGGGCAAAGAGGAAAGCGAGAGAGAGAGACTCATCTGTGCGTTTGTTGAAATCCTTGTCCTAACACTTGAGGAGGCAGTTCATTTAGTAGTCCCTTTCATTAATGTTTCTCTTTCATTTTCCCTCTTTTTCCTTTACTCCCTCTCCCTCTTTTTATATCTGCTGTAAAGGTGCAAGTGAACCAGTAACAGGAAGAAGAAGAAGAAGAAGAAGAAGAAGAAGAAGAAGAAGAAGAAGAAGAAGACAAAGACGGAGCCGTGGGAGCAGCTGAAGATATGAAGCTAAAGAGGTTTTGAAAACAACCCAGTTGTAAGTGGCCCATAATTTCTTTTTTCACAGTGCAGCACCGATAAGGACAGTCGTTTGGGTTTCCATAATAGGTCATCTTACATTGTGGGACACAAATATAGATCATTTTGCATAAGGTGTTGCATGAAGTTCAATAGATTTGGGTCAGTGTATGTCATTCAGATCGACTGCAAAATGGATTTAGCTGTGACACATTTGGATTGACTGTATTTGAACTTTGAAGAGGTCTCTATGCTCTTTTTATCCTCCTCAGATCTGTTTCACCTTTTCACTTCATACCTCGACCTTCCCGTTCCTTTCTTCGTTCCTTCTTTCCATCTCTCTGTGATGTACTAATTTTTGATTGATGTAGTGGCATAAACCCATCTCAATAAGATATTTTCTATCCTTGTGGCTCCCGGGTTGGTCACCGCTGCAGATGGCATTTGATACCAGTCTGGAGCAACTGGAAAGCTTCAATATTGTCAAATCCATTTAAAAAAGACAATTTTCATTCAATTATTCAGCAGGGAAGCCTTCTTTATGTTCAAATTCATATAATCTGGTTTGGCAGCGGATCTTTTCCCCCCATAATTAAGAAATTGCAGACAATAAATGTTTTCATCTCATTGATGGACTCTCAACAGTGGCCATGAAGCAATGCATCGACCAAGTAGATGGAAACACCCATAGAAAGCTTTTTACAACAATGGATTCCTCTTCTTAGTCACCAAAGTCAGTGCATTGTGTTCTTGCTGTATATTTCACGCTAATGAGCACAGCACAGTGGTCCTTATTTTCCCTTTCCCTAACAAACACCATTACATGTTGCATTGTAAACTGTCTTCTTTTCTCCGAATGTGAACCCCATTTTACGGGCCGTTTGCCTTGAGATTATAAGTCTTCGGCCTTTCTTGACTGAAATTAACTGCTTTTAATTCCACAGTAAATAAATAAATTTAATTTATATTTTACTACAATAGTCTCTTAAGATTAAAGTATGTCCGTCCAGTAATTCCAAGATATAATGACGACACAGTTAGTTTACACTAGCCATAAATACAAAAAGAAAATGCATAGCAACATTTAAGCAAGAATACAATTTTATGTTTCTTAAATTATTATTTAGTTTTTTTGTATCGTTGTTCATTTTGAAATCAAATCCCATCATTTTAATTTAACATGTGTGCACTGTATGTCCATGTAGATTAATTTGACTCATCCACATATTAAACCACCAGGTCAAAATATAATCTCCTGTTTTTCCGCCAAAATGTCCTCCAGCTCCAGTCCAGTGGATAGTTTGTTTCAGATCTAAAAAATGTACCGAAGCTGAGTGTACGGCCATTACATGCACTGCACACCCCATCCTCATTTCCATATCGTAACTTGATTATCGGCACTGCCGGCAGAGTGGTAGACATGCAGAAACTGTGGATGAGAGTGAACTAGCGGGTGTCAGATCAGATGCCGTCCTGCAAGGCATCCCCTCTCCACGTGCGCGGGGCGGCTTGCTCCTATTCACCTCGCTGCCAGAGGCCACCGGCTTGATAAAATAACAGCTGTATTCAACATATTGGGCTGCGATGAAAGTGACGCCTTGTTGAACTGCTTCATTTGACTGCAGAAATGTTTTTTTTGCTGCCTGACTGTGTCATTTACACATCAGCAAATAGATTTCAGAGAATTTTCAAGACTGTTTCAAAAGATGTTATTTGGAAACAGATTTGATTAATGTATTCATAGACTGAACTTGAAAACACAGAAAGCACCACATTTACTGTGGCTGGAGTTTGTCTCCTCATGTCACAACTTGTCCTGCAGGGGGTCAGGTGGAATTTGTTCCAGTTTCAAATGCCAAGAGTCAAATGTTCTTCTTTCTTTCCACATGCATTACAAATGACAAGTATCATGCAATTAAATTCCTCGATTTTGAAGGACCTTACCACAGTGGCCGCATGTTTAGATCCGTGCATGTCATTTCCACTCTGTCCTAGACATTAAGGGCAAAAAACATATCAAAAGTATATTCTGCAATAAGAATAGGGAGTGAACATTTGAAAATTCAGCATGAATAAAGGAAATGGCACATTTAAAAGAACTTTGCACCAGGAATGACATTACACCCACACTCCATGTTAAAAATAAGATTGGATCCTCGCATTTGAAATCCTTAGATGTTATTGCGCTTAACGGCTTGAAGATAAAACACGTGTCCGCATGTCTCTGAAAAATCTGAGCCTGACTAGATTATTCTAGGAATCATGACAACAATTTCCTTATGCTCCTGCAGGTTAGACCACCAATAAGAAAAGGTCATTAGTGTTAGATTGCTATTCTATGGAGCAGGAAAAACAAGTTATCATCTCTATAACTCTTTACCTTTCTCCAATAATTTAACAAAAAACAATAAAAGTCATTGCAAAAACTTTAGAGCTGTCCACCAATCTATAGTTTTGGATCTGAATTAGTGAGAAAAGACGTTACAACATTTAGTAAAGAAACCCTTGATGCATCCGCCCACCAGGGTTTCTAGGTCATCTCATTTTGATGCCTACCCATGCAAACCCAAGAGTTGTTGCATATTCAGGGTAGGGTCAGGTTCATACCTGACGTGGTCAAAACCCAAGGGCCTTTGCAACTGAATACAAAGGCAGCAGCGAGTGTCGGCTGAGTCTCCAAGGAAGAGAGAGCAGCAGCTTTTGAGTGCGTGCCTCCGAAGATGTTAGCTGCACAATTAAACAAAGTTCTGCTAATCTTCACAGCTGGCGTCAAGAGGCATTGTGTTCTCGCAGAGCAGTGTTGTAGTATGGCAGTCGAGTTCGGCGGGTTCTATAATATTACACTGATAATATCAGTGCCTTCACTGCACTGTACTAACAACAACCCTTGCAAAGGGAGACAAAAAGTGTAGCAATAAATTAGCGTTATTCAATTAAATGCACTCTACTTATTTGTTGCGGCACACAAATACATTTAAATTGACCTCAGCTTTGGAGGTAATGAATTAATGATTTATGATAATGCCTCTCAATGTAATTTCATGGCGTTTGTGAATGAAACATTTTTGTCTTTACACTTTCCTCGCAGTGATGGTGGAGAGCCATCCAGCGTGATTTATTTTCTAATGTGTGTCTTGTGTCATAATGAAGTAGTTTGAAAACTATCCTGCTAAACTTTTGGGAAACTGACGGAAGGAAATAAACAACCTGCCGATGTGTCCCAATATAAAAGACGGGTGGATATTTTTAGGGTGGGGCGGAGAGATGCTATCTTAGGTCTATTAATGCAGTCATTGCTGTGTTGCCCCGGGCCGTGGGACCTAATCCAGAGGAGTGAGAGTGAATGGGGACCGTGGCTCGAGCTTGCCAGACATACTTAGGTTCTGGTTGAGAGCACAGTGCTGTGTGGGCGAATCTATTCTGTCCCGGGTAGGGCACAGCATAAACATTGCCCAGGGAACGCAGGCATGCAAGCAGGTCGGCGAGCAGGCAGTCAAGCGGACAAGAGAAAAACTATAAGGATGGTTGCCTTTAATTTCCTTTCCACTGACTACCCTCAACTGTCCAGGGCCTGAGAGCAGGAGAGGGTAAAGAGACGTGGGAGTGTGTATGTGTGCCTAAATTACCTGTAACTTTTTTTCTTCCACCAAAATATGTAGTGCCATCCACCCTCTTCTCTTGCTCTTTCTCACACACACACTCACGTCCCAGTCTTCCACAGCAAATCTCACCCAATCCATGCAGCTACAGGCCGTAAAGCAATGACTTGTGTGCTCTCTTACTGTCTTTAAGTGATCTGTGTTTGCTCCTTGGCGCTCTGACCTTCTCAACCCCGCGTGTAAACAGAGCACCGCTACTCGCCCATCCGCTGACCCCATCGCCACCAACCCCCACCCCCTTCACTACCAAATAAGGAAGACGGAGCCACTGAGAGCCAGCCGACCCACCGAGGAGGCCATTAGTGAGCCAGCGAGCCAGCGGAGGGGTTGGTACAAAACCACCTCTGGCATCACTCATCACTCTCGGCCTGTGTTGCCTTTTTGCTGTACAGAAATGCACACGCACTCACGCCATGTGCACAGACACTTGCTTCAAGGCACACTTACATCTGCACATACCACCACGCACACGGGGACTTGAAAGTGTTAAAGGCGCAGAAATGCACTCGCACACAGTACACCGTTTACAATGGCATACATTGAAAGGCGTACATGCATGTGTCTACACACGAGAAGGACACATTTGCACACACAGCACATTCAATTCACTCAGAAGCCCACATATTTTACAAAAGACATATTCACGGGACGCTACACATGCACAACTCGTAATAACATGGTAATACATGAATGCACTCTCAAAGACCATGAATTATATTCTGCAAATACCAGTCCAACATTACGCATGGTGCACAGCGGCGGAGAACATGTGAAACAGTAGTTTACAACGTTCACAGTTAAATTAACTAACCGCTCTGTCCAGTCATGCCAACCTGGAAAGTGAAACACACTGCTGCATTGGCCAAAGTATGAAACAGCATCTGCTTAACATTATTCACAAGACATAGACATTGTATATTTCTGCTCTTACTTCTGTAACTCTTTGGTTTATTTGGCTGCACTCTTCCACCTGCCTCCAAATGTCAGTTGAGTTCAACAGAGCTGCGGGCTCACACGGAAAGCCATTTTAAGAGTGAGTCGGTTCAAAAGAAATGAGAATCCAAAAAAAGGGAGTCAGGAGTAAGTAAGTGTCTGGTGACAGAAAAATCCCCAAAAAGAGTTTTAGAGACTATAATGCAATGAGCTGAATTACACCCTATAATTTATCTGATAACTTCAACACAAAGACCATTGTTAGACTTGCTACGTGAGAGTTATAATTATGTAATTATGCCAGGATGCGTTTAATAGCGGTATAGATGCACAACGGCAAGACTCACATTTCCATGAAGAATGAACAATTCCGAACACCCAGTGAGAAGCAGAGCCAAAACAACAGTAAAACAATTAAAAACACAGGTCACAGGTGCAATGTTTTTTTATCAATGGGCAAAAAGAAATAAATACATTTTAAAAAGAACACTAAGCATGGACCTGCAATTAAACATGTTCTGACTGCAAATTAAAAGTGACAGACTGAACTAAGAAATTGTAGTACTTAAATTGTACTTACAATGGCTCTTATCTAGAACAAGATGTACACAGCTTATTTGATGAAATTGCACTTTCTTGTTCTTTGAGTTTGTATCCTTATGGTTGAAATGCACTCATTGTAAGACGCTTTGGATAAAAGTGTCAGCTAAATGTAATGTAATGAAAGGGGCATGTTAAAAAGGTGCACTCCCCCATAAAACACGTGCGTGTGTGTGTGTCACAGAGAAATGCGCTGCAGAGGCGCCTTCGCAAGCGCCTACAAGTGCAGTGAGGGCTGTCCGATGTATTTGTTACCCAACAGCGTGTAATTCCTCGTCCCACCCCCTTCTGGTTCACCCACCGAGCTCCGTTACCATCCTCCAACTCCTGTCTATTGTCGTGCTCACATGTGTATCAAGGTAATGAATTCATAATCGCTCTCAAGCTCTTTGTAGATCTCTATCATGTTGGGAGATAAGAGGGAGCATCACTGCACTCTAATAGCCGCCAGTCTGCCTGTTTTCCTGCTCGCTGTGCTGTGTGTGCTTATGTGTGTGTGTGTGTGTGTGTGTTGGGCACATCACCCATCAACAGAAACCCCAGTATACTTTCCTCCATTTTGGCTTCCAGGGGAAAAGAGAATTGTAGCCAAGAGGGCAGTCACTTATCAGCGTGCTGTTGAGGCTACATGCCCGCCAAAGGTGGGCGTTCCTCACGGTTCCTCCACCTGAGATGGATAAGCACTGAGCAACCGGTTCACTTCCTCTCTTTATTTTTGACCAGTGTGGAAACACCCCACATTACTTTCGTACTCGTGTCGACACACCCTCAAACACAAGAAGAGTAAATATCTGGGAAGCAGAAGCCGGCTCGGAGTAACTAGAGTTGAGACTGGGGAGGGCTTTCGAGGGCCGTCAACGGCCGCATGCGTGTATTTTAATTGTGTTTTTGGTGGGGGTGATGAAATGTCCTCCATTTGCGCGTGAGCTGGCAGTAAGTGGGCTGTCGCCTCGAGGGACAGAGTGAGCGATGGCCAGCTGCTATCGGAGGTGATTGTTCCTCAACCCCTTGGGGTGACAGATGAACGGAAAGAGGTAGGGAGACAATAAGGAGTTTTTCTTTTTTTTATATAGACTCACATGGAGTTAAAAACAGTACAAGTGGCAAGACATAATGCATTTAGATACATACAAGCTACATTTTCCCATTCACTTTTGTTGCCGTTTGCATTTGGCACTTAATAGAAGTGATTTCACATATAAGGAAACACGCAACAGAGTCCTTTAAAATATTGACGAGGTACATCTGTGTAATTCAAGAAGCTCTTTTCTCGCCTGAATTGCTTTTTTTTTTGGTATTCCACCATCTTCTGAGATCAGTGATGAGTAGACATCGTGGTGTGGATCACATTCACTTGTAGACATAACAGCTGACAGAAGGAGGCCAGTAGTTCCAACGAGGTTGGCTGGACGTTTGGTGAATCCTCACATTGTACATGCTGTTACACAACTCTGTAACAAGAACGATGAAGCGCCTTCCTTCGGGGCGCTTGCCACATCTTCCGCTCTTTGGATTTACATGGCATTTACGAACACTCGCAAGGAAAACAAAAAGTGGAGAGGGAGAGCAGCGGACGAGAGCCCGCAGTGTGGAGGAGTCTCATTATTCTGTTATGGATTGCACATGTCAGGCGGTAAGTGCTCTTTTTATCCTTCTAAAGCACTAGCCTCGGCCATTGAGCGCTTTTCCCTACCCGAGTGAAATTTACCATGTTAAGGCTCATACCACCAGGGGAATGGCAGCGAGAGCTCTGGGTTGCCACTAAGATTTACCGACCTGATTAAATAAGGGGCTGCAGTGTGAATAAGAAGCCGAGGGAAAAATCCAGCTAACACAAGCACATGATTTTTATTTGCCAGTTAAATTGATTAGACCCCCCTACCCTCGCCTCCCACCCACAACCGCCCTTCGCACCCATCTCCAACGCCTTTATGGCGTGTTACATGTCACGCTGGGTTTTAGACAAAGAGCAGAAGGAGGGCAGTGGACGATAGCCTGTGGCTCAGAATGGCTTTCTGCCAACACACAGCTTAGATGGGTCTTTTTAAAAGGGCCTGTTCCCATCCATTACTTCCTCTATCCCTTGAAAAGTTCGCACAAAATGTATTGCTACTCTCCACTTGGGCAGGGGGAGGCCTTTAATTTCAGGCACGGTGCCTAACAAAATGTAGCCGCGTCCTAATTCAATCTGTTTTCTACACATTTCCCATCATACACCGTGGTCCTTAATGCTCCTGAGATGGGACGTAGCGAACAACCAGCATTTTTGGGTGTGGAGTTAACCTAAATCAGACAGTCACTTCCACTACCTTACGACATTAAAAAAACAGTCAAATGACATTCAAATGAAATTCAAATTGATAATGAGCGGAAAGTGTAAAAATCACATAACTATCACATAAATAATCACATAAAAATCTAAAAATATTGAAATCACACAAAATACACAACACTAATGTTTATAAAACCTTTTTGTCCAATGTAGTCAGATGTACATTTACAGTGTTGATCACATTTTACAAATATTTCAGCAGACCCAATGTGGGTCAAGGGACTGATGTGTCTCTTGAGCTTTGCCTCCCTAGTGGACAACAGACATCGTCGTCACTATTCAAATTCAAATTCTACCAGCCAATGTGAGTTGCTTCTCCATTTCAAAGCCAACCTGATGGAATCAGGCTCACGTCCCTACTCACTTGTAACACACTGAGAGGAGTAGGATGAACCTACGGTTGTTTTATTTCCCGCCTGTGTAATTACTATATCAACATATATTGCTACTGTAGCTAGTGTTTGTTTTTGTTTTGGAGCACATCATTACTCAAAATCTAATATAAAATTAGAAAACAATAACAAATAATATAAATATATTATCACTGATAAATAAGTCATACTAATTTGATTTGCTTTAAAATTGAAATGGCAACAAGGACATACAGGACATAACATGGTAGGGTGGCTGCTCAAAGAAATACATATTCATTAAAAAGATTTCCCAATTGTTGAATATCTGCTTCAGCCTTGTATATCAGCCGAAGTGTAGTTCAGAGACTGTTTATCATTTGAGGCTAGTAAGTTCCAGTTTGTATATGATGGAACTAGAAGGATAGTGGCTACTTTCTTCATAATAACTAAATATTACTGTGTAGTTAATCCAGACATTTAAATAAATGGATGATTAAATCATCATGGTTTCAGTGAATACCCAAATTTCACATTTTTACACCAAATAACCTTTTGCAACCCTCTCAGTGCTTGAGGACATACTTGCAAATATGTGTAAATGTGGTTTTTAACTCTTATGTCTGATTCTCCACTGACAAAAATGATCTTTATAATCACAGAAATACAAAGAACAAAACGTCAAACAAAGCCAATGGTTCGTCATAACATTCATGAAAAAAGGTTAACATATTAAGAGTTTTTGGTCTACATTCTGGTCTGGCTAAAGGAATACTATATGTTTACATTTACACCATTCCAGCAATGATGAATCAGTGATGGAAATGTTTTTAGTGCAAATAAGTTGTAAACTTAAGCTTCAGTTAGTTGGCCAGAAAAAGATCTTAAGAAGCATTAAAAAAAATCAACAAAGAAATCGAACAAAGTCTATTATATTGCGGCGAGCTCGGCTGGTAGAATGACACTCGGATTGATTTAACTGCCTTAACACTGTGTTTCATACACCGCAGGACCCCAGGAATTAGACCTATAATTGATGTGTTAACCCTGAACCCCATCAAGGGCGACACTAAGCTCGGTCGTGGTAGCCACACTTTCGGATATTAAACCAACAGTAACAATGAACACAACACGGCAGAACCCAGCAAAACACACACAACTTGAACACTAGGATACGAGCACAACACAACAGACAGGGATCCAAAAGAACCCAACAATCGTCCCACAATGCAATTCACCCATACAGTGCGACCTGACGCAGTCCGCTGTTCCGGTCGCTACAATATATTTTATATTTGTCTCCTATTCGTTCTGCCGCAGCAGCCCACATGTATAAAGATAAAAGATCAGCCGCTGTAACTCCTTTCCTTCCATTGTGTTATGATTCCCGACTAAACGTAGACGAACGCACCGAGCGCCAGGATTTACGATTCAGCGGGGAAGTCAAGAGACGAAGTTTATGAGGCGTCATTGAACGCAGCACAAGGTTTCGCGTGTTTTTTCTTCTTTTTTTCTTCTTTCCCACTGCAACAGAGGGGAGGGTGAAGGCGGGGGGTGCGCGTTTGACTCCTGTCTCCCCACCCCCCGATCCGTACGAGTCGGATTTGGGAAGAAAGGGACCAGAAACCTGGGACGCGGAGATAACGGTAGGCACCAATAAAGGGATACACATTTGGAGAGCCGCGCGCGGCGGTGTCGCGCACGGATTATTATAAGGGAGTTACATTCCCTCTTTCACTCAGGAAATTCGCTATCCGAGCGTCTGATGTTCGGGCAAGGAATACGAACAGACGGGGAATATTAGAAGTGTTTCATACTCGCCCCCACATCCCTCGGGAAACTGAAATAAAACCTTTTTTCTTTTTTTCTTCACCCTCCTTGGATGCGAAAGTAACTGTTTTTCTGGAGGAATACGACCCGCTCACCCACGGCGAATACGGATTTAAAAGCGGGGTAGTCCCAGAAACACTTTCCTCAGTGACGCGTGGAAGTAAGTGTTTGCAACTTTTAACCTACGACTTCTTAACTTTTTATATGATGTAAGTTTAGAAAGCGTTTATTAAAAAAAACATAAAAACACGGCAAATAAACGTGATTTGGAGACAACGCGTTTACTCTTTTTCACCCTTTGCCAGTGGAGTCCCGTCCGCGGGGCAAAGGGGGAAAAGGAAGAAGAAGGAGGTATAACTGCTCTCTCCTCCGGTGCTGGATGTGTTTTTAGGGGGAACTTGTTCACCCGAGATCTTTTGTAGACGTGGTTTCTATGCGTTGTCTGTAAGAGTCGGTGATTTAGTCCTTGAGTCTTAATTAATGCAGAGCGTCCGCTCACTTTCTTGCATTCAAGCACACGTGTTTAAATCAAAGCAGGGAGCCTCCGTTCTCAGGGTATTTTGACCAAACTGCTCCCGTTGCTTTGCATTTGAAAACACTGAGGTAAACATCTGCCAGACACTTAGTGTTTATATTCTGTTGATAAAGAACTAGCACTCGTTTCAGTCCAGGAGGGCAGTCCAGGAGGGGACGGTGTTATTTTTACAAACGGGGAGAGGAACTTAAACCCGACTGCCTGAGGATATGCATCAATGGTCCCCTGTTTTTCATTAATGCTGTAGAAGTGTGTGCCTGTATTGAGTGTGTGTGTGGAGTTAATTGTGATGGATTGGATTTGTTTTGTTATCACTGTTTAACCAAAAACCTTTTTTTAGACATTCCCCTGATGTTTGCAGAATCAATATCCTTTTTGTTTTTCACCACTACTTCTTTTGCCTTTTGGGTAATCGGTCGCCATTTAGAGTATCTGTTGTGGTGGAAAGAGCCACGGCTCATGTGAGTCCAATTTCAATTGCATTGGATTTTACATTTTACCAGAACATTTAAGACTAAACCTTCACTGGGCAAGATGTACCCCCCCTCTCTTCACCCTTCCACCCCAACAGCAACTGTGAGCCAAAAACAGAATCGCAATGTATTTCTTTTACTGCGGCTTGCTGAACAGACAAAAGGGTTTAAAAAGAGTGTTGTTTTTGTTCATAATGTCAAAAGAAAAAATAGCATCTTCAAAATTCAGAGTCTTCAGAGGTCAGCTCATTGGCACCAATGTATCGAGCTGGAAAACCGCAAAGAAAGACAATAAATTTAACTGATTTTAATTCAAGTTTTTTGGTGTATCGTGGCAAACTTAAAACAATTCCCAAATGCCGGCTATATTGCTGGAAATGTAGTTTTTTTTTAGATTCTATAGCTCCAAATCATCAGTTGTGCTCTACAGTATTCAATCAGCCCGCCAGGTTGCATAAACAAACCCATTTGTCTTGTGATGAGAGTCACATGTTGATTGTCAGTGGCAAGAAGGATTCTTGTCCTTTAGAGTAATTGGACAACACGCACACCAAGAGGCTGTGCGTCGAGTGGGTCCTGGATTCTTAATGTGGCTTTAATTGAACAATTTATCAAACCCGATCACTGTCAAATAACTGAGCGGGAAAGATAAAAGGCAAAGAAAATGCCATGGATGAGGCTGCCAGGCACAGTTGGCTGAGCGTTACTGGCATGTCGGTCACAGCTGCATCTTCAAGGTGCCGTTGTATTTAATTTCACTCCTTCATTTATTTATTTCTTTTGCCTGTAGAAATTACTGACGGATGCATTTGTGTGCAGCTTGCAAGCAGTGGTAATGGATAGCAAAGAAGGATGGTGCAGTAGGGGGAACATTACATCCATGAAAACTTCTTTTATTTGGACACAACTTTTGATTTCTCCCCGGAGCTTCGTTCCCTACACTTGGAAGCCAAGCTAATTGAATTGTGCCCCGGGTACTAGGCTTTGTTCCCCCAAGAAGAGAGGTCTTGGTGAAGTATTACTTTCTGAGATGTTTTCTTTCATTTACTTGAAGTTGACGCAGCGTTTTCTCTCTCTCTCTCTCTGTCATTTAAAGCGGAATCAAGGGGTAAAAGAGAGGGCGATTTCTGGAGCTACAGGCTTCACAGACTGACTTTTGACTCCCAATCTAATATATTGTACTTCAGGAAAAGTTCAGAGGTGGTATCTCTTTCACTGTTTATGTTGTTTTTGTTCTTAACATCAAGGGTCTTTTTTTATGACCAACTCAAGCTATTAGATTTTTATAGAGGCAAAGTAAGCAGAGCTCTTGATATGTTCAAAGCCTTTTATTCCCGTCTCAGTGGCATCAGACACTTTCCAGATGCCACTGAGACGGGAACCTACCGCCGCCAGTAACACACTTTCAAGAGTCAAAATTAGAAAACTTTTTTTAATTCACACATACACAAACAATACATATTTATATATGTGTATTTTTCTATGTAACAATGCACAATGATTCATAACTTCTTTAAGCACTGTGTCCATTTTCCACTTGAATTCCCCCCATGATTGGGTAATAAAATAGAAACTGCTACAATGACAGTAAAACATTAATCAGCAAACATTTCTGCCTTGTTTCATGCTTGCGTGTTCTAGGATTACAATTGCACGGGTTACCCAATTTTGTTGTACCACCTAGTGCCCTGTTAATGTTATTCAAATTCAAATTAGAAACATTTTCGGTGCCATGAAGTGCTTTTTGCAATTAGTCACATCGCACTTGACGCAACAACACAGTTAATAACAGCCGTTCTGAAGTGACTGTCGTCGTGGAGAGAAATATGCGCTGTGCAGAGGCGCTGTTGCACTTACAGCTAATTGTGTTTATTCATTTTAATATGCTCTGAGTGCTAAATCAGTGCACTTCCAGCGACTCAAGGTGCAATTAGTCTGGCTGTGAAAACAGGAGGCAGTGTGTCTTGTAAAGTGTCCCCTCGATTTACCTTTTTGATTTGTGGATTAGCCGCCCCTCGTCATGTGCTTTACTGGTATTGCCACAAAGCCAGGATGAGCAAGACTCAATGAAAGAAACCGGTGAAGCATAAAAACCTCTAACATTTAACATTGTTGCACAAGCGTACAAACCTACGGGGTCTGAGTGCAGCAGTTACGCATTTGATTTGTTTCAGTTTAACTACAGATGCTTTATAATTATGTTATGCAATAGCCTTCCATACTTGCATACTTTTCAGCCACATGAGAACTCTGCGTGGTGTCAGTAAGAAGTCTGTCTTCAGTCGTTAGGCACGTGATATGTTCTACTCTCAAATTGTTCATTAATACTGATAACATTCCACGCATTAAAGTAGTTCACTTTGGTGTACGGTTGAATTCCAACTCTTACAAGAACAACTTTGGTTACCTTGTGGAAATTGAGCCAAAGAAGATACAGGGGAGTTTCTGCCATCATGAAATTAGTAATTATTGCAACCCTCAAGCCTAAACCATTTTGTGTCTAAGGCTACGTTCACACTGCAGGGCTTAATGCTCAATTCTGATTTTTTTGCAAGGCCATTCACATTTCTAATAAAATGCGACCTATATGTGATCTCCTGTGTGAACGTGAAATGACCCAGAAGTGACCCGCATGCGCAGAAGAGTACTGAACGGTCAATGACGTCACTTGTTAGCTAAACATGGATGTCAACAGTGGAGTGATATCAGAGCCCGTCTACGGGCGTATTAGACATTCTCTGGTGATATTAAACATATTAAAGTTATTTTGCCAACGGAGCCAGTAGTTACAATCTTCTCGTTCTAAGAAAAAAAAATTAAAACGGAGAAGAGCAAGGTTTTTAGCTCTGGCGTTTTGTGGAGCAGTGGTAGCACTAGCAACGTCGTACGAGGAAATGTGTCGGTGCGGAGTCGCAGCCAGGAGTGGTGGGATACTGATGTGAGTTGCTTCACGAACACCGAATTCACTTCCGAATGTCCAGATCCACCTTTGATTATGTTTGTGAGCTCCTTGGATTAACTCTGTCACGGGAAGAGACACGTCTGCGGCGGCCCATTGCGTTTGTCGAGTATCAATGACGTGCAGGTCGGATACATGCGACCTGGCCGTTCAGACTAAAGTTGCATTTAAAAACATTGGATACGTATCGGAATTGGGTCCACATACCGAAGTGGCCTGGGTCGCATTGAAAAGATCGGTTCTGTGTCGTTCAAACTGTCATGAAAACATCAGATACAGGTCGCATAGGGGCAAAAAATCGGAATTGGGTCGTTTCAGCCTGCAGTGTGAACGTAGACTAAGAGTGTGCAAGCATAGACAGTGTTACTTTGCCAGAACAGACTGTAGACTATTTTCATTAACATTAACACCAATGAACCATTGGCTTGGTTTGACGTTTTCCTCCAATAGTATGTCTGAGATTAACAGGTAATTTTTGTCGGTGCAATAAACACTTTCTTTCTGTGTGAAAACCAAATACATCTTGTGCCCTGCCTGAATACTGTAAATTAATCAAGCTCGTAAATAATAGCTAACCGGAAAAGTGTGTTTATTAATAACCACAAGCATTAGATGGTCCCTTTAAGTCCCTGAAGCCTCCCATTTTAAATATACATTATCAGCACTGTAAGGCACTTTGGAGGAAAGTGTGAGAAAATTTACACCTGGGGTGGCATTATTGACCAAGACAGAAAGAACAAAGCAGTGGATAGAGAAAAACGAAAACATGTATCATCATGGTTAAACGTCCGGAGGCTGGTGTATCATTTTTGCTCAATACACCTCCATTTTCACCCTGGCCATGAGCCGGATAGTTGGCAGAGAAGTTATTGACCAATAGTTCAGACGCACCATCTGGTTGCCTCGGGTCTGAAACGCAAAGCTTTGTCTTCAGCGGACCTTGTTGGAGGTAAGAAATGGCAACGATGCTTCTGGCAGCACCCAAAAGTTGTATTAACACCTGAAGTACAAAAGGTCAACGCCGAACATTGAGCCAGCTATGGTCTTAGGCTGAGATGACTCACGTGGAAAGACAGAGAGAGACTAGATGGGTTATCCTGGATTTTCTTTATATCTCCGTTAACCAGTCTTTCTTTACCTCTTAATTTTTGTCCTCTGTGTATTTTAAACTCCTCATTTGTAAAAATTATTTTATATCCTGTATTAGTTATCACTCTTCCATCCATATGCAAATATCTTTTGGATCCAATTTGCTTCATTTTTTCTCTGTGTATATTTCATTTCTGCTGTAGTGGGTGTGTATTCCAATATGTGGTCTTGAGTGAATTTACACATATGATTTTTACGTTTAATGCCTGTTTTGCACTATAATTAACTGCATGCCAAGCTTCACCAAGCACAAAAATGATTTGCTCATCTGATAAGGTGACAGTAATCTGCTTCTGAAGACGCAGTAAACAGCCCAGCTGTTGATGCCTGTTACTCCCGTCATTCATTCTAGTCGGCCCTCCTCTTCAACAAACAGACACTCCTTTACGCTCTTTCCCCCCCTGGCCCTTTATGGTTATGGAATTAATGTGTACTTGTGTTTCATGTTTAGAATTAATGAACACCCGGCATCATATGGATATCTGATTTCTCTTAGTCTGCATCTCCTCTGGTTGTCTCCTCATGCTTGCCGTTGGGGTGTTCCTATATTAAGTGGGATTACCCCAGATTGATGCCAAGATGTTCCCCTTGGGGTGTCTGCCTACCTCCTCTTTGCAAACTAGGTCTGGCAGGAGGGGCAGGCCTGCGCCCTGGTAGTTTAACCCCACTGAAGGTTTAAGACACGTGGTATTGGGGAGGGGTCTGGGCCCAGAAGGGTTCAAACAGGTGGAATTTCTCTCATTTAAATGCTGCTCACACAGGCCATTAGATGGTTCAAGTCAGCCTGTTGAGCCACCTATAAGCAGTGCTGTGGTTGTGAAGCAGGATGCGTTCGAGTAGTTCATGTTCCAAAAATGTTTGTGTTTGTGCAATTCACCATAATATGGGTTTGTTATACTCTTGAGACGGGGATACATGTATCGACACTTTGCCATGATCAAGTCCATGACAGCTGACTAGTAAGGAGGGCCACACTCCTCATCGTGCCCTCTCACGCAACGAGGAATAGGAGAGTGCGTTCCAAATGCTTTGAATCTCATCATGCTTTGTGCGAAAATAGAAAGCCACAGGCAAGATGGAATGGCCCATTCAGAGGATCCCAACACCCACCAATCCGTTTGCCTCCTAATCCACCATCCTGTCCTTTTGTTCCTGCCTTATCCACACATGCACACCCTCACCCAAACTTCAGGGACATCTGGTATGAGGCGGGGCTAAACGCGGGGTGAGCTTTTGGGGGAAGAGAAAGGAGTACAAGCGTGTGGGGAGGTACACTCGGCTGCCCCGAGGGTTAGGAGTTGAGAGATGGGGGTTGCAATACAACACGTGTATACAGGATAGTGGGGGTGGGGGGTTGTTGTCATAGAGTAGAGAAGGGAAATGGGCTAAAGTGGACTAGGCAGATAATTGATGGATGGAAGTAATTGTGTGTAATGCAAGCAAGGAAACATAGGCCTTTGGGAGGGGGAAAGATATAGAGGGAGAAAAAGAGGCAGCCACTGAATAGAGAAGAGGCAGGCGGGGGAATAAAGAGAGGAAAGAGAATAATGAACAGAGGGAGTGTGGAAGAAGCAGGAGGCTATGGAGCAAGAGAGATGAGCGAGCGAGGAAGGGTACGGAGAGGACATTGGTGGGAAGAGGGAGACAGAGAGGACGGGGGGTGGGGGGGACTGCTGTTCCGTTGCATCACTCAGCACTAGCCAGGGTTAAAAAGGAGTAACTACCTGCCTGTCAGACTGATTGTTCATCCCGATGCATTAGGGGATACATGTCCTGGTTTATGAAAGATGGCGCGGAATCGCTATGTGGGCCACTTACTCACATAAAACTGTGCATCTCATGGAACATAAGCAGCACCGACTTTCTAAGCTGAAGTGATTGCTTCGTATGCAGATGATGGCATCCTCTGCATTCCTAAAAGATTGTTTGTTTTTCCATGTTGTTATCATGCCTTCTCCGTTTGCAGTTTGGCTCATTGCAGCCATTTATTTTGTATTAATTACCCCAACACAACAAAACCCTCCATCAAAAATCCAAATCATAAGGCCTCCTCAGTAATTATAACTCTGGCAATCTCGGTGCGTATCCAAACAGCATGATGCCGCATCTTTCAGTGAAATGGAAGCAAAGCCCATGTACTCTGGTCCGGATACACAAATTACCAGAGTACCAGAGTACCAGTAGCGCATAAAAGAGAAAGAAGGCAGAGAGAAGGCACCAGAGGCGAAATACATTGAGTTTACTTTCTCCCTTTGCATCACAAGCTTGTCTCCCAGACGGTGAAGAAAGGTTTGTCAAGCGCATCACATGGGGAGAGTAAAATGTTCCCTTGCCCTAGGAAAGATATAAGGTGACATTTTTATTTAAATTGACAGGCACTTCCCACTTTATTCCAGAAAACCGTTTAAACAGTGGGCGACCTGGGTTTTATTTGCTATTTTGTCAAGTTTAAGAATTTAGTTGTTTCCCTAAAATATGTTTGCTTTTATGGTGTTGATCACACATTTGGAAAAGTCGCCTTCCACTATGTATTGAAGGTACATACACAAAAAAACATTTTGACATCTACTCCCAAAGTACCTCGAAACCGTAGCATTTAAATTAACCCTCAATTAAAAACCCTAACCCTAACACACAAACACTAGCGTTTTATTTCTAGAAAGGGCCGCTTTAATGGATCGACCAACACATCAAATTGTGGCATGAGGTCGGCCGATACAGTTTACATTGTACTGCCTTAAGCTTTGCCGACTCTGAGATGAAAATAATTCAGAGGAGAGGAACAGTCAAAATAATCCTAGCCATTCCAATATGGCTCCTGCACCTGCATTGTCTGAACCGCTAAGTAACTCTTGAGTCTCAGTGTCAGAGAACATAATCCTGATTAAAAAGAGATGGAGGCTGGGGAAGAATGACAACATAGCAATCAGAGATACCAGCCATGATTTGGAAGATTATCACTGCCAGAGGGTGGGGGGCCTTGCTTCTGTCACCCTTTTGTTTATAAATCAAATCCATGGCAAAATAATGATTTTGGAGATTCTATCTTTGCTGTATGCTTTTTTTTGTAGGAGGGGGAAGATTACAAAAAACTGCTCTACATTTTTAGTTTGTAACATAAGAGACGAAAGAAGCCGATTTAAGAAGCTGTCAATTCTTGTAATATAAAAAGGGGCTCACTCATTATTGGATTTGGCTGCAGAGATGTTTGTCCAGGTGGTCAGTAGACAAAGGGACAGCTGATTTGGCGACAGACAAGTTGAAAGGGTCATTATGAAGAATTATCATACCCTGCTGTGAGAGGGTCACTATTATGCAGTTAAATCAGCATTTCACATTTACGCGGTTTGAAAGGGGCTAAACGGTACATGGAATTCACCCTTTTAATTCACGTTTCAGAGTCTCGATTCAGTGCAAGTTCAGGAAACCTGAGAAGAAAATAATCATACACAAAGGTAATTCTTTTGTGTTTATTCTGAGCAGACAGTAGTGCAAGTATCATTCTGGTAATATTTGCCCCACATAGTTTTTTTAAACTCATAATTTTAATCCTAAAGCCCGGTTTTTCAGAAACACGAGGTGTATGCTGGTTAAAAGAGCATATTTTAATGTTTGATCCCAGCTATGCCCTGTGACCGTCCTTGAGCAAAATACACCATTCTAGCTATTTGTATGCTCATTAAAATGTATTTTAAGTAAAAATGTCAGCCAGAAAGATAAAATGTGAGCACAAAAGCTTTGGACTTTAAGCCAGCCAAGGATGCGCCCTGTTTACAGCTGTGACTCAGTCTTCTAGCCAAAGGGATGGGTAGGGACTAGCTGGAGATAAATCCATCGCCCCCCAAGGCAGCCTCTCCTACATTTGTCATGTTACAGCCCCTAATCTGTAGTCTCAACAGGGTGGAGGTAGGGCTAAAAACACTGGGACAGAAGGGAAGACAAAAGCAGGTCTGGCATGGAAATGGGGCTTGCTGTTCACAGCCCCGCCATGCTTGCCCCTTGGTTAAGTGCAGTGGAAGACGAGGGACAGACAGAAACAATGAAGGAAGAAAAGAAAGCGAGAAGGGGGAGAGAATGGGGCAGAGGGGAAGTAGAGACCGCGGCGTAGAAACAGGAGATAGATGGAGAGCAGAGGGTGTCCCATTTTCATGGAGATACAGGAGCACTAATGAATTTGAACCTGTGCCCTGTGCTATACCACAAGGGCCAAACTAGGGAGGAGCAGATTGGGGTTTTGTGGCGTTTTAAACTACAGCCAAACTGTCTTTTATATACCCAGTGGGTGCTCCCAATTCTGCAATCACTAAGAAACACCCCCCCACCCCTCACCCCCCCCTGCTGCCAAATGCTGCGTTTGAAGCCCGTGCCAGGGCTCCGAGAGGCTAACTGGCCGGGCCAGAACCACTTCTTCAGCCAATGAGATAATGTATCTGCCCATCCAACTCAGTTTTAGTTACCTTGTTGGCAAAGCACTGTGTGTGCATATGTGGTGATTACAATTCAGCCGCAGAAAGTATATCCGACCCATGGGACTTAATGGTGCAACATATTACCAACTTCTATTGAACATGAACTCACAGGTTCTTATTCTAAGACTGTTTGCATTAATGGTGGTATGCTTTGGCTAGGTTTACACCAAAATACATATTTCATATTGCATATTTGTGCAGTTCTGACAAAGAACCACATTATTGATTGGTTTCGCTTTATGAAAATGATTGAGGCATTGGTCCGCCACACAGTTAAAATTTAGCAATGGTTTTGGAACAACAAGGAATCCAAGTTTGCCCAGAGCTTGCACTTAGAAAACAATATCCATCATTTTTAGAACGTGTTGTTGCACAACGCAGAGAGACCAACCGCTGCCTGTTTCATCCACCCCCATATGGAGGCAATGGTCTGGCCCTCAGGCCGTGAGCCTTCATAATGAAGTGGGCCCCTTCATTGTAAATAACAGAGGGGTCTTTTTTGGCTGACGCCTTCAGGAGCATTGCACGGCAATGACATGGTTTACGAAGGACAGCCTGGCTGAAAGAAAGAATGCAGCTTTGTACATGATGGATGTTGGCCTTTGCCTCTGTGTGCATCAAATGGGATCTGAATATTAAAAGGGAACTGGGGAGATGAGGCATGAGCAGGGGTGTCATATTTATGTTCCGTCAAAGGCAGTTTGTCATTTCTTTATTCTTCTTGGGTATTGGCATTTTCCTCCAAAGTGCGGCTCGGGTGAAGATCCTTATGGCCTCTTCAGCTTATGCTCCGCCGACCGTCTTTTGGACTTGGTAAAGCTAATAGAAAAGACAATAACCAGAATAGATTTAGATGCATTTAACTTTGAGGTATTTACATGAAACACTTATGCGGAGTGTCTTGCATTAAAACTGTGAAAGGAAATGTACGTTTGAGACAATTAACGCAAGGATGGTGGCAGACGAGGGTGGAGAGAACACAACGAGGTGGACGTGACTCAGATTGATGAATTTAGATCACAGCAGAGAGCCTTTCCATAGTAATAGCTGTGCCAAATATAGAAAATTAATCTAACTGTGTGCGTTAATAAAATAAATAGTTTATCTCACACGTATGCCCAGTGCCAACGAGAGATGGTAGTAAAGTTCAATCAACTAGTCGACTAATCGTGCACGTAACAAGTTGTGTATGATAGCGTTGTGGTAGACGAGAAGAAGAAGGTTACTAAGCAACGACTTTCAAGAGTATCATTTTAATACTCAAATCCTTTTTTTGCATACTGACAGCCAACATTAAGCCTCTCAGGCAGACTGGAGTCTAACATAGTATGTTCAAAAAAAAAAAGCCAGAAGGAACCCTGAGGAACCTGGGCTGTTCTTTGAAGTCAGCTATTTTTCTTTCACCTGAAGTGCGTCACTCACTTCAAAGTGGGAATTTCACGCAAAAGGTACTGATTTTTTTATACCCCCTCTCCTTTGTGTGGAATTTACATCATACTACACTGGTCTGGGAAAACTTTGTATTTGTAACATAAGATAACTCTTATGTTATGTATGTGCATTTGTGCAAGTCTGTTTTTGTGACGCTGACAACTTGCAGAGGCCTATATAAGCGCGCGTGTGTGTGTGTGTGACATAAGGAGACCTGCAGATGGTGTTCGGTGGTGGTCCGAGGCTTGCTTTTGTTAACGAGATGGAATCCAGAGAGCGTCAGCTGTGTGTGCATTCATGGTTAGATAGGGTTGACCCCTGTGGTTTATGGTTAAAGAGTGGGATTTGAATTTATTTGATGAGTAGTATTTGTAACTATTTGAAGTCGGCAGCCTTGGTAAAAATATATAACTGCTTCAAACTCCCATTAATAGTTTGTGAAAAAAGTGCAAATATGCACCAATTATAACTTTGTGTGCTAATGACTTTAATGTCAATGAGTAAAAATGTCTGGCATACCATAGAAAACAGGCATTTGCATGTGTGCTCCTTTTAGTTTAGTTTGAGACTTTTTTCATTTTTTTTGGACTGTAAACTTGTAAGTATGCTGTTGCCATTTTAGACATACTTTACTGTCTGCATGTGCCGTGTTAGTTTGTGATCGTCATCTAATATGTAACAAAAACCGTCATCGGTAATTACTGTCAACTGTTCATCTGAAATTGTGTGTACAATCCACAGCTGAAACCTAATTGTGTCCTGTGTGTGTGTGTGTGTGTGTGTGAATATTTGGCCAATTATTGAAGTGCTGTCCCTTCCAAACATGACGAGTGAACAATTGAGAATTGTGTTTGTAGCATTCAGAGAGTGAAGGACCAGTTTGGGACAAGCCGTTAACGTCTCACATATTCACCTACCACCAGCGAGCACAGCCGGCTGCTCTCCCCCACACAGGTCTCGTTCTGAAGGTGACTTTGGCCGCTGGTTGTCTTGAGCTCGATTTATCTGCTGGCCAAACAACGCTGTAATTGACTCTCGAATAACAAACAGGAGGACACTTTGCCCTTCAACAACCACGTGAGATGCAGGAACGCAATTTAAAATCTTCCTTTGTTCATTTTTGACAATGCAGATTGGATCTGATGCACTTTAGAGGCTTTCAAGAGTTCAAACCCTTGCCCAACGGCATCCAGTGAGCTCTCCCTCTGACAGAGCCAATTTGCACTTTGGCTTTGAATAGCAGCCAAATGCGTGATATATTTTCACCCATAGTCCACGATTGATCTTGTTTGATCAGATTTGGCATAGTTTGTTAGCTGAGGCGATTGCATGCACTTGACCTGTTGGCGCGGGCGGCGTGGGCACACAACCCCGGGTTCTGAGACGAGAGTGAGACGGAGGAATGCAGATACGGTTTTGTGTGTGTGAATGCGCATGCTTGCACGTGTGCGTGCTTTACAAGCAAGCTCTTTTCTTTTTTTACAAGGAACGAGAGAGAGAGAGAGAGAGAGAGAGAGAGAGAGAGAGAGAGAGAGAGAGAGAGAGAGAGAGAGAGAGAGAGAGAGAGATTTTTTTTAGAAAAACCTTTATTTTACATAACAACATAACAAAAAACAGTAATCGTATATAATCTAACAGGTATGTAATAATGAAATATGTATATTTATATATATAATCAGTCCTCCGCAGCTCTTCTTTGTTAGTGGGCCGCCTCCCCGCTCAGGATGCTCCTCAGTCGGACAGACGCCTCACTCGGTCCCAGTTGTGCTCCCTCCTTCCCGGTTTATCTTTACGAGGAACTTCCTCAGCCTGAAGACGTCCTGCTGGGTGAAGTCTCCATCGCACTTCTTGGTACTGCCATGTCTGGCGGAGCGGGCAAACTTCTCTGTCGGAGAAGTAGTCCTCCAGCTTCACCCCTCTCTCGTTCTTGGTGGCCAGCAGGAACTCTCTCATCTGCCCCATTCCGTACCTTTTGGTGGCCGTCCCGCCTGAGGAGACGCTGCCCCTTTGCTCGAACCCCCCCCCTTCTTTGGTTGAGAGCCTCCCCTACTGCTCCTCGTCTTCCTCTTTCGGTGGGGGACCTTAAATTTCACTCCCTCCTCCATCTCCTCCTCACTGTCTGAGCGGCCCCGACAAACTCCTTCACCATGATGCACCCCACTCATCCCCTCTTTCACTCCGTCACACACACTAGCCCGCTGGGCTACATTCAACCCCCCATCCACTCCTACACTCACCCCCTCCCCCCCCCTGACTGATCGGCTGTGACCCACGCGTCTCCACACTCACCCCCTCACCCGTCTCCACACTTACACCCCCATTCACTCTTTCACCCACCTTAATGACCGGGTGGGCCTCGCTCACCCCTTTGCCCACCTTCTGCTGGGCCCCCTCTTCCTCCCTGGCCCCCCCAGCAGCCTCCTGGGTCTGGTCCTGACCGGAGGGCTTCTTCCCTGAACACGCTCTCGCCAGGTGTCCCTCTCTGCCACACCTGAAACACCTCCCGTCGTCTGAAGTGGCAAACGCGGCGATCTTCACCTTTATCACGATGTTGAGGGCCTGGTCTTTGGTGAGGAATCATGTGGAGCTGTCTCCTGTGAGACACCACGTGTCTCAGCAAGGGTGACCTGCACCCTGAGGACACCTTTGTTACTCCGGACACCACTTTCCCGTGCTTCGCCAACTCGCCGAGCAGCGCAGAGTCCGGTACGAACGGTGGGACGTTCGCCACCGTGACTCTGACAGCCGGCTCGGCGAGCGGCAGCACGGGCACGCGCGTCCCGCGCACCACCACGCCGCTCGCCACCACCTCGCGCGCCTTCTCCACGCTGTCCAGGAAGAGGACCAGCGCGTTGTTCATCCGCGCGGCGGACTTCCCGCTGCACAATCAGACCAACACACCACACATTCACACCAGAAACGACACCGAAAATAAGCGAAATAACAGACAACTAGCAAACAATTCACCTCTCGCCACGCTCCGTTCACTCCGCACTCCTTCCACTCAGAGAGAGAGAGAGAGAGAGAGAAAGAGAGATAGGGGCAGGGAGTAGGAGGAAGAGGTGGAGAAGGAGGAGGGTGGATACATGGATTCCTCTGAGACCGTGGCTGCCAGCCCTGTCAAGAGAAGACTTGAGAAGGAGTACCAGAGTGCATGAAAACAAGAGGCGAGGAAGCGCTTGAGAAAGGAAAGAAATTAGAAAGTATGACTCACAAAGTATTACAGTGAACAGTTGGACAAAAACACAAGTTTGAAAGACCGAATATTTTGACCTCATTATTTGATGTGGGAGATTTTTGAAAACATCATTTTTGTGGGAATGGGTCCTTGGATTAGCACTTCACCAAATAGCAGGCTAAGGAAGTGAAGGCATTCATATCGGTTGTTGAAACAGGTGACTTATCTGCCCTTTTGCTTTAATAATAAAGGTGGTACCCGACTTTTCAAAAAACTGAGATGAAGCAGCTTCATGTTAAGTTTGGTTTCTTAAGTCCTGCCAGTAAATGTCTGCCCTAAGTATCATCCGAATTGATGGGTTGCCACCGAGCGCCTTCTCCCCTTCTTTCATCTCAATGGCAGTGGCCTGTGGTTGTTCCCAGCGAGTTACGCAGGATGGGAATGGTAGTTTTGCAGGTCGTCACCGGGCATATCTCCCCCAGCACTGACGAGCCATAACTGCACACTGACGGTGACTGTCACCTGGCGCCGTCGCGCTGTCATCTTGTCCTTCACACGTCATCTCATATTTCAGGGCAGACGTTGATTTTGACAAACAGGGACTTAACACTGTCGAACAAGTCCGTCCCTCAGAGAGCGCCTTTCATTGGATTAGCATCGTGACATTGCTGTTGACGTCTTGGGTAAGAAGATGGAACCCTTTTTGAAGGCGCCCTGTGCGAACAGCTGTTGACAAATTTAGGGTTGCTTGTGAAAGGAATGTGGTCGTGGCAGCAATTACTCAAGCTAACCTTACTATATTCACACGCGCGACCTTTTTGAACCTTCCATGTAATGTAATGTAGCACGGCATCCAAGAAGAATTATTCCACATGTAGGCACTACAATGCTTCATGTCGCAATGTTGTTGTTGGCTTTAGATCCCCAGCTGTCAAGTTTAGACTCCAACCCACCTTCGTATGGTCTTCAAATTACCGCAATACAAAGTAGTCTGTGTTTTACACCGTTTGTGCAAACTCTTTTAAACATAATTAAGACCTATTCAGCCCATTTCTATTACAGTTTGAAAAAAAACACAGCAACCCAAAGTTATATATCAAAGTACAAGCTGTATATATACTCAATGAAAGTCTTTCCTGTTAAATGTTCGTCGTCCCTAGTGTATTAACCTGTTGTGCAATTTCCTCACATTGGCATCCCTGCTGAGGTCCCATGGGCTGTGGTGTTTTTCCAACGAGAAAGACTCCATTTCTTTTATTGAGCTAGACAGATTCGCGGAGGATACAAAGTATTTTTAAGGGACTGTGACTTCATCTATCCAGCTCCCCACGTTGCCTCCTGGGAGCTGCCTGATGGATAAACAAGAGTTTTTTTTTTGAGAATTTATTTTCATAGCCTTCACATGGATCCAACAAAGAACAGTTGCATAATAAAATGGCAAACCAAGAAAGCCGAGTAACTCTGGACGTTATCGTGGAGGAAGCATTTGGCACTTTACCAGAGCAGTTTGGAGATGATTGTCCGGCTCAAAAGCAGGCAAACTGTAGTGCTTACGTGACCTTATTAATAAATAAGAGTTATAAATTCATCTACCTCCAAACTCACACATCAAACTATGAAATATAGTAAATATATTGTTTGAGACCAAAGAAATGTACCGGCCATGTGAATCAAGGCAGGCAATGCCAGGGAGAAATAAAGCTGTATTTTTGGACCAATAACAGTTTTAAGGGCCGGGGAAAGAGACAGCGAGAAAAACAAGCTCCAATGTAGATGCATTTTTTGCCCTTGTCATCGCGCGTTTCTATAAAAATAGCTGAAAATGTGCGGCGAGACGGTGAATTCTGGATAAATTTGTTTTGAGTTTTTGTACCCTGGAGTCATAATGTTTTAATTTGGCTCTGCCCCCCCCCCCCCCCCCCCCGGTTGTGGAATTTCTGTGGCCTGCTGCCGCGTAAACAAAACAAATTTAGCATAATTGCACCTTTGGTGTAGGCTTCTCAGGCAAGGAATTGATTTTCTCTCTCCCTCTCTGTCCTATCCCACTCGGCTCTTTGTTTTTTTTTCTCCTCAGCTTTATTTTCCTTTATGCATTCCTCGGCCTGAGTTCTGACTCTCTCTCTCTCTCTCTCTCTCTCTTTCTCTCTCTGTCTCACCACGCTCTCCCCGTGTCCCTTGCCCTCTCCCATCACTGGCTTTGTCCTCCGTGAAAGGCGCTCAAGTGAAAAAATAGCAACAAGAATGCAGTTCGATAACAGTAGCCAAAATAATGTTCACCTTAATGACTCCCAAACCAGTGAATGCCAAACCAGTCAGCCTCTCGGTTTTATGTCAAAGTAGCAGCTGCGGAATCCAGAGCTTTGTCAGGAAGCAAAGTGAAGATCAATCAAAAACAAAACCCCCCAAAAAAACACTTGTAGCTGTGATTTATCGTGCTGATTTGTTAAAGCACACAATAGCAGCTCGGCAGTATGTGGGAGGAATCCTGCAGACGGCTTCCTCTCTGAAATTGGAGCCGAGTGCGGTAGAGCTGTTTGGAGTCCTTCTGTGCTCCCACACACACACACACGCACACACACACGCACACACACACACACACACACACACACACACACACACACACACACACACACACACACACACACACACACATAGTGTATACACATAAATGTATGGAACAAATTTTGCATTAGGGCCACAGATGGTGTGGCAATAACATTTGGCAAAATACATTTCATTTCACATTTTTACATGCAGCTTTAACTATAATTAAGACCAAGTGCTGCAGATAGTCTTGAATGAGGACCAATGGACAGCTTTTGCTCTTCACTTCTGATGATCGGGTTTGAAATGGACTCGCCCCAATCAATCTTTCTGGGCTGCGTGGAAGAGATTACCTGCAGCATGTGTGTCCTTCTCACTCATTTCCACAGTGCACCCGTCGTTCCCTTACCTCTCGGACGTAAAGTGGTTGTTGAATTGTGCCAGTGGAGGTTGGATGTTAGTTGAAGTCTTTTTATGTAAATTGTCTGCTTCTCATGAATCATTCACAGAGCGTACGAGATTGACGCAAAGAGAGTGGATGTTAGTGGATATGAAATTACTGTGTACCGGGGCTGTGCTGCTGTGGATCTTTAAAGGTGCCTCTGTGTCAATTTTCATCTGTGAGTTTTGTGTGGAATTTAATCTGCGTTATTGAGCAAACATGCCAATGAAGATTTCCAAAGATGTCAAATGATCTGTAATAGTAGCCTCCTTCTGTCTGAGTCTCGTCCCAACATATATTGTCTAATCGCTTCGAAACCAAAGCAGATAAAGTTCAACCGGGTGACGTAGAATGAACCACTTCTAATTACCACCAACTTCTTGACAGATTCAAACAGACTTTCTGACAAGCATACACAAACACACAGTAAAGCCGGTGTCTGGTATGATGACTTGGGGGAGATTAACCCGGGTCTGGTGTAGATGGTCCCACACAGGTTGGCCCCCGAAGCTGCAAACACAATAGCGATGCACCGCTGGTCAGGGGGGAGTACACGTGTACAAGTTGGTACAACATTTGTGCCATCTCCTCTTCGTTTTGCTGGACTCACTCTCCCATCTCTGAATGTCAACACTCATGTAATGTGGCGTCGCCGAGCTTATTAACACACATGAGGCATTCTTACAGAGAACGCTAGACATGCGCAACATAATGAGTCCATGTGGCATCGTCGAATCCTCCCGTCGCTGCTGGCCTTTTCATGAATACTCGTTTTTTTACTTCCACACATCAGCTCGACGCGGTCGTGTGTGTGTGTGTATACTACATTTGTGTCGGGCTGAGGGAGAGTGAGATGGAGTGAGTGGGGCAGTCAGGAAGTCATTGGGGGGCCCCTCATGTCTGGTGGAATGCAGCATGAGGGGGATGGGTGAGCGAGGTTTGGTTTGACAGAGAGAGAGAGAGAGAGACGCAGAGAGTGGGGCGTGGTTTTCTGCATATGAGATCACACGCACACACACACTCGCAAGTATACACACACACAGGTCTCTGTCTCTCTCAGCCTACTATATTTTTACAGTATGAATAGGCTCTCACAGATGTTCACTGTTTATATGGCCTTCATCAGCTCACATCCAACCCTCCTTCGGAGCAGCTGCGCCAAGCATACACACTTTTGAAACACTTTTCACGCACACACCCACGCTCACACAGGCACACGTATACCAACAGGCTGGAACTTGCTATTTTTAGTCACTGCCTTGGGTGATGAGGAAGCGGAGTGCGGCAACAGGCAGAACGTAGTCTTCTAATGAAAAAGACAAACTCATTTGCAGCTGTCTCTGTTCATTTTACACCTTTCCTCTCCTTCCTTCATCTCGCCTCACTACGGCATCCACCCTGTTACCTATTGGGGGGGGGGGGGGGGGGGGTTCCCAAAATGAGTCCCAAACCCTTCCCCACCAGGGCCTCAGGAGGATTATACTGCATAGAGTGAACAAGACACACTGCGACACATTAGATGCTGTTGAATGGACATGTTGCAGGCATTGTAGTTTGGTCCACCTGGGTCCAGTTACTCTGGATAGTAACCGAACGTCCAGAGCTGGGAAGCACAAAACTAATAAAGAAATGTGTGTTTTCAGCGCTTTGAATTTCAATGAGGCTCAGATGCGTACTGATCGGAGGGGGCGGGCGGAGTGGGGAGTTAGGTAAAATTGATTTTCAGCTGAGTAAAAGCAGATGCTTGAGAAGGAAAGAGCGGGTACAGGCACACACACACACACACACACACACACACACGTCAGCAAGAATATCCCATCACGTATGCACTAGCACACACACTCACATTCTCTCAGACCCCTCACACACTCCTCTATTCAGGAGTAAGGTTAATTGAAGGTTATAACTGTGGAGCTGAAGACAAGAGGCTTTCAGCTGTAAGTGTGCGCGCGTGTGTGTGTGAGTGTGAGAGCGAGTTTGTGTTTCACCCCCGATGCTTGCCCTGACCTCCCCACTCCCCATTTCATCCCCATTCTCTCTCGCTCTCTCTCTTAACCCAAGCCCAGTTTAAATGTGCAGCCATGCAGATACCTACAATCTCATTAATTCCACCCATCGGCTATACTGCAGTGCCAGCCTCCCCCCCTCCGTCCCCCCCTCCCATCTCGCACCTTCTCCCATATGCAAATGCCTTCTCAAAAGGTTAATATAATCTGCAGCTGCTGAGGTTAACTATCTGTGGATACATTCTAAGAAATAATGTGTTGACACATCTCCCTGCTTTGTATCTGACATAGAATCTATTAATCTACATACTGTTTGTAATATAGATGGAATAAAGTTTGCTATGTAATTGTGAGCCACATTGATGAGATAATTATCGACATCATTACACAAACGCAAGGTTCCAGTTCTTCCAGTTAATAAAGAAGAAAAATAATTGGTGCTTTTAAAAGGCAAGCGTAGTCAATCATGTAGAACAACTTATTTATGGAACTGTTTAGAGTAATACATTACCCATTAATTAACCTGAAATATTTTTAATGAAATGGACTGACAAAATGTTTTTGCATAAATAAATGATCACAACCCGCATACCTGTGTGGTTTTCAGTGACAAACTGCAACCTCAAAACGTTTCAAGTGAAGGTTTGATGAACCAAGGAAAGTGTTTCAATTTTCCACATGCGTGAAACCTGAAATTCCATCATTTTGGTGGTCGGTCCCTCAAATGTGACCTTAATTGAAACCATTGTGTTGCAACAAAGAAAAATTGTGCTTTTAATGATGATAATGAACTTGAATAAATCCTCTTCAGCTTTGGGCGTGCGGCTATGTGGCGGACCTAGACATCAAGTGGAAAAAGAAGACGTTCCTGTAACCAACGCGTTATTATTTCTAGAAGTCCTCTAACTCGGTTGTCAAAACATGGCAGTCATTCTTTCCGGCTCCGGCTTAGTACAGCGCTAACTCACGGTGGCGTGTGAGCATAAACACTGTGAATACAGCAGTCATCGTTAAACGGTCGGTATGTGGTGGAGACGCTCGTCACTGAGGACGAAACCCTTCTGTCATTCTAACGGTAATTAGCTATACGTTATAGGAGGCATTGATGACTGTGTCTGTGCATAACAGCACTTGGTATTCATATGTGTGTGCGCCCATAAATATGTGTGCGTGTGCATGTGAGTGCACACTAGCCCTTTGTATCGGTGTGTATTAGTCTTTGTCCCTCTATCGTCAGCCTCTCGGAGCCTCTCTCCCACACACACACTCATTACAACGTCTTCCCAAGCCCGGCCATCTATTCTGTCTGTGGAATGCAGTAGGCTTGGAGGGAGTGAGGCGTCAGCCATATTGAATTTCTGGCGAAAAAAAACGGAGATGCAGTGAGGGTACCAGGCTCAATGTACCTTTTTGTCAATGTGTGTGTACAGTGGTGTGTAGTCCCATTTATTGATTGTTGAAAAAAAGGCACTTGGTTCACGTTGGGGGGTGAGCGAACACACTTGATTGTAGACAAAGTACCCTAGTATATTTTCACATGGACTTAAACGGTGGCTCATTGGCCACAATAAAAAAAGGCAATTTAAAAATGCTAACTTAGGTACTTGTATATTATATTGTAAGGGGCATTTTATTTTATTATTTTTCTGTACGCTAAGCAGCATTATTGTTCTCATAAAAGAAACATGTAAAGGCTCGTCCCTTTGAGACTATGTGAATAAGTGTGTTGAAATACCCGCAAAGAAGAACAAGAAGAATGTTACAAATTCATTATTGAATTCCAATGAAACTGATGTATTATTTTAGGAATCCTACTGAGAAACCATACTAAACAAGTACTACCTAAAAATAGGGGATACAAACTACAGATCATCATTTTGACATCACATAGAACTTTATATAAGAACTTTCTCTAGTTTCCATCTTTTCTCCCTCTCACCCTAGTTTGCACCAAAACCCACCGACTCCACGGTAAATAGAAATATGAATAATTTAATTGTGGTCGATTTGTTTGTTTCGAACTCAAATGTCAGGGTGTCATTTGAAACCTCCCCATCCCTTCACCCAGCATCCACCTGCCCGCCTCCTTATTACTCCGCTGCAGGCAGACTACACGCTTTGCCTCCTTTTAATGATGACGAGGCGGAGGCTGCCTCCCTACCACCCAAACATGTTTATTGAAATAATTACCGTTTGGGTTTAGCACTGATCGGTGGCTTTCACAATTGCTTGCCATCTTTGTGTGTGTGCATTTGTTCCAGCAGTGTGTGCTTTACTCAAACAATGTTTGGATTGTGTAAATGTCTGTGTGTGTGTGTGTGTGTATGTGTGTTTATTCTGACCCTGGTGCTGTTAGCGTTACTGTGCCACGACCAGTCACTATGTTATTTTCTTCTCTTGCTCTGCTCACACAGAGCAAAGGGAGCCTGGCAGGAAGGGGGTGGATGGAGGGAAAGAGTAGAACAAACAAGAAAAAGCAGCCAGACGAGTGATGTTCAGAGCAGAAGACGGGGGGAGAGGAGGATGGGTATGGAAAGCAGCAAGGCATGTTTGGAAAAATTAAGAAAAACAAGTGATTGTCAAAGGAATTAAGGGAGGGCATGCCGAGCATGAGGGGAGATTGAATGACAACATTTAGCGAAAAATAATGAAAACAACAGAGGACAGTAACCATGAAAAGGAAAAGCCCGAGGTGTACTTGCTGTTTTACTGCATCAAACAAAACAGCATGTTTGTGTAGAAAAATCAAGCACAATACCACAAGTTCTTGATTAGACTATGAATAAAACATCATTCATTTAAATACATCACATGATTGCTTGCTTATTCTCACTACTGCTTGAATCCAAAGCTGCAGCAATTAGTTGACTTTCTGCCCTTTTTTAGATGTTTCTTTTTTTGTTTGTAACTTATGAGGGAAAGTTATCAGCCTGACTGCTGCTAAAACAAAGCACAGCATATTAAATGCATGACTTCCTATGCAGGAGAGGATTTTCATTATAATGATTGTGTCAGACGGCAAGACAAGAATGTAGTTGAATTTTAATTTCTAGATTTGGCTAAGCACTAGAAAATATTACATTTGTCAGCATTGCGGAGAAAGTGGAGGTAAAGCGAAAGAGACAATGATGAAAATAAGATAGTCAGGTGATGAAAAAGAAGAAGAGGGGAAGAAAGTCGCGGTGCCGGTGTGTGTGTGTGTGTGGGGGAGGGGGCACAATAGCCCCACTGTTATCTGCTGTGGATGATGGGGGGAAAGAGGGCAGCTGGTTCACATTTCCATGGTGCAGGGGGAAGCTTTACTACAGCTCTGAAGTAGCCTTCCCTCACACACACACACACACACACACACACACACACACACACACACACACACACACACACATACATACACACGCTCAATCTCACACACGCTCAATCTGGTGTAAAATGCTGGATATTGCGGCTGTTGCTGTGGGTTCATTTATGAGTCGACCTGCCTGTGAGCTGTGCTGCGATCCCCAGGTGTCTGGCAGCCTCGTGGGACCTTGTTAGTAAAATAACTCGCTACGCGCACACTCAATTCAGTCGACATTTGATATTTGCGGCACGAATCGTTTAACCAACGGGACGTTTTCCTTTATTTGTGGGAATTAACTTCCTGATGTTGTTTGGTATCTCTAAGTCTGATCAATGGTATTATGTAAAGTGGTTTAAAAAGTTTTAATTGGCCTTAGGTGAGTGAAACTAGCGACGGAAACAGCCATTTAATGTATTTTGGCACCCTCTCGAGTGTGTGAATAATGTAACAACAACGACAAATGGCATCATCGTAGTCTCGGAGGAGTTTTCTTTTTTGGTTCTGCTTGTCTGTTGTTTTTTTTTCACACAAACTCGGCTTTACGTAACTGGGAATGAGCTGCGATGTCAAACACACAACATGCAGATGTGCCGGGCGGAGTTTGTCTTGTTGGCTCCTCAGCCGCTCAATTTAAAGTCAGTGTTTCTAATTTACCTCATCGGCTCTCATGCCAGAAAACACAGAGCTGAAATAAAAGGGGGAAAGGGTGATAGAATACATATCATAGTACCTGTTAAGCTGTTGTGCGCACGCGTGTGTGCATGTGTCTTTGCGCACAAGGGATGAGTAGATCGGTACAACACGCTCGGGCCCCTTTACATAACCAAGACCGGAACACACGCGTGTGGCTGAGTGGGTATTAACATTAGTGCACGACGACAGTAGAAGCCGTGCTCATGCACACTTCCATACGAACGCACTCGGACAGCCAGCGCACGCGCATACACAGGCACAGAGTCTCTCTGGAGAAGACAGACGAGGGGTGGGTTGACCAGATGGAGCAGCCTGCTTCTTGCTGAGCGAGCTTGACGACAGCTGAACAGCTTGAGGTGCGGCGGAGTGGCAGGCCACAAACGCGCGCACGTATCGTGCACACATGCACCGTACCTACACACACACATCAACACGGTGCTCGACCCACTCGTGTGGACTCGTCATAAAGTTACACGCGTGGATGGCCGTGCTCACGCTAACTCTTTTGTCTCCTTTGGACATGCTCGGAGAGAACAAGCACTAAAACTTGAAAAAAGACGCACTGTACGCGCTCGGCGTTGCATTCCATCATGTTAGGGCTTCTGTCAGACCCCATTCACGTGTAATGACAAGCTGTAGTCACACTGGTGGTTGGGAATGTTTTGACTCAAACTCTTTCCAGCCTAGTGCCTAAAAACGTGTTGTTCCCCCGGGTAGCCACCAAGTGAATTTTCACCTCCTTTTCCCTCGTTTCTTCCTCTCCTTCTCTGTTCCTTGCCTGGCTAGGAATCGTGACTCTCCCGTCAGCCTATTCCCTTAGCTGTGATTATGGGCTTTGGATTCCAGCCATCATGCATTTCAAGGCCTGGAGGCTTTGGAAAATGAACAGCCGTCTTTTTCAGTCCAATAAAGAATGAGCGAGTGAGGGTGATCCAAATATGCGAGGCGAGCAGGCGAACAACTTGTACACAACTCTTATGGTGAATAAGCAAAACAAAATGAGAAAAAACGGGGGCCTCCTGGTTGAGTGAAAGCCAGCACTCTGTCTGGGCCAAGAGGATGAGCTGCTTGGTGGTACAGCAGCCTGGCAGGGATGTCATCTTTTTGTGCTCCTTCCCAAATTTTTAGTTCACTCTGTGACTCTTTTCCCACGGTTCATTGTGCTGTTGTTTACGTGCATGAAAGTCTTTAATAATTCCCAGCTATTGTCTTTGCATTTGCTTCCCTGATGTGATGACTCTGCGCTGTTGGTGAGCCTTTTATGCCAATTAGTCACTTTGTTGCAAAGTTTCCATGGTGTTTAAGCTAATTTCTCCATGTAGCATTTGGTCTCAAGCATGTTTTGTAGTAATGCTATTAATGATACAAGTAATACATTGCAACATTTCCTGCTTAAAATGCCCATAACAGAAGAACACTTTGCTGTGATGAAGATAAGTTGGCCAAGACACACCATGGATAATAGCCACTTGGTGAGCTCATACATTGGGAGACAATGGAATAAATCATTTTCTGTCCACACTTTGGGACCCATTGGCTGTGTCTTAGCTTTGGCCAAAGTTCAGTGTTTGCCTCCTGATAGCTTCCAAGGATAAAATGACGAGGAGAGAATGCAGGCTGTGACATCTGGTCCAAAAAATCCACTAGGAACATAACGTGGGAAACAAGTCAAAACCCTATCACACAGGTCCAAAGCAAGAGTTCATCTGTCTCAGGACTTTAGCTAGACCCTGGTTATGGATTATATAGTAAAACACATGGTATTCCATAACGGGATTACAATGTCAAATCATCCATGATATAGTTTAGGGGATTTTTTTCCGTGCAGAGTTGTGGGCCAGAATTCTGTCCTGTTTTCTGGCGCCGGCGCGGTGTAAATCACTGAAATGAAATCAACTGAAAGCATTTTTAATCATGAGACAGGAGGGTTTGTTATTGCCGTGAGCTGCTGTTTCAAGGGCACAAGGAATACAGTAAACACCACCACCACCACCCCTGCCAAAGTGCTCTTGAGCTAAGTGCTCTATGCTGTTACGTGACTCTCTCACAGCCTCTTTGGTTATAAATTGTTCTTCAGATCACTGTCGCTAGCAGTGGCTCGGCGGCCTTGTCTGGGTTCAATATGATACATTCATCCGTCTCCATTATGTCTATAATCACCCCCACCTCAGACTCCTTCCTTATTTCCAGCCACTCTTCATATGTAAGGTTGCACATATGTAAGGTTGTGAGCGTGTGTGTGGCTCGCAAAGATGCAGCTTTCTTTTTCATAAGGAAAGAAAAGACCCCCCCCCCCCCCGACCCCCCCACACTCCCACATCACTCTCTCTCTCTCTCTCTCTCTCCCACACTTTGTGTAGCTTGGCACACAGCACAATAATACACAGCATGGGTGTGGAAGGTAGTGAAATGACAAATACTCAAAGAAAAGACATTGAGACTGACCAAAAGGGGTCTTGTTTATGTATTCGTTGCATGATTTTAAAGCTCAGCCATCCACTCCAACAGCGCTTAATGATAAAAATACCCGGTTCCCACCCCATCAATATTATTATCAATCAATTAGACATCAATATATTTTCTTTTGTAGTCTTTAAAAATGACGTCTTATAAGTGCCTCATAGTGTGAGGGAAACTCTCACACACACTCACACACACACACGCACACACAAACGCACACAAACGCACACACACACACACACACACATGTGTGAAGAATTTCCTCATACACATGGTCAGAGTTAAATCAGGCTTGGATGGATGACTATAGCACCCTGCTGGGAAGGAATCTGCATTTAAAAAAAGAAAAAATAGGAGTTAAAGAGGTATACCAGCTGTGTAACCTTTGACCTCGACAACCTCTTCAACTCCCATCCCTCCGTGGGCCCATTGAAATTCATTCCCAAAATGACACACAAAGTGACGGGGTGTAGTTTTTTTTTTTATGAATGGATGGTGGTGGCGGAGGTTCATTGTTTGTAGTGAAAGGGTCATAGGTGGAGATCTCAAATGAGTGATTGCTGACTTTGTAGACAAGACAAGGAGTAAATGCGAGCAAGTGAAGCATCGATTGCACATTGGAGAGGCCATACGTGTGTGGCCACTGAAAGCGCCTTTCCTTATGTGCTAAGCGTGTGGTTGTGTGTGTGAGAGCAGGTTTTGTGGAACCTCCACCATGTTCGCTCTACTGGCTTTGGCCAATGGCCACAACCGCCATTGCCAATGTCCCTCTGTCTGCCACACAAGCAAAGTCTTTATTCCGCTGGGGGGGGAGGGAAACAAGGTCAGTTCACAACACTGGCTCTGTGTTTCAACAGTTAACTGTGGAGGAACACATTAATATGGATCATGCCACATTATTACCTCCCACTGAATCCCCCCACCCGTACAGCATCTGCCGGCCACTAGCTAAATGCTCCAAAGGTCACATGAGGCGGCTTGATCCTCCATGGGCGGCCAAAGGACGCAGGCCTCCTCACACTGCTGTCGGATGGTAATCTAGAAACAAGGGGAGGTTTTGTGGGAAATGTCACAGCGATTCCCCATTATACGGTGTTCCTCACATCATTCTGCTTTTTTATTTGATCTTTTTCCGTCCGTCTTCTGCGATTGTCTGGTTCGCTGTACCACACCAGATTGAAAAGCTTGGCGTTTGGGTTCTAATTACAAAATCCTATTTGCTCCTGTCTGTTTGGTGGTTGTAATAGAACAGGTGTGTCTCCCACACTTTCAGTGGCAGTGCCGGTGGTTGTACTATGACGGGTGGAGTGACAGGCATAACGACAGCTCTTCACAATGCTTTGTGATAGACAGGGGGACAGACACTCTCCTAACCTGCAGCCCAAACAGCCTCCAACCACAGCCTGTTGCACATGGAGTTGCACAATGCCATTTGCCTCGGTAGCGTGTTTATCTTGGTTTTTCTACACAGTATAATCAAATCCAATCAATTGAATCAAGCACAGTTGTCAACCAACAATCCGGTCATGTCTGTTGCAGCCACAGCTCGCTTGAGGGTTTGAGGGATGTACGTTTTTTCGATCATTTCATTTTTCTGTGGTCACTGCTTCTTTGTTCGATAGTCAGATAACAACACCGATTAGTTCAAATTAAAATGAACCTTTTCCAATAACCCATGGAAAAAGGCAATTCAGCTTCAGCTATCACTGCAAGGTTACTAAATACCATTTAGCTAGCTGATGGGTTTTTGGTCCCCTTTCAGAGCCACATTACCAAGATCAACTCCATTTCCAATTAATTCCTTTTAAAATAAGGAGCCTAAAGAAGACGACCCCCCATTGATGAAGAGAGGGGTTGTTATAAACGGAGTCAATAGAGTTACCCCTTTGTATTTAAGGTTTTTTTTATGTGAGTGGGTGGGTGTATGTGTGTGTTGCCACCATTTATTTGTGTGTGTCTCTTTCACAGTCCTGTGACATACAGGACTAATGAAAAAGCTGCCAGGACAAAAGGAACCTTAGATGTGAGCTGTAAAAAGAAGTCCTGCTTCAGCGAAGGTCTGAGGCTCATATTCTATGTGACTGAATGATCACAGCCAAATCAGAGTCGGCTTTCCAGTATTAACTATCGCTCAAGAGCAAAGGTTTATCTGGCCAGAAGATACTGCATGACCGGATAGTTGCAAAACTGAAGCTGAAGGGATTGTCAAATAATCCAGGTTATGTTGTCCCGCATTTTCAACAGGTGTTTTTCAACCTCCATCATATAAAGTGGACTTTGCCCTTGATGGCTTGGTAGTAGAATATTCTTCTGTCATTATCATAAAGAGTTACATTCCTTCTTTAGCACACGTAAACACACAGCTCCTGTCTTACCTTTTTTTGTTTCATGAAAATATCACACATTTTCTGTATTGATTCAGTTCAATTCTCAATTTTCTTTCAATTTTTTTCTAAAGCAGCGAGTTTAAGAGGGGTCCAGTTTTGCTCGGTTGTCATTTTCTTAGAATGCCAGCAATCATGTTGTTGTGTAGGTGTCGCCGTATGAAACTGGTTTATATATCGCATCTTGGAAATGCAACTTCTCTAACCACACAGAAAATGTTTCATGGTGAGGCCTGCCAATTACACAGAGGAGTTTTGGAGACATTTTCCAAACACTGTGCACTGCCAGTCTTTCTCGCCTCCTCCTCCTCCCCCATCGCTTAGAATAATCTCATTCCCCCACCTATTTCCAGGATGAAAATGAGGCGTTCCTCAACGTGTCCCAGACTGAAAACGTCTTTCCCCACTTACATGCTAATCTTTGAGGCCCTTCAGGCTTCGTGGCAGCCGCTGCAATGCTTGTCAGACTCTGTTGCCGTCTCCCCCTCCTTCAACCAGTTCTTCTTACCACCACAACCTCCGGCACCCAAACACACCCCATCCCATTCTAACCGCCCCTTTTATTATCAAGGACTGTCAACATCCCTTGTCTCACTTCCCTTCCGAGTGTGACCTACACACCGTGCCTCTAATTAAATGCCTCCCCATGAATTATAATTAGTGGCTCCGACTTCCAATCCAAGCTGATGGCGATTACAGCCAGTGCTACCTGTAACGCCATTATGAAGCTTAGCAATCGGTGTGACCCCCGAGAGTCAGAGAATATAAACAAGCGCTCCTTTTTGTTTGTGGATTACATCGGCCGACATGTAGCATCGCAGTATGGCAAGGTTACACAGAAGACGGATACTGAGTCGGCCCTCTCAGGTAGACAAAATGGCTGTGCAATAAAGTCCACATTTAGGAGGTCAGTTTGCAATCCATCCCTCCCACCTGCCAATCCGCTTGCTCCCACTGCACTACCCTGATGCCTGCTGCTGTGCACTCAACCTCAAACAAGGTGGATTTCAGCTAAAAGCCTCACAGCCCCGGGTGTTTATTGGAAGGACAGGGCAGCCTCATGATGCTCAGAGTAAACCCATTTCCCGCCGATCGAACTTCAGGCCACCAAATGGAGAAAAACAAAAGGTTTAAGATTTAGTGGGTTTTTGGTCGTTTGAACTCAAATCTTTTTGTAAACCTCCAGTTGCTTTCAGGGATTTTTGTTATCTAAAAACTATGAAGGCTGCGTGGGCATAGAACAGACAACACCCCATAACACCAATTTTGTTACTTAGGGAGACTCATAATGACTATATTCTTTGTGTGAACAATCGTTTCACCAGAATCTAATCAGCAGTTCTCTGCTGCCAAATCTGCTTAAAGAAGGCAAAGCTCTGAACGCACATAAAATCCCTGAGAAAGGTTACGCTGCTCCCAGGGGGCAGCAGATGGCCGACACAAGGTGTCTCTGAGGTGTCAAGCACCATTTCTGTGGTCTGAGAGGTTAGAAACAGTTGAGGGCAAAAGCTCATGGGAAAGCTGCTCCAAGGAGAAGTTGCTAAGACAGCGAGTTCTGCAATCTCTTAATGAGGTCATGGCAGCACGGCGCCTCTACGTATTCAAACCACCTGCACTTTGGGCCCCCAAAAATGTGATCATGCATGCAAAAACACTTATTTTCAGATCAAATAAACGTAGGCTACGGTTCATCCGAACTCTGATATGCACATAGTTGGTCATTTTCTCAGCTCTGCAAAAGAGTGCATTCCAATGCTACCATTTTTTGAACATTTGGTATTTTAATTCACATAATAATATCATCCCAAACTAAATGTTTTACATCTAAATGTTGCAAAGGATATCTCGCAACAGAGGGGGAGGGGGGGGGGGGACTTTTTCTACCCTGTAAGCTCCTTCCAGCACGGCTTCCCCACGTGGAGGTGACTGATTGGTGCGCCTTGTTTTGTCATTTCTAGAATGTCAGTATGGGGAGACTGGCAACAAAACCGTGAAGCTGGGAGGTAGATACACACTCGGGCATCTACATAATAGTCCTGCAGCTCCATGCAAATGCAGGTGATTCCCTACCGAACATCTGCATGGCGAGAATGGTTTAGTATGCATGAGTTTGAGAGGAGAAGGGAAGGGGAGAGAGGAAATGAGGGTGATTAGGGGAGAGGGTTGGATGGTGGAGAAAAAAAAAACAGATGAAGGATTTGAAGGATGACTAGTTTGATCAGTTGGATGAATTTAGAAACTAAACACAGCTTCCTTGGCACAAGAACCCACACCTATACATCGCACCGTCTCTCACCAAACATTCAGCTCGGAGGTATCATGGGACAGTGTAAACCACGTTACTTCTCTCCCCCTCGTGGTCGATTTTTGCCTTAAGATGTAGCCAATATTGGGATGTAGAAGGCTACACCGGTAGAGAGAGAAAGAGAGTGACCTCAACAAAGACACATGGAATCAATACGTTTAGGATTTCAGCACGGTGAAAAACAGATGGTTGCCATAGACTTGTTTTATTGCTGAGGTTGGAGCGTGCGTATGTGTGTCTGGGTATATATCTGCTTACTCCAAAGACACATATGAATAAATTAGAGGCGCTTAAGTAAGTTCACTCTAAATCATTACATTCTTAAATCAAATTATTCACAGGGGCACATAAGCACTGCCTATGAGACGCATCGAATAAGCATCAGAACACATATGGACACACACACACAAAGTCCTTCGGTAAGGTAGGAATCAATGAAAGGCAGTAAAGCAGTTGATGTAAAAGTCTGTAATTGAGCTGAAACTTAGAAACGTAATCCAAGGTAAAAGCCTTTAGAGACAGCGGCAAAAGGCTGAACACAAACAGCAAAAAAAGCAGTTCAAATAAGGCTGTGGAAGAGGTGGGATTTGCAGTATTACTTTTTCAGTATCCATTATGTAATAGAAAACAGCTCAATATTCTGGCTCATTTCGTCAGCCTCGTTCTCTTTAAAGTGATAACCAATGAGAGAAATAGTCACACAATTATTTTATTAACTTATTTTATTTTAAAATGTGTCACTTGAGTCCCTTAAAGATGTTTTCCATCCTTTTGTTAAAAGGTGGAGTTATTGTTGATGTATGTTTTGTCAAAAGTGGTCTTTAAATTATTTTTCATTGGGAAGAAATTAAATGTATATGACTCTGATCATTTTACCTGCACCATTTGGCCTTGATAAAAATAATATTTATTCATACTACTTGTCTGGTGAATATTGCTTAAGCTGGAAGGCTCAGGGCCTATTGTAAACACAGCAGTCCCAATCCTGTAGCCAAACACCAGTGTTGTTGACACGTTGCAGAAACCCAACTATGCATGACAACCGACTCCTGCAGAAAGACCACATATTTTATGGGACGAGACAAATGCAGAAATAACATTCTTTTTGAAGTTCTAGACATCAAACAGTTTTGATGATCAAGCCCAACCAAACTGGGGGCTTTTTAACTGTGTGTGTGTGTGTGTGTGTGTGTGTGTGTGTGTGTGTGAGGGAGCTTATTGTTCACCTCATAAAAGGGATTATTAATGTGGTCCCTCTGGTCATAGTTGTTTTTTCCTTGTTAATACAACTCTGCATTTTTACAGTATGTGTGTGTGTGTGTGTGTGTGTGTGTGTGTGTGTGTGTGGTTGGGGAGGGGGGGGGGGATTGAACCATTTTTAACACTAGAGTGAATATGAGTTGATGTAAACTGCACAGTGTCTTAGAATGAGAACCCCCACGTACGTATTTTGAACGTACGTTCAAAGGGAATCCTCCCCCTTTTCCTTTTTTTTTGCCCATTATGGCATAAGCTGAATGTGCGTACCCTCCCCTTTTGCTGCTTTTCAAAAGCTCAATAATGAAATGCATTAGTATCAATATTGCATGGGAAAACAAGCTGAATTTAAAGATTAACCAACTTCCGGTAAACAATATGTTCAACTCGCTGTCAGAAAACTGGTCCTCTATGGCAGCGTTAACCTCTCACCATTTAGGTACTTAAACATATAGTTGCCATATAAATTGTGCCTTTGATTGTGCAGCTCAGACTGCTGCTATTAATGTTTCCCCCTCATTACAAAGGCCAACAGCTCACCCAGTTGTTAGCACACAGTATAAACGTACTGTTGCCAGGGGATAAAGCAAAAACAACAGTTCCCAAATAGCTATATTTTCACAAGAAATTTGTGAATTGTTGCAGAGGTCCTTGTCACAGTAAAATCCGCAATAACATGACAATGAGCAGTTTCCTCTAAATCACAACCCATAATTTGGAAACAGCTGAGGTAATATGAAATTCGATTGAGTGGCGTCTCTCCTGCAAGAACGCTCAATACTTCCCATTTCAAAAGGCAAAGTGAGGAATTATTTTTGCAAGGGTTGACAACTTATCCCATGCACATGCTAATAGCAAGGTTACACGTTCACTTTGATCATATTTTTGCTTACTCGATCCCTCAGGTATTCGTGAAGAGTATATACTGTGTAGGCATCTGTATCTTTCAGGCCAAAAGTCTTTATTCTATTTGAGCTGTTTCCACTTCAGAAAAGGCAGCTGTGAGCTTTGTAGACCGTGTCTGTGGTTAAACCGAAGCCCAAACTTGTCCCCATAGGTCATGTTGGGCAAGGCCATTGAACCACAATAGCTGTTGTAATTGCCTTGTGAAGTTTGTATAGCAACCAGAGGTGGAGATGGAACACTGTGCCCCAAAGGGAGGGCCATAAATCATAACCTAGGCACTTTGTCAGGATAGATAGAGTAATTCCCTACAGGCAAGACAAGATTCCCTCTACCTCCACCAATGTTTACAGTCCCAACAATAGGCGCATCATTCACAGGGCTATAGATAATGTGAAACGCCCCCACTCTCTCTATTCATGTTTCTGTATTTCCCTTCAGTTCTCACCACTGACATTACCGGCCCTCCAGGCCAAGAAAAGGAAAAAAAAATGAATATACTGTATATATATAAAAGGCGAGGACACACACGTTGGTCGTGTGTGCGTAGTATTGTGTTGAAAGATGAGGTGAGCTTCTAAAGACACCCACTTTTTTTCTTGGGATTGTTGATCCATCCCTCTGGGTTTCAGCAAGTATGCGTGTTTGTTCTCCAATTTCTTCATTTTCTAGAGGCTTTACACTCTGTGTACACTATTACTGTACGGTGGGTGTTTGGGACATGAATGGGTTTGCTGCAAAGCGCCTGTAGTTTAATTTTAAGCGTGCCTGCCTCTGCATGTGTCCGTCGGTTTCATTGCGTCAGTTGAGGAGCCTAGCGGAGGGGCTGCGAAGGGAGGGGCTCGTGTCTGCCTGCTGTCTGAGGTGCTTGGTTACGCTGCAATTAGCTGTGGTTGTCTGCCTCTCTGCCAAGACACGGGCACAAATGTAGCGCTGTAAGGCCTGCATAGTCTTTCCTCGGACCATGTGGCACCTTGACATGGCAGACATAATGATTTGTTTTTTGAGTAATGCCATTTAATTTCTAAAGTTGTCTCTCTCTCCGCCCATGTACTTGTTGCTGATTGCCATTGACTCTCTTGTCAAAGACCACTTGCCGGTAAGCAGACATGGATATTATGAAGTATTCAGGGAGAGTTTGAAGGTTTTTTTTTTTTTTTACAAATGAAAACCCTAAACCTGTGTTGACAGAATATTGAATTAAATGAGGGTTACACTTTTTTAAGCCACCTACGAGGAGCTGCACAGTTTGTAATACAGTAGCACCCTGTTAACCACCCGGTGTGCAGGAAGTTAATCTCACTTGCAGAGAGTCACCCCCACCACTCCTGTGGGCTCAGCTGTGTAGCTGAGAGGAGTTTAGTGTCTTGCACAGGGACACTAAAACAGATCACGTGCTGACACACGGGCTTGAACCTGGCTCCTGACATCTGGAGCCCCTGAGAAGAAAATGTTTTGTCTTTACTGCTTTATTGCTGGCACAGACATTGCTGTTTTTGAGAAATTGACATTCTCATTATATTGGTGTCATGGATCGCTCACTTCTTTCTTTCCTCGTCTCTTTATTCACGTCTCTTTAATTGAAGAGTATGCATAACCACTTGGCGGAGGCTCGATGCTGCACCAGACATATCAATGAGATAACAAACATACCACTTGTGTAGTTGTATGTGTGAGGTGGGAGGCGTTCGTAGCCCTCCTGTGCATCTTGGGGGATTAATGGCAATTTGACTAGAACAAAGAGCCGCTGCGTAGAATATCGTTGGGTCGCTGTGTAATTACAAGGCAATGAGATAAGCAAATAACGACCAAATCCAGCGATTAGGGAGGAAAAAAGGACAAAAACTCCCCTGCTAATTAAGGGATGCGAGGGGATGGCAGTTGAGAGATGGGGAGGTTAGAGGGCTTTGGCTGTGTGACACTTTGCTTCCACTCTATTACTTCAGTATATGTGTCATCAGCAATGGTGAAAAGCTCAATGACCTAGCATGTTTTTATCAAGCGTCGTTTGAAAGAGTGTTCCTGACCACGTCGGTTGAACCTTCACCCTTTCTCAGCAAGTGGCTCTGGCTCAGGGCCGCCCTGTGCTCAAACATGTAATCTCTGCATCTTGGGAGTGTTTAATCCAGGCATGAATGTCAACACACCCTCCCTTTTTGTAAATACAGTCGCAAAAAATGTCTAATTATTGTGCCGTGCCTTTTTTTTCTTTCTTTCTTCAGATTTTCAAGCCGTCCTGCGTGAAGACCACCCCGACCTCCCCTGCGCAGTCAGGGCCGCGCCGCTGAGGCCGGGTCTCAGACCAGTCCCACCCCGCTCCGCCCCTACCTCCCTGATCCCCCCCCACCCCTCTCTCCTCTCACCACCGAAGCCAAAATGGCCAACGGCGGTGCTCCTCGCCTCTCCTTGCCTCTCCTGCTGCCTGTCACCACTCTGCTGCTATCACTGCTGCTCACCAGCTCCCAAGCCTTATGTAAGTACCAAGACACCGAGCAGCCTTGCTGGCGTTGAGAGCTCCTCAGCCGTCTCATGTGTTGTTGCCCTTTCGAGATTGTTCATATCCGATGGACGGGTCGGAACATTGCTCACAGGTGGAAGATGGCGAGTAAATAAAGATTCTTCAGGTGCTTTTTGATGTTGTCCTTTTGAGTTTGCCCTTGGTGAGCATGTTGCAAGCCCGTAAGGCATGTTTCAATTTTTGATGTCCCGTCTTGGAAAGGGGGATCTTCATCCACAATGCTGTATGCTGTTTGTGTGATTCTCACTAGAATATCAAGAGGTTGAGCGTGCAAGAGTAACCACCAGTCTTACGCAATATTGTTTGTATGGTAGTGAAGTTGTTGAATTTTAAATTTTTTTTTGCAATATCAGACTTTTCTGTGATGCAGACCAGCACCAGCCCAGCGTTTTACAATCAAGGATGTCTCAACATACTAGAACTTTAAATCACGATTCCTGTCCACAATGTCCTCCTTATAACTTCCCACGTTAGTAACAGAGAAGCGTCGGTAGTCTCTTATCCCGTCCTGTCAACTCCAGCATAGGATTTGTTCTGCACCATTTCTCTGTTAAGATGGGCTTAGAGCAGCATTAAGGAAACAAAGCAAGGGGAGGCTCTGCAGAGAAATGGAACAAGAGTGATGGCGGAGTGGGGAAGCTCTCCCTTGGGTTTCATTGTTTGTAAATCCTTTGCGCGTGTGCGTGTAGGTGTTTATTAGAACTATCCTTGAATGTCTGTAGATCAGTGTCCTATAGGAGTGGTTCGGTGACAAGTTTATGCAAAGTGTACATGTGTGCAAATTCCCGAGTGGTTTTGTTTGTGCTTTTTTTGCATCGTAGAAAAGACTGAGCTATGACCTTGTCTCATTTTGATGGGATCTAATCTCATTATCCTCGTTGTTTCTGTCAGTGTAACTCTAAAAAAGTCGCAACAATTGGGTGGAGGCGATACCCTAGTTCTAATACATGTGTCTTCATAAAGCAGTTAAATAATACGTGTCGGCTGTATCCGCTAGTCGGATCGTCAGCAGCTATATTTCAATCGGAACAATTTGCAAAAACTGAGTCTGCAAAGACCTAATGAAATTAATAACATATACGCAAAGTAAAAAGAATGGCTTAAAATGGCACTCAAGGGATGTGACAGCTCAGGCTCAGGCATACTGCTCTGCAGTCATTGTGCGGCAATCAAAACTTTGTGGAGGTTCAGTCGTCCTTGATTTTTCTGTTGCTTGACGAGGTGAATGCATTCTTCTTCTTATTCCCGCTGTCTGTCTTTTCTTTTGTCCTGAGTTTCTGATATTTGGTGAGTCTATTCTCTCCGGTTCAAGATATTTTGAGGAGGACTTGATTTCTCTCATGTTGCACCAGAGCTGTCTGCTCTCGATTGCATGTTGGTTTGAGTGTCTGGTAGTATAATTCTAGTATCTTTCAGCTCAACAGGCTGAAATGCACTCAGAAGGATGTCAAACAGATGTCTTTGTTCCCTTCCTTTATGCCATTTCTGACTCACTGAGAGTGAGACTAATTTTCCCAAAATGAAAGCGAAGGTGCAAAGGCTCTGTATCTTAACATGTTGCATATGAGGGCAGTTAGCTGCATGTTCTCCTCTTTCAGGATCTCTTTTTTTTTCCTCCACTTGAAATGTTTCATAAACTGAGTTTGCTCACTCTGGTTTAAATGCCATTCAGTGCAGTCTGCTTCATCTTTGATGGAGATTACCTCCCACTCTCCTCTCACACGTACACACACACACACACACACACACACACACACACACACACACAAATACACTAACAGCAGGGCACTCTCCCCATCTGTCAGTAGCTGCCAGTCTTCGTCTGCTCTGCCTGTGGATATCTTGGATATGCCGTTTTTTGTCGAGTCCTACCACCCCTCTATGTCCTAGTAGCTCGTTGTATCTCTGTCATGTCCACGCCCTTTAAAAATGTTTGAAAAAGATTGTCTTCCCCCCCATCCTGTTCACCAATTTCTTTTTTGTTGCTCTTTTTGTCCTTCCCATGCACAACCACACACACACTCACATCCCACTGGTGCAGTTGTCCAATTACCCAGCAGGTGGACCGAGAGGCCTGGGGGAGGGGACAAAGATACAGACCCCCCACTTTGTAGCAACGCTTGCTCCTTCTCACACTCGTGCAGACTCCCACACACAGCGGATGCCAACCTTTTTCAGAAAGAAACGCCAGCTGAAAACATGATGTCATCCCTGGCGCTCTCTCTCTATATCTCTCTCTCTCTCTCTCTCTCTCGCTCTCTCTGGCTCACCCTCCTTCCATTTCAACACAATAAATCAGTCAGACTGAGATATTGTAATCAAAAGAGAAAGAAAGATATCACAATAAATCCTGCTAACGCAAACCTTAATAATGCTTTGCTGCCTGTGTGTGTGTGTGTGTATGTGTCTGCATTCGTCTGCATAATTGCATGACATGTGTATGCAGTAGAAGCTATGTATTTGTACATGTGTTACTAAATGGCAGTGATATCATTGAATAAGAACAACTCCATTGTATTGTACTATTTGTATATTTTTTAGAGAGTTGGCAGTGACCACACGCAAACGCAAACGGGGAAAACAAATATTTTCACATTGGATAAAAGTAGCAACACAAGACTTTCAAAATGTTAAATCCCCCCAAAACGACCCAGTTTTCTTTGTCTGTTAAGGCCTGCCTCCGAAGCCACTTCCCTGAAATGATTTTAATTGAATATAACAAGAAACACAACTCTTGTTAATACTGACAGCTGTCAGGCAAGCAGTTTGTGGAAGACCCTATCGAGATACAGTGCGTGCACATGCTGAGTGCACACAGACAGACAGGGAGACGGGCAGGTAGACATTTTAACCTGCCAGCATTCTTTCTGGCTTTGTACCTCACTGTCATTTCTTCCTTCTTTCTTTGTGTCTTTCTGAGGTCTCAACAGTAGCATTCTTGGCAAAGTACTTCTAATAGTAATTGGCCAGAACCCACAGTGATAGGGTGAGGCTGTTCAATTATTTATATTCCTTTGAAGCTGCCAATTTGAAAAAAAATGAAACCCCTTAGTGGAGCTGTTATTTTCTTGTTGTGGTTCCCTGCGTCTGCGTTTCTCTCTCCTTTCTCCTTGGTACTCTCCATTCCTCTCTCGTCTTTCCCACTTCACCTACTTGTACATGTGAGATGACGTGCCCCCTGCTGTGTAAGTAAGGCGCCATGCCTTATTTTATACCCTCTTTCTGCCAGTCAGTCATCATCTGCACAGCTTATCCTTGGAGGATCACGGGGAGGGGGAGGGGGGGGCTGGAGTCAACAGGGCAAGAGGAGGGGTGCACCCTGGACTGGTCGACAATCCATCTCAGGGCTGACGTGCAGACACGTCAGCCATTCACACACCTGTGTGCAATTTAGAGTCACCAATTAGCCTCCCTCCCACAGCGTGTCTTTGGAGTGTGGGAGGAAGCCAGGGTCCCCGGGGAGAATCCACGCAGACACGGGGGGAGACGCAAACTACATCGAGTTACAGGCATCAATCGATGCCTCAAGTAGCCTGTTGGCACTTCTGAAAGTTCCTGTTGGCTGATTTTCTCAGTTCTCTGGTGTTTTCTGACATGTTTACTGTACAAGACAACTGAATTGTTATTTACTTTACATTATTATAATATAGCGCCAAAAGCACAGTTTTTGTGCGATGGTTAAAATAGCTGTCCTTCAGACATGCAGCCACATCATAGGTGATCTCTTTCTTTTTTGCCATCATTTCTTTCTTTCTTTCAGCAATGTCATATTAATTCATATATTCATATTAGTTCATGATAATAATAATAATGGCGCAGGATTCATTTTAATACGAGTGATTGACATGCATGAAAGGTACTATCGTTTTTCTCTTTTCTTCCAGCATTTTAAAAAAGCTTGTAAAATTGTAATGCCTCGAAGGCTTTGATGAGGAGAAGTTTAGATCTTCAAAGGTTTTGGAAACCCCTCTGAAAGAACAATATTTCCTGATGCTTACTTTTTGGGCCAATGATACTTGTATATTCCTTTCCGTGGATTTGAATAGAAGTAGGCAGGTCACTCATTTCCAGTGGAGAGTTAGTTGACTTTTTGGTGCTTCTATTTTGTTTATTCCTTTCCTTTATTTTGATCTGACCTATAAAACATTTGGCAGTTAAAGGATTTAAAGTGCCAACAAGTGTCTATTGTCTTAAGTGAGTTTCTAAATGACACAAAATTGTTCCCATTACACCTCCTCGCTCCTCCTCTCCGCTCTGTGGCCATTTTGAAATCGGACACACACTTAAGCTTAATTTCCCTTCGCTCTCCCTGAGGAATTGAGCCTATTTATTTCCAATAGGTGGAGGGATACTTAGTCTGTTTCAATTTTTTCTTGAGCCTTTTAACAAGGGTTTCAATGGGACCAATTTGTGAATATTACGTGTTTGCCACTCTTTTTAGAAATGCAGCTTTACTGTGCCAGCAGTGTGGTCGGACAAAATGTTTCACCTCTGGGTTATAATACTCCAGATCTTATTTTTTACTGGGTCTCTACATCCTGCCACAAGTCCTTCATGGATGGGAAAAGCGAAACCCTTGAGTCGCCGTAGAATGCACAATGTATGATGCAATCGTCTTAAGTCATTGCGTGTGTGACTGAGACATGGCATTTTCTCAAGTGAATAGATTTACTGAAGTCACATTAATTTTTTTTTCTTGGCAGTGGAAATGAATTGCTCTAAAGTTAGGCCTTTGCAACTGTTTCAAGTTGATATGTCTTTAAATAAAATATGAACGTAACATGTTAAAATAATGCTTTTATAATTGTTCAAAGGAAAAAAAAAAACTTGTTTTAGGATACTGTTTAATACAAACGGGACAATTTTCCACTGTGTGAACTGCTTGGAGAGCCAAGGTGGCAAAAACTCTTGAATCATTACGTCCCCAACTGCTTGGCACTCCAGCTGCCCCAAAGGCGAATCCCAATTAGCCTTCCTTTCATATATTTTAATTGGAAAAGCAACTGTTACATTAAAACAATCTTGCACTTCCAAAGTAAGGGTTAAACAGCAATGGAGCCTGACCTTAACATACCTTGTGGAATATGGCTACAGCTGGAATTAGTTTCGACTGCTGTTTTTTGATTCCCTGCCGGCAACAGGGGGTATTATGTTTTTGGCTTGTCCGATACGGAGAATGAATCGGAGGGGCAGCCCCCATTCACACACTGATGAACTCATGCATTTTGGTGGTTAAATGTCAGGTTTTATGTGACCTCACGTCCAAACCATCACTGTGAATCTCACTTTCCTCAAATTTGGCAGAAAACGTTCACTTGGACTCCACGTTGAACTGATATGGAGGTCAAAACTCCTTTTGGACAGACATGGATTTAAACTGTAACATGACTGGTTGGCAGAGATATTCAACCGTGGAATGTACATTTTAGTTGGGATATCCATGCTTATCAAGCAAACATATAAGCAGTTTCAGAAATTCCCATCTCACCATCAGAAATGTTGCCATCAAATGTTGGCGAAAGACTGACCGAGTTCTTTCCTCTCCCTTCTCTCTCCCTGGCCAGGTTGAGGTTTTTGCAGGAGTGTGCTGGTCTATGTTGGCAGTGATTGTGTGTGCAAACCTCCCGACAAGACAAATCATGACAGCTTTAGAGTAGAGGCTTGGTTTCCATGGTTATAGGGCTTGCTCAGGCTGGCTCCGAGAATTGGTCCTGATTGATTGGGCTTCGTTGCTTAGGCTTGAAGGGTGTGTGTGATCTACAGAGACAAAGTGATCATATCGTTTGTACGTGTATTTGTGTGGGTGCTGTTTTATGCACCAACGTAGACACACGTTTTGTTAAATCTATCTCTATCTGCATGTCATCCATCCACCCCTCCATGAGTATATTTGTGTGCATGTGTGTGTGGGCTGATAAAGGCTTCTAGGGTTTAAGTCAGGTCCAGGACTGATGGACTGGCAGCTCTAGCAGCTTGGCGGCATGCTAAGTCTTTAGGATAGCTTTTAGGCGGATACTGTAAGCTGTGTAAATCTCTACCCCTCAGATATGCGTCAGCAACATCTCTTGGCTGCGATAGTCCATTGGACTTTTACCGATAAACAATTGACTTAGAAAGATTAGAAATTACTCAAAGTAATCATACCAAATCAGTAGAAAATGTCCAAAGTTCCAGCAAGACGTATTGGATTATAAAAAAGGGCTGAATCATGTTGAGATGCCAAATTGTTGTCCTCTTCAGTCATTAGTTGTTTTTATTTTCCCACAAGCAGTCAGTGTTTGCAATGCCAGCGTGTGTGTGTGTGTGTGTCATGTGTCTCCTTTTTGAGTAATATGAAAATTAAGTTTAATCATAGCCAGAATTATTGAGTAAATCAACTTTAAGTCATAACCTAACGTCATTCAAGTTTCTCATACCCACTTTTGTAAACATACCGGAAGATACAGAAGATTGTGCTACATATTGTTGGTCAAACGCTTTTTGAGACCGTTGCATACACGGGATTAAATACATGAAATACTTTATTTTTTACTTTTTGCTTCCATCCATAGCAACTACTGATACAATAGTAAAATAACAAGTAAATTGATATATTTTCATCTGCATCATTAACCTGACCAAGCAACTCTTCCCAGAATGCCATATCAGTGGCAGAAAAAAGTCTAATAGTACCAACCATTCTTTTGAGACATTGGAGAAAAGGTCTCTATGTGATGTGAAAGACATCCATTTGTAGCAAGATGTATAGTGCCTTTACCCAATTCTCTGCCTTTCCCTGCAAATCACTAAATGGCTGTGCATCATTTTGTCTTCCACTTTACTAATTCAGCAGATAATGGCTCCTATTTATGACCCAAGAAGCTTTTCTGCGTCAATTACTGTAATAGTCATAAAACCAGCTACATCCATCCTCTTATACCCCCACTACGAAACGACAACAAAAAGGAAGTGCAAATGGAGCCGTGTCATATTCACATACCCACCTCCCACTTTCCACCGCTCTATAATCACAGGGCCGTTGTATTCCGTGTTATCAGGTCCAACAGAGGTGGTGGACAGTAGCAGGTGGTAGCTGTATTAGCTTAACAACCGTCTGTGTGCCCAGCGTGAGTCTTTTTCCCCTCTTGCTAGCTGCTTTTGTTTGCCTGTTCTCTGTTCATCTGTTCTGTTCTCTGGGCCTTGTGAAGATAGCTAGGCCCCCACTGCTGGTTATTTTCGCTCTGCCCATGTTCCCCTGCCAGGCAGATAAAGATGGTTCTTGTGTGGTTATCTGGGCAGTGCTGGACATCAGTTTGTCTGAGGGAAGCTTAGGGGAATAGAGCGATATGTTGGTAGCAAGGACAAATGGCTACTGAAGGAGCAATGTCCTTTCAATGTCGTCTATGGCGACATAACGCAAGCTGTTTGATGGATTTTTTAAATAGGTGGCTGAACTCTGTAACCTGGCTAAATCCTGGTAAAAATCTGTGGATATCCTAAAGTGTGTTTTATAGTCATAAAAAATATAATAATATTTTATGATTTTATGTATTGACACCTTAAATATTTTTATATTAGATCCAAAGATGCCTGCAAATTAAAGGGGCTGAATGTGGCAAAATATTCTAAGCCAACGGCTATTATTTGTACTCCTGACATCAGTCAACCTTTTCCGGCTAGCAATTACTGAATACATTTCAAGGTTTAATTTTCAGAATAATGAAAACCCATGTCAACAGTTGCCAGAAGCGCAAACAAAAAATTGTTAGTTATACTCCTCATAATTCACACACTGCATGCCTGTAATAATTACACTATATTAGACATTCATGTGCCAGCTGACTAGTGTAAAAACAAAGGAATACATTTGAAATTTGGAGACCGAAGACCTGAAACTATAATTATGTGTAATTGCATGACTCCCAGGTTTTTGACAGTTTTTAAAGTCTATTTTGAAAATTGACAACAAAGATAACCCATCACTACAGCGTCATAGTAGGCTCAAAGTAGGCTGAATCACTGTTTCAGCTTTAAGTGCTGCCTCAGTCGGTTGCCATGGTGGATATTCTCAACTGTATTTTCCAGACAGATTCTAGACAGATTTTCTCATGTTTCAAAAGAACCCAGAATGCCATTTGACAAAATGTAAAGACTATTCCACTCATGGTTATTAAGTGGGGCTTCAGGCGTGTATGCTGTCCTAATAAATCGGACTCGCTGAGAGTACATTGTTAACATATTGTACAGAGATGACACGATGATATGTATAGTTCAAGGAAAAGGAATGGTAATCAGTACCAGCCATTTTTCAAAGTGCATTCTGACGGTACGTATGAAGAATTACAAAATCAATTTTTTAAGGTGAGGTTAGCCTTTCTGGGAAACTCGATGCAGAAGAAAGGACTTTTTAAAAGTTTCCCAACTCCCCTTTCACACCTCTTTTGCATTTTCTGGTAGCTCCATAGCTTTCATTAAACCTATTATTATTATTATTATTATTATTATTATTAAATCTTCCTGAGGTAATGTTGAAAACTACATTCAGTACATTATACTGAATTTATCAAGAGTCAAATTCAGGCTGACATGCAGGCCAGCGCATTCATTGTACTGAACATTTCTCTCATCTGGTAAAGCAAAAGGGAGAAGGCGACTGGTCGAAAATGTCAAACAGTCCAAGGGAAAACTAATCACACAGCACTGGCCTTGAGCAGAACCACTGCCAGAGGCCTGCTCTGTGTAAATCCCTTTTCTGTCTCGACAGAGGGCGCTTTGTGAGGGGAGGTCAACTGCAGAGAAGTGTTGTGCGGTTTAAGAATGGGAATTGAGATGTAAAAAAGGGCTTTCAATAGTTTAAAAAAACAAAAACTAATTCATTTCACATATGAAATGCATTAATCACGATTATTTGTGATCTTACACAGGTAAGCAGGGGCTGAAACACATCTTAGTGTTTGTTATGACTAGGGATGGGTATCGTTTGGGTTTTTACTGATTCCGGTGCTGAACCAACTTTAAACGATACCAGTGCCTAAATAATGCCTGAACCAATTGGGTGTATTTATTAGTTCGATGGAATTTGGGAAATATTAATCATTTAATTTTAGATTCATATGCAGGAACTAAAAATATGTAACAAATATTGAAAAACGTATGTTTAACTTGTCTCGATGTATTAACGTAACGATTGCAGCAACACAGAACAGCTGCATTAGGCACATATCGTTTTGGATGGAGTCCAATCGCCAAAGACCTTGCAATTCATACTTGATGCTTGTGTAATGAATTGTGGGTTTACTATTAAATGAGTCTTTCCTGATTGAAATAGATGGTAGATGGCTAGCTAGCTACTGTAGCTACACATGGGGACGTGTAGGAACCCCAACCGGTACCCAACCCTAGTTATGACGAGGCATTATCCTAAAAACTAGAACTTGAAACTACTTTCGAAATTTTACTAACCAACTTCTAGTTAAACAAGTTGATGTATTCTGGTGTAGTATTTGCATTAGGGATGTTTGGACTGCTACTTGGGGGCGTCCAGATGAACTTAGCATGCCGTGCCTTTTCTTTCCTGAAGCAGTACACCCTCCTTTTCCTTTGCCTTGTCCTATACTGTTTCTCTTTGCCTTGTTCTCTCTAAATATTCACTCCCTATTTCTCCTTACTCAATAATAAATGCAGAAACTCTCCTTCATATGTGTTTAGTAGTGCCTCGAGACTGGTGTTGGCCTATGGTCCCTTAATTATTAATTTGACGTTATGCGGTAGCTGTTTGATCATCCTCTCATATCTGTATGATTCCAATTTAACGAGTTCCCCAGGAGAATCATTTTTTTCTCCCTCTCTCTAATTCTAGCAGGCTTGTTGTTTTGAAGCATCTGCAACCAAGACATGAGCAGAATATCTGCACCAAAATTACTTTTTTGATGGACAAGTTCTACGCCTGCAAATTATGTTTCATCTTCCAAGTGGGAATTGAACCATTGTTTGTGAGATTTGTCACTGAAACACCAAACAGAAAAAGTGGCCTCACACTGTTAAAATAACGTAAAATAAAGCAAAACCCAACCTTCAGTGGCACAACCCATGAATCCCTTTTTTTAGGGTTTGCTAACGCGCTGATGATATCCAGACTTATGACGACATTTTCAAGCTACTTATCATCCGCACCATGGAACCAGATCAACAGAGTCATGATTTACACACTGAAACTGGGGTAGTAGACATATTAAATGTTATTCAAGTTGATTTAAGGTGTGATTCAGGATCACCTTTGGTCAAGTGGTTAAAGAGGATGGGATACCTCTAGATAGGTCACAATGGATAGATGGTGAGGGAACCTGAATGTATGTATATTAATTTATTTTGTGTCTTCTTCAAGTTGAATCTGGCGGTCTCTCATTACTTACCCACAACTTGGCTCTGCTGAAGAACCGTGCGTGTGGGTAGGTGGTGCTGGGTGAGAATAAGATCCAGAAGAGGTCAGAGAGAGGAAAGTGTGGGATTGCGGGACATTACAAAGACGCGTATCTGTGTGTTTAGGAAATGAGCTTTAGGCAATAAAGGTAATCCCATGTATCCAGCGCTGCCTCCAAAGGAAACAAGGTAGCGGCATATTGTCCCTTGGCATTTGCTAATGTCTGTCTCTCATTTCTCTCCTGTTCTCGATCTCTCTGTCCTCACCTTCCCTAGCATCGCCACGGTTCACCAAAGTTCCCGTTGACCAGATTGGCGTCTCGGGGGGCGTGGTCTCCTTTGTGTGCCAGGCGACAGGCGACCCCAAGCCAAGGGTGAGCTGGAACAAGAAAGGCAAGAAGGTCAACTCCCAGCGTATAGAGGTAAGCCCACGAGCCCTGCTGCTCACTGCTGTACTCCATGTTACTGAAATGTCATGCAACACTGATATTTATATGTTTTGGAAGCTGCCACACGCTACTTTCACATCACAAGAACAGTCTCTTATTGCAGTCGTGTCAAAGTGTGAACACTGAACAAAACACTGACATTTTTTTTCCTGTTTGCTTTCTTTACCAACATTTTACCCAGACAGTTCGGGACAACAGTGCAGTCTTAGCTGCACAATTAGATGCAGTTGTACAGTAAAGCGACGCACCCTCCCATTCAAACCTCTTTGTCCTCGTTGCACTTAACTGACTTTGTCTCGGTTGTCCCTGTCTTGTTTTGAGCAATGGTTATTTTTCTGCATACCGCCCTGTCTATGTGAGTGCGTTATTCATGATGTTTGTTGTTCAGTTTTCGGCAGGCGCCCCAGATGGCATCTCTAAAAGTCTTGATTGATGCTCAGTGTCTCTTAATTAAAAAAGTTGCTTCTGTTAACGTCGGCAGCACACAGAGATAGACGTGCGCACACAGCAGCATGAGGACAGTCACAAGGGAGAGGGTTAAAAAAGCAACAACAAAAAATATGACAACATCAACATGGGCTGCAGCAGCATCTCAACAGAGGACGAAATAAAAAGCTTTGTTTGTATGTTCCCTTCTTCTGCATGCTTAGTGAGAAACAAAGCCAAGGGCGTCAAGGAGCCGCCAGATCGGACTCTTCTCTCCCTTCGTTTAGCTAAGAGAGCTAGTTTTGAAGTGGTTATGATTTTTCTCCCCCTCTGTTCTTCGCTCTCGACAGCTACTTTGACTTAGATCGATGATGCCGTGCTCTGCAGTGTTTTTAGCCTAATTAGTGGCTCAGCCCTGAGACGTGCAGCAGTGGAGCAGCAGGATGGCTCAAGACTTGGGCTTGTTTCTCAAAGTCATGCTTGGCTCAGATTTCTCAGAACTGAAGCCTTCGTTGGGATGGTGTATATTCCTCTCAGGAACAATCGATTCTGGAAGGAATGGTTCGCGGGGAGACAATCGGACCGTCTTCTTTAACATTTCATCCAACTTAAATTAGAAAGAAGAGATCGCTTTACTGTAATTCCACTACTTTTAGCGGTAACGAGCCTGTAAGTATTTTCTTAAATCCAGTAACGCAGTTACAATTACTAAAATATAAATGAGTTCGTTACTTGCGTTAGTAAGTAATGTGTACATTATATCCAGGAGCAAAAACTTTGTCGACATCCGTTGTAAGCAACTGTAATTTTTTAACAGTAACGCAAATAGTTACTTTCCCTGGTAACGAGTTACTTTTATTGTAGAGTAATTCAGTCACTAACTCAGTTACTTTTTAAACAAGTAGTGAGTAACTAGAACTAATTACGTTTTTAAAGTAACTTGCCCAACACTGCACTTGACCCATGCAACTTTACCCTGCCGCGGGCAGTCAGGAGGGTCTAGTGCCTTGCTTAAGGGTCACTACGGCAGTGATTGCCCTAGCAAGGATAACCCTAACACTTTATGTAACTCACTCAATATGTTTCCTTTGGTTTTGGGTAAAGCTTTAAAGCATTTTTGAGAAACTTAACTTCTTTGAAATCTCTAACCCACCTGTGTCGATGACTCTGCCCCACAGACCATTGAGTTTGACGAGGGTGCCGGCGCCGTACTCAGAATTCAGCCTCTCCGAGCACCACGTGACGAGAACATCTACGAATGCGTTGCTGAGAACAGCGAGGCAGAGATTACTGTCAACGCCAAGCTGTCCATCATCCGAGGTGAGTCCTGCATTTTGAAACAGTGCAGAAGGGTAACTACAGGACGAATCATCAAAGTCTGTGAGCTCCTCAAGTTTTTTGTGATGACATCTTGTCTTTGCGTTTTTGTAAAGCACCTGCCAGTGTGAGAGCTGTTCTATCCTTTGAGTTGCTGTATTTGCCTGGTAAGCCTTTTTGGCTTTAGCTGTGAAACCTGGTCAGCTACGTCACATTGCAGACAAGACTCTTATTAGATGTTTAAATATTGAACATACAAATGTGGACTTCTTGTATAAAACTACAGCCATACTGCTTTAACATGCACTAACAATACTATGTCTCATCACTAGAGAAGCTTAAGGAATACATTGGATAATGAAGGCTTGTGTGCAGATGCGTGACATGGCCTAAAATAGACTTGTACTCATACTGTGAAAACTCTTCATGAGGGATACATCAAGTGTCCATTTATTAAATAGGTGAACCTGCATTTGCTTATTATGAAAGCCCAATATATCTCTCAATGGAAACAGTGGTGGACAGGTGTGTCCGGAGACGCACACAGACACATTGTTACACATAAAAAAGTTCTATCATTGATCTGCCCCTATAGCTGCTACAATACAATACCATTTGTTTAGCCCGAGCAGACGTCTATGACAGTATTGTAAGCAATGAAGCATGTGGTTGCATACTTGTGTTTTCCTCTGTATCGTTATACCTGTTTCTGTCTTATATAGACACACATCTACACACACACACGCACACAAATACACACAACGCCTTCTCTTCTGTTCGCTCCTGCCGCCATCTGCCATATTTCCAGTACTGGATGAAGCTGAGCTATTGCTGGCAGTCTGGCAGCACACAAGCTAGGCCTTCTTGGCTGTCAAATCCACAGGCAGTGTGGTGGGGTGGTGTGTTGGACCAGGGATAGGAAGCCTGGCCCAACATCCTGGGTTAGTTATTGTTAGCAACAAACCCCCCTCAATGAAAGCATGCTGTTGGTTGCTAAAGGGTGTGAGTTCCTCAGGTGCCCTTCAAAACTCTTTGTACAGTTTGGATTGTGGTGATTAGAATTACAGGTTACATGTGCCTCCCCCTTTGTGACAATTTTACTCTAGCAGTTTAGTGCTGTATCTCTAGACCTCTGATGCGGATGAACTCACAGACCTAATTGCAAACACTAAGCCGAGGCATGTGCACGTGTGTAAAGTTGTGTTAAAACGACCGCCCTGACAAACCCAGGGCGGTCCACAGGAGCAGGAGGAAAATCACAAATTATCGGAATCTACTTGGCAAGGTTTCCTCTAGAGCCCCAGAAGAAGTCGGCATCTCTCAGACCCGGCAGTGAAGGAAGCATGAGAGTGTGATGATGGAGGTAGAAGGTGCGAGACGAGCTGCAGAGGTGGAAAGCCGTATGTCGTCTTCGTTTTCCGTGTTTAATGAGGTCAGATCAGAAATGATAAAGAGAGAAAAATAGAAAATGTGGGAGAAAAGAGTTATAATTTAATTTCCTATAAAACACTGAGATTTGTGGATGGAAAAGGGTGTTACGGGCAGAAAAGGTGAGAAAGTCAATGAGGATGAATGCAGAGAGGAAATGCGAGCAGAGATGAAAGTAGAGCAAACCAGAGGGAAAATTGTTGGGGATGAGAAACATTGGCCAAAGATGTTGTTGGTGGTGAATAACAGGTGAGGAGGACAATAACAGAACCGGGATACTTGAGACAAGGGCAAAGGATTAAAGGATATGGGACAAGGCACAAGGGGACACATCCACAGTAAACAGAGGAGTTGTGGGGTGCGATGTGGAGAGGCAGAAAATGGGTCGCTACGATGGCTGGCTTGGCCGGAAAGCCATCGCAGGCATTCGTGAGGAAATCCAGTGCTACGCTCCGAGTCACTAAAATAATTACATAGATTTAAACCAACATACATCGCTTATTCGACAATGACGCTGTTCACTTCGACAGTACGAATCCATTTATGTGACCCATCTCGGGTATTATTATATTCTGTACATAATGTTATTCATATTCCTGTATACATAATACATATTAGTAACCTCATCACTAATTACTGCATTTTATCTGCACAGGCGCTCTGATGTTTAAACAATCCAGTGTTGAGAGCGACTAAACACTACATTTAACACCTTTTCAAAATATGATTTATTTGTTTACCGCTACTACTGCCCAAACAACTTAAAATAAGTACAGCAGCACAGGGGACAAGTGGGAGGACACATTGTTTTGAATTCCAAAAAAAGAGATATTTCATTTCAAGTAAGAACCTTTTCCTGTTACAACACTTGACTTAACCGGCCCCTGCACAAGTATTTGGCGGCCCTCAATAACCGGAATTAGGTGCATCAGTATCAGCAGCAGTATCCAGGCTTCTTCATCCCATTTCTTAAAACAGGACCTGATGACGTGACTTTTACATGTGAAAACACATAAATTGGGAAAGAAAACCCCTAAAAAACAATCAAGTAACTAAATTGAACGGTTGTACATACATTTCACCAAGAACGGCTATACTCCACATAGTCCATATTTAATGATGCATTGTAGGGGTGTAACGATTCGTTTTTAACAACGATTCGATTCGATCACGATTCGTGGTTGTCGATACGATTCAAGGACGATATTGGTTCATTTAGAATGATACGATCCGATACGATTCAATGACTTGAAATCGATTCAGTAACTTTTTAGCCAAAAATTCAACCAGTATGACTGAAATAAATTTCCTAGATTCCTGTTGTTTCTTGTAATGGAATCAGGTATCAATTAATTATGAATATAAATAAACAAGTAAACAACAATGAATGGCAAATGCATTCACATTTTATTTGAATAAAATGCAAACACTGCTGTAGCAGTGTAGCAGAAAAAAACCCGTATTAGTGATATACACAAAAAACACCCCTGCAATAATGGTTTCCCCCTACCAACCCCCGACAAACTCCCCCTCTATTTTAACCCGTGTGGAACATTCCGTCGGATTTGCCGTGAAACCCGGAAGTTGAATCGGGGCTCAGGACGGCGGTGGGTCGGCTCAGTCCGCGAAAGCCTTTATCATTAAAAGTGCTAAGAAAAAAGTCTGACGTGCTTAAATCCAATGGGTTATTTTCTAGTATCGATAAAATCGATTTATTACATTTTAAATTGATTTTAGATCGATCGATGTCGTCCATATGGCCAACTCGCCGAGCACAGAGCGACGTAGTTGGATCGGAGGAATAAAAATCGATACATCGATGTAACAGCTGAATCGTTACACCCCTAATGTATTGTCACTCTTTAGGAGCACACACAGAAGAGTGCAGTCCACTCTTTTCTTCGTCATAGCACAAGACATACAGATTACAGACTTGATGCTCGGCAGCACTGATAGAGATGTGTGCACATGTAGCAAGAATAAGCACATACTTCTGATGTGCGTGCACGTCTCCACCTTGAACACTGCATGTACGGCTTACACTAACGTACATCTACAAAAACATGCACACAGAGCAGGATGCAGCCATTCTGGAACATGCAACACGTGACAACTCTGCAGGCATTTATTCATGCAAAAGATATTAGAGACACGCTAAACGCCAGCCCCATCTGGTCTCACACAACCCCACATTGTCTTCTGTATGTGCGTGGATGTTTCTTGTTGGTGGCAATGGAAAGGTGCATTTCGGATTGACTGTGACAACTGCTTGCTCCACTGCCTCAGCTGAATACATAAGATGGGGACCATCTGGCTCCACTAAGACTCGCATACAGTCCTCTGGGAGTCCTTGGAGAGGGACTGACAAGCATATGAAGCACACTCTTGAGAGCTGACTCTTCTTGCAGCTTGCTCTGTGTTTTTCTTTTGTTGTTGTCATGGGAACATTCTTTTCAGTTTTTTTGGGGATCTGCCTGTCCTTCAGGCAAGTGTTTTTGGAGTGTCAATGGAAGGCAAACTGGCCACTGGGATGCCGTTAACTCATGCTGCTGTGGGGCAATCACGGGGACTTTTCTAGCTTTGCGTGGTTGTATTTAACCCTTCTGTAGTCTTTGGCCCTATGATTACTGTCGCAAAATGATTGACCGCTACGGCATCCCAATGAGCGAAAACGAATATGTGGAATTTTTTTCTCGGAGGAGTTGTGACTATGATTTGTCTATGTGGGATTTCTGCAAATCCACCATTCAGATCACAGCAAAGCTGTTTGATTTGAACATCACTAATGGAGCCATGGATCCGCAGTTTTTTTTTGTGAAAGTCTGTTTGAACTCTCCTGTGACACACACACACAGGTATCTTTAAATGAATGCTAAATGCCAAACCCCGCTATGACCTACATGTTTAGCGGTGCACACGCCCACCCAGTCACGCTTGCGTCTTGCATATTCTTTTGCCACTCCCAACCAGGTGGAAGCCATCAACCATGCCGTTGTGTTTCTCATCCCTTATTTATTCTCTCCCAAAGCTTTCCAATCCTCTAGCTTTCTGTCTGCATGCCAAGTTACCAGTCTGCTTTAGTTCATATACATATTGGGTTCTTTAGTTTTGCCTCCAACCCTTCCTTACCTCACCCTGTCCTCCTCTTCTTATTCTGGCACAGGTTTCTTCTTGAGGATGATTTATTTTAAGGTAGAGTAGACGCAACAGCGTATTATATTTACATACTGTATAAAGCTAACACTTGACAGGTTGAATATGAAATGCACACAGACTTTTTGGTCAATATGTTTTTGACAAGTTCAGTTTGGCTTTCAGGTCAACACAAGCTGTTTGTGCCGTTTCAATTGCAGGTTTTAAATGGACTAATAACTCCACCTATGCCACTCTGTGCCGGTCTTGTTCGTGTATTATAGAGGGAGTTGGGGCGCAGCATGCAGACTGTTTGATCACACAGTCTACTAATTGGTAGCTCTCCTGTGAATGGAGCAGGTAATGATGAGTTTTAATGGGCTTCTGGATCCTTCTACAGGAACCCCCTATTTTAGACACCTTTTATAATGGGAGAAAAGGGGAGGAATACTGGAGGTTAAAGGGGTTTAGAGGCAGATAATGAGTTGGAACAAAAACGGCAGGATGAGGTAAGAAGAACCAGAGTGGAGGTTAACCGTATGGAGACCGATCAACCTTTCAAACAGTAGTGGCTCAGGGCCAAGCCTTAAGCCATTCCATTTCCTGTCTTCACTTTGGCTTTCAGCGTTGTCCATCTACCTTTTTCTCGGCTTCTCCCACATAACCTGCACCATTATATTCTCGGCTCTCTCCCTCTCTTTCACATCATTCTCTCTTTTCTGCCTCTATCAATCTTCTTTCTTTGAGAGAAAGCACAGCCTGTTGGAGTGGACAGCAAGGTAGATGTTGTATTTATGTATGATGTTGCTAGAGACAGCCATTTGTCATTGGAATACAAACAAAATACAGAAAAGAGATTAAAAAAAAGGAAACAGTTCATGTATTTCTTCATGGTGGGCTTGAACACATACAGTTTCATAATATATGCACATCATTCAGAACATCATGAATACCAGTTCGTCAGCTAACAAGTAGACAAAAATAATATTTTGCCTAAGATCATTTTGTCTTACTGACAAAAATGAATGCAACTTTGCTGTGAAATACTTGGATGCTACCTCAGCTAAAATAAGTAGAGCGCAAAGGGAGAGATGAAGGTACAAAAAAGGTTAGCCTCACATTATGAGGTGATGTTAAGGACTGTGCTGCTCTTTAAAGCCTTAAGTCTTCTTATTTTTGCAAGTTAAGTGGGAGTGCGATTGCTCCTTGCGTGCGTGTGATGCAATCCCATTTGAAAATTGTTTCTGATTTTAAAACTCTTGAGTCCACGCTAGGATCAATAGGAAGAGAGGAGATGAGAAAAATACAAAAAAACTTCTCCTCCTTGCTATTCATTTCATCAGTATTCCCTGTGCGTATTTAACAAGCACCAGAACAAATGCACTTTTAGGTTTTTTAAATAGTCCATTCCTGACCGCATGGGGGTTTGAAACCTCTTAATTTGTTCTCACAAATATGTATTTTTAAAGAGCTTACTTTTCTCTCCTAAAGCTTCCTTTTTGCTGATTTATGTTTTCCAGTTCTCATATTAAGATTTTTTGTGCATCATTTTGTCTGTGGTCAGTTTTTCCTTTGGCCTTTTCTCTTTGTAGTGCAGATGTGGGGCTGTTTTTTTTTTTTTGTAGTTCATAGGAGGAGGTGATTCCCGGCCATCAGACAGAATGGATGAAAAATTAATAATACACATAGCAAAACATGAGCAGCAGTGTGCATGTGTATGGGAGACAGGGCTAGTTCTGAATGTTTGTGGTCTGTTTAAGCAGTTATTCCACGTGTCTGTGTGTGTGTGTGTGTGTGTGTGTGTATTGGATGTGAAGGTGAGCGAGAGGGGGGGGGGGGGAGGGAGAGAGAGAGAGACAGCAGGCAGGCTACCCTGTATGGAGATGTGAAGAATACGCTTGGCAGAATCAGCAACGGATCTGGCTGTTCTTCCTCTGCCTTACTGCCTCCTCAGGTCATTTTTGCCCCTTCCACCAGTTTCATACTCCTATAGCAAAAGCAATAAAATAGGGTAGGGAAAATGCAGTGTAGCAGGAAGGTGAGTATGTGAATGAGTAGCATTTTTATTATAGTAGCATTTCTATTATATCAATACACTTTGTACTGAAAGACAACGAGTCCAAGGTCTCTCAACATCTAAGCAGAATTTGGAATGCAACATTGAAAAGAAAGCAGGCAGGACACTCCAAACAGGGCCTGAGCCCCAAACACGCCGCACATGACCGAGGCCTCGCTCAGCTAATGCGATACACTTGCTCGGTTGTTTTTGCCAACTGCTTATCTCTTGCGTGACCCTGGCAAAACAGTCAATTCTCATTCCCAGTCTCCGCCTCCAGCAATAAATAGCAGCAGTCATGACTGCAGGTTACCTTCTAACAGTATACCCATTCTTGCATGAGGGATTTTTTTTTTTTCACCATTTCAAATCACAAAAACACCAAAACATTTCTCCTGTTTTTTCCTTTTGACAAGGATCATGTCTGGAGAGGAATATCTTGAAATGATGATGATGATGAGGTTATAGGGCTTATGAGGATCTACAGTGGCCTCATGAGATTTCCAGCCGTTGCTGGTGTTATTGGTATATAGTAGAGAGCAGGCTTGGCACAAACAACAAGAAAATAAGCACCTGTTGACAGAATGGATAGTCTTCATCCGCTGATCTCCCATTGAAGGCTAAAAGCTTTTCTGTTTCTTCCCTTCAGAAGTATTTATTTGCTGCTCTTCAGCCATCACTTCCTTCCTACACACCTTTTGACTTTTTTATACCTTCATATTGGCATTTATATGTCTGCCAGACTTCTGCCAGCCTTCAATCTTTCTCATTCGTCTCTCTTGGAGAAAAAAAATTTGGTTCAGAGGAAATTCACACAGGTACGAGTTTTTGGACCCTGGATCCTTTGATCCTTGCAACCTGTAATGTAGTAATCATGTGTGATTGAAGGATATAGATAGGGGCCACAAGCTGAGTGGTTGCAAGAACAATACAGATGAAAGAAGGAGAAAGAAAGAGGTGGTGGGACAGGTGGAAGGAGCTTGCCTCTAGCCCGAGTTTGCTTGCTCCTGAACCTTTGCAATCAATTTAATTTAATTCCTGCTCAAGTAGAGCAACCTTGGCCACCCTAAGCATCTGGCCACAGCCAAGACCAGACATTAGTGGACAAAAAAAGGAAAGGAGGGCAAGGGACAAGCAGAAGAGAAGTAGGGGTATGGCTGATTTGTTTTATTTTTTGAAAAAATCTCTGTCTCCGGGACACTTTTACAACGATAAGCGCTCAAAGGGCTGAATGTCCTGGTTCCTCAACCTTTACCAGGAGGAGATGCCCACATTTTTTTTTCCAAGTAGTTTTTGGGTATGAGATACAGATTGCACGAAAGCTGACCTTCCACATGTGTACACTCCCAAATATGACAGCTGCCTCTTTGTCTGACGGCTTTGAAATGGTAATGTCTTTACTGTTTTGATATCATACTCTAGTGCCAAAGCACATATACATGCTGCAACCTATTACAATGAATTTCGTTGCTAACAGAACTAACTATAACATAGGTATCTAATGTAATCATGTGTTTAGTTGATTTCTTTTTGCCTCTTTATTCATCAATATTACACGCATTGTTGCATTTACCGAATCAGAAAAATATATATGTTACTAAAAACGGTTAAGAATCCTTGCATCATGTTTTTCATTTGTCTGTGGTGATTTTATTGAATAACTGAGAAAATATAAATGCGTCCTCTGAAATTCTATAATTACTGTGCTTCTGAGTATGTGTTCATGGACCTATTGATAATAATTTGCAATTGGTGAGAGGGTTTTGTTGCCCTAACTGATTCTAAATAACCTAATGGGGATAATACAAAATAAAAAAATTTAAACAATCATCAAAATCTGGAACGGTACATGTTTAAAATATAATTGTAATTACAGCTTTAGTAGGAATTCAATAATAACCAGCAGGTACAAAATCAACAATCCAAACTACTGGCTCTTTACTTAAGCATGAAATGAGAGCTGGGAAAATAGGTTGTTCCTGTGAAATCAGTGTGACTGGAGACCCTTGGAGTGGCCCAACTCATGCATAAAGAGGAGCAAAGGGACGTGGCCTGGACACTAGCTTCATGCATTTGCATGAGCCACCAGCCCCGGTGACCGGAGTCATACAACGCGTAGGTCATGCTGCGGGCCCTGCAGGATTGGCAGAGTTCAGAGACTTATAGTCCTGCACGCTTCACACGCATGCCGTGCCACACGCTCGCTTCAGTGAAAGTTGTTAGTATTTCCTCCATGACAAAATAAGTTTAGTGTTTAGACGACGGACACTGACATTTTCTGTCCCAGCCATCTCTTGAAATCTGTTGAAGCGTCACATCTCCATGTGGGTGGGGGATTCTGTGTGTCTTTGTTTCTTCTGCGTATCATGAAGGGATACAATACAACTGACTGGAATTACCAGTCAGTTGTATTGTTGACCTTCGTCTTCCAGCAACCACATATTCATAATTGTTGATGGTGCACTAATGTTGCATATTAACCTGTCTCTATGTATGTAATGCATTAAGCTGATTGCCTCCATCCTTCAAAAACAAAAATATATGTATATAATAGTTACAACTGAATTACAATGGTTAGAATTGTTGTTTTAGCGAAAACACCACAGTACAGCAGTTCAGACCTCTAAAGCCGTTGTTGTTTCGGTCAATATTGTTTTGGGAAGCTTACAAAGACACACACACACACACACACACACACACACACACACACACACACACACATATATATATATATATATATATATATATATATATATATATATATATATATATATATATATATATATAATATGTGCTTTCAAAAACCAGTTCTATATAACAGCAGTTCTATATATAACAGCAGTTCTCTCCTCTCAACTCTCCTAACAATTTAACAACAGAAGCCCATTTTTAGGCTTGTATAGCAGCATTGCCAGCCACCCACACCGTTTGTTAATCTGACGTCAGGTTTCAAGGTGCCCAGTGCTGCACACACACACTTGAAACAAACCCACACTCAGAGCCACCCACCCCTAAACCAGACCTGACTGGTTGACGTTTCTCTGCGATGAAGCATTTCCTTTAATGGCCTTGGCCTCATCCCCTGTCTCCCCTGGAGTTCTCTTGTCTCACTCCAGACGCCAAAGCAGCCTGACAAGACAAGGTAGTGCGAGAGAGAGAGAGAGAGAGAGAGAGAGAGAGAGAGAGAGGAAGGAAGGGAGGGAGGGAAGTTGGTGAACTTCCAACGGTTAAGACGGATAAACAGAAATCTTATTTTTTTACCTATTCTTTTTTTTTTTTTTTCCACTGCTTCTTTGTGTAAGCGGAGAATCTCTCAGGCAATTACTTGCCTCTCTTGTCTGTGTCCATCACGGTTCCTCGGCACATCAGGAAAATCCTTTGTTGTATGTTTTTTTTCTATTGAAGACCGAACCCGGCTTCCAGCATTTAAGTCCTTAGGGCCATGGGAGCGTGTTAGTCATGAAGAAATTGCACTTTTGTATTTTTCCTCATTAAAACGTTCTATGAATTAATTTTGCGCTCAGCTTCCTTTGGTTTTAATGAAAGTATTTATACCAAGTAAATCTTGATTCAAGATTTTTTTTTTTTTTTTTTTTTTTTTTACTGCAGCCCAGTATCATTATCTTAATCGGTACATATAAAAGGTAAGAAAAGCATGTTTGGTGACCGTAGATTTGTCAGATGAGACCCCCAGACCAGACCCAGATAAAGCCTTTGACCCAAACTGCTGTTCTGGAGCTTCCCATTGGCCATTAGATCAGCCTGTTGTTGTTCTGGAAGGCTTCCAGGCTTGCATGTACTGGACAGCTTCCAGTTGTGAATGTGTGGCTGATTGAATGTAATCAGGACATCCTTGGAAAAGAACGTGTTGCTCTCAGAAACAAATAATACGAATGATAAGATAAAACATTCCATTTCAATGAATTCCAAAGAAGTATTTATAGGAATTAGTCTTTATCTGTTACTGTGTCCAACCCGGTGTTTTCTATCCACGCGTTTTTTTGTTCTTCGCTTGCTTCGTTCCATTTGACAAAACTCTGGTCGTCACTGCTACTTCCCCCGTTTGCTGCCATTTCTTCTGTCATACATCCACCTCCTGGCTACCATCAGTGGATTTCTTTCTCTGGAAAATAAGCTGTCTGCTTCTTAACTGAGCGGTGCTTTATGAGTGTGGCCTAATATGGACTACATTCAGAACTGGAGGTGGTGCGGAAAGTTTTTGCAGATCAGTTAGAGCCGTCAGTGCAGTCTGTTTGAATGCCAAACTTAAGTTCTTGTCACTGGGATATTTTCAATTTCCCACTTCGGGCTAAACTGCAAGAGCCTGGGGGGTCACTTAATGTACCCAGCTACTTTGGTAATCAGGCCCGTGAGCTTTAGGACATATGTGTCCTCTTCATTAAGGCACTCCTACAGTATATAAATGTAAACAGTAAGCATTTAATAGTTTAAAAAATCAACAGAAACCCACATGGTGCAAAGGCATCTCTGTTACTTTATATACCATCATTATACCATCATATGGTCCGAAAGCTGACCGAACAAACTCATTTCGCAGGTCGATGGGCAGTGCTGAAAACGTCAGCCTTACTTTCACTGCTCCCACCTTTTTTCGATCTTGCTATCTCCCTCGGTTTGTTTGCCCCTCTTTTCGTCCGTCCCTTTCCTTTCTCTCATCTGGTCCTTCAGGCCTTCTGCTCTCGGGTTGCATTTCAGAGATTTGGATGTAAATGTTGCCCTTGGAGGCTAGATGCTAGGTGTGGAGAATACCAATGGTACATCAGATGCCTTTCTGGGAACAGAGCAGGTGGGGAGGGTGGGGAGGGGGGGGCGGGTAGAGGTTGAGTGCTTGCTGTATAATAACCATTTTTCAGCTGAGATGGCTATTCAGAGAGGGCTATTGGTGCTGGGCCAGAGACACTGTGATTAGATTTCCCCTGTGTTGCTATTCTTCTCCGTCCCTGGATCTTTGTTTGTCACTGTTACCCTGTCTATCTCTGTGTGTTTCTCAAATAACCCAATTGGTTACAGATCTCGGGGACTGCGGAATTAATGTGAAAAATGCATCGACGAGTTCCTAAATATTCAGTTTCGTTTCGACGATATACATTTGGCTGCATAATCACTAATTGCCATCTGTCAACCAGAGACAAGAAAAGCTTGCAGGTGAAACAGACCCGTGTTCATATTTAATTGCTTTACTTTACAACACAACCAAGAGCAGCAAAAAGGTGATTTAGCTCTTTCACAAGTATTAGTAGTACTGTACTACTGTAGTAGTACTTTCCAAGTATTTGTTCTTGAGCGAACATTGTACTGCAGGTAGTTTGGAAACATTTCCGCGGATTAAATCTATTAAAATGTCGGACCTCTGGTGTTTTTGCTGATTAATAATTTACTCACATAAATGTCTCTATCTGTTGATGTGGTTCCAGAAAATATATTAAATGTAGAATTTGCTTTATATGTATGCATAAATCAGTCATGACCAACTAGATTCTATAAAATACAGTTGTTCCCCACCTTACTACTGATCTAATCTCCTATGAAACCCTGTTGAGCTTTAAACACAACACACAACAGTCATGTGTGTGAAAGAGAGCAACCATTAGTATTCGTCATCCTCTCCCACTACATTTATCACCTCTCTCTCTCTCTCTCTCTCTCTCCAATCTTAACCTCTGTCTTCTTTTGCTTGCTCACCCTGTCTAACTCAGACCGAGCGGTCCCTGTGTGGTATCAATGCACAGACCTGCTTAAAGCCTGTGTATCTATGCTGTGGCTCTGGATAATCAGTTAACCTGATTAAGCCACTGATGAAATTAAATCATTTCAGTAAGTGAAAATAATAATATGAGTAATGGATGTGGGGGATGGTGGAGCACCCCAATGCAGTGTCAGCGAGTCAGGGTTTACCTCTCTCTCACTAATACTCCACATATCATTCACATAAAATGAATGATGTTAAGTGGCATGTATAATACTACATAGCAAGATGGGCTTTACAAAAGTCGTAGATGTTATTATTTGCGTTGGTCAGTGGGTATAGAAAGGTGCTCCTTTACATTGCATTCTTGCAACAGATGGGGAATAGTTAATTATGCTGCTAACAATACGAGTTCCAAGGTCATATTTCCACCATTCCTCAGTATTAACTGGCCACCTAATGTGGTATTTATTCACAAAGCTGCCTTTTACAGAACTGTCTACATACAGTTGTAACTATTGCAGACATATATTTTGGTGTTTGATTGTAGTAATTCACTTGAAAAGGGATTAGGAAGGAGAGTTTAATGAGTCTAATGGACCTTTTTAAGAGGGCCACAATTAGCATGATAGAAAACAGAATGCAACAGCAGGCCTTAGTCCGCAGATTAACAGCCGGGCAGTGGCTATGCTAAACAGAGGCTGATTAAACGCTTTGCACCTGTCACTTGTAATGGTATTAAATGGTGAAGCGCAGTAAAAGGCAATTGTGGGTAATGCTTGCACTCAGACCAACCCAAAAAGAGAATGACACGATCAAATATCTGGAAAGGTCAACTGGTCCAACTATCTTTGGAGTCGTGCTGAGCAAGCCAGCTGTTGGAGGGAGTGGACACGACGGGCTTTCCATCACAGTAAACCTAGGCCACCTTTTCCCATTACAAGATTTAAAAGCCTTCGTTAAATGATGCATGCATTACGCAAGTTGAGATCTATACAACTCCTCAATCTGTTATAATAGTTCAATTCTGTAAAAATGTTTTCTGCACATGAATATATTTTTATTTCATTAACAAGGAAATGTAGAACACCAAGCAGAGCTGCCCAAACGCAAATCATTTCCATATGCTGAAGTATCACCGACCAATTTCGAAATCAATCGAATGCTTCGAAAAATGCTTTTGTGCCACTGTCACAAATAAGGTAGGCCACGAAAGAAGACTGGTTGAATGGTGGGTAGATTCAGATTTTAAGTGAAGATGATGTCGAGATGAGACTTAATCAAATTATTTTTTCTTCATTCATTATTTTAGCTTTAGCATTATTTTCACATTACCAAGATGTTTTCCGATTGAGTGTGTTGGTCTAAAAGACAAAACATCACTTTGAGTATCTTCGCGAAGTCTTGGCACACTGCAAGGTGCCACCTCAGCATGCGTCGCATGGAAGATTTTTTCCTCACAGAGAACCAGCAGTACATATTATAGAAATGGAGATCAGATCATGTTGTTGGTTGTCATCTCCCCTACACAGTTGACTAACCCTGAAGGGGTGATCCATTTACTTTTGCATGACTGCCTTTATCAACACAACCCATGAGGGAGGTAGGTGTGGGGTTATCAGATTCTATTCCTCGGCTAGTAAGTAACCAGCATACATGACATTTGTTCAGAAAATGCTGCTGGTGCTGCTCTTATACGAAATAGGCAGCATCAATTTGATGCAAAGCACAGAAAGGTCTTGGCAACATCAGACACATCAGATATAATGCTTACGGCACCGTGAGCGTTACATCTGAAGGCCACTCGCAGAGGCATCCAGCTAGAGGAGGACTGGAGCACAGCACCTTTCGTGGCAACTTATACATTGCTGATTAATGACGCACAGAGGAGGGAGTTATTGAGAACATACCGTTCCGTCTTGTTCTAAGGTTTGTGAAAGAAAGCGTAGGCATGTCATTGGTTTTCTATGCTTCAGGGGAAGTTGTTGGAAAGAGATTATGCACAGGTGATCATAAAACATCGTGGAGAGGACAGAGCATGAAATATCAAACAGTGTAGAACGCATGTACCTCTTTGAACCTAGAATTGAAATATCTGCTGTCGTTCTGCTGATGAATTCCAAGTTAGTTTTTTTTAGAACATGTGGTTTTCTCTTCCGTTTTTCCTTTTCCTGCATGTCCTTTCAATATAAGATTCAATATTTCAAAACCACAAAGGAATTCACAACTCACATCATTATTTTATCTTGGTTACTGAAGAATACATGATTAAACCACATTTAGAGGTAATTCCTTTTGAGCCGGTCAATATGCATGTCAATAAAACAAGTAATAAACATAATTCAGCCATCCTTTTTTATTTGAAAACAACAAAAATGGCACAACGTAGAACATTTGTTGTCTTGAATAGCTATGACGTTAATCCATGATTATTTCGTTTCGTATTTTTTTAGAAAATGGACAATCTAACATGACCTAACTCTCCCTCTCTGAAGAAGGGGACATTTGATTCTTTTCAGCTGGCTCTGTACCATTGCATTCTGGATGGTATGTTCAAATCAACAATGTCTGCATCCCTCTTATTACCGGCAGCCAGAGCTCCCACCTTATATGGATGGTGGCGTTTGCTAGATGACGTCAATATACAAGCCACCCACATCACAGTGATACATTCCCGGTTAAACATTGGCAAGGTTTCCCCTTAGAGGCAGACAGACCAACACTTTCTTTTGAGTATTACTTACTTTCCCAGTTCACCGTGATTTAACACTCCTGAGGTGCTGCCTACACCACTATAGTGTCGGCAGACTGGATATGAGATCATTGCTTGTCCAGATTATCAGTGACCTCTGCTTTGCCACTGGCTAAACATCTTACTCAGTCAATCGTCTCCGAGTTGTGCTGTGGCTCTGGGCTTCTGATGCTTCGTACAGCGCGGGGTGCTTTCCCCAATGGCTCTCATCATCTAAAAATGAGTCACTGCTCTAGCTCCAGGCGGGTCGGAGGTCAAGCCATTTGACCCAAGGGGACTAATTGTCCCAAGAGAACCGGGAGCATGCATGAGGAGGACAGTGACCACTGAGCACACGGCACTGTTGTGTCTTTCCAGTGAAATAATTGCACAATCAGTATTGGCTTTAAAGACTGCCCAATATTTGCTGGGTAGTGTGACGCTTCTTGAGTAAGTGTAACAATAACACCACTCAATGAGGCCAACATCTTAGACCTCTACACAACCCTTGGACCTTTAATGCACAAGTTAAATCTAACTGTTCTGCTCAACTGATATTTAGACCTTGTCTATTGGTCTTTGTAGCGGGGCTCAATCATATAGTGGTTTTGCAGAGCTTTGTGTAGCTCAGTTTGAGTGGGAGTGTTATTTGTTTCACTGAACGTGGGGAAATTGCCGCGACCACCAGGCTTCCCTTGTGATATTGCTTTTAGCTCTATTGTTTTGTCCTCCATCTTGTTTGCATTTAAAGCCATTTATTTACTATTTGTCAAATTAAGAATAGGTGCCAGAGTCAGTCTCCTTCTTAAGGGCATTTAATCAGACAAGTGTTGACTCATTTTTTTTAATCACTATTGTGTGTGATCGCTTACTTTCTAGCATTTAAAAGTTTGCATAATGTTCAAAACATATTTGAATAAGACGACTTACAGCCCTTCTCGTTTCTGTTGTTTTTACAGAGGACCTGCTCCCACTAGGCTTCCCTAACATTGACATGGGCCCCCAACTGAAGGTGGTGGAGCGCACTCGAACAGCAACCATGCTCTGCGCTGCCAGTGGCAACCCGGACCCAGAAATCACCTGGTACAAAGACTTTCTGCCCATTGACCCGAGTGCAAGTAACGGGCGGATCAAGCAGCTACGCTCAGGTAAGGAAAGCCCAAGTGAAATTTGATTGTTTTCCCGCTTTCTCACTTGAGGATCGCATTGGATAAATGTGGCGAATTTCTTTGCTTTGCAGCTAATGAGGCTTCAAAGCTCAACCTTTATTCCTCGAAAGAAGTGTAACTGACAACCCGTTGTTAGCTTTTCCACAGATGTGTGTCTCCACTTTAGAACACATATTGTTTTTTGGTTAGCAAGTTAATGCAACACTAACTAAAACAACATACATTTTAAATGCTAATGTGAAGTTTAGGAACTTTGAGAACTTTTAGATCCCTAAACTAGTAGATTGGCAGTACACTACGTGATGGGGGAATTTGGAAACTAAAACCAAACATTTGTTGACCCAACTAAACCTGGCCATTCACCATATTTACAGCATTCAATCATCAAGTAATGAGGGTGAGCTCAATTTCCTAGTCTTCAACACTGTGTTGTTAGCACCCTAGATCATCATCATTGAAAATAAACTGTTGTAAGATGTTGTAAGAGTCTTAACATTACTGAATAAAGTCAACTGATTCAAAACAACCCAGAAGTGTTTCATAGATAGACAATGAGGGCACGGTCCATGTTGCACTGACAACGGTATGTGGTCTTCTTCCCATTGATGAAACCCCATTGAGGGGCGGAGTAAAGAAAAGTCTAATTATATTGCTAATTAAGTGCAGGGCCGGAAATGGCCGCAGGCAATGAGTGGTAGAAATTTCAGGTCAATGAGCTTGTCACTAATCAAAAAAGCCAATGACCCCTATTTTTGCTGTATGTGGGATCGTTTGCTCTCTCTCAGAGGATTTTCATCCTGATGAAAACTGTGGTTCATAGTAGCCAAATGACCACCGGGGTCAACAACAACAACAAATTGATTGGTTTCATTTTCAGGAAGAAAAAATGGGTTACACGCCACATGGAATTTTATTTATTTATATAGCTTTTTTTTCTTGCCAATGGTTCCAATTACTCTATAAAGTAACACATTAAAACTAGACAAGATGATGATGGACAAGTAAATCCATCTTCCTGTCTGTTATCTAACGTCTGTCACATCTGTCTTTTTCTGTTTCATAATTTTGTCAAATGTCTCTGTGGGTCCTTTCTAACTGATTTGAACTGCTGTTTGGTTGTGTCACTCTTTGACTGTTTTGTCTGTATTTGTGTCTGAAACTCGTATCGCAGAATCTTCAACGCATTCACCTGACCCAATTACTACTGGAAAACTAAAAACGATAATAAAGTTAACCAACCATAAAACTAAACAGAAAAATACATCATAATAGGCACCTACGATTTCCCCCCAAAATGCCTCTTTTTAGAACTATAAATCATGAGTACAATCCCTGTTATGTTACATGAAACCCCTTCCATGGTGTTCCATGGCACAACTGCTGTGATTCTGCAGTAGGACACAAATCCCAATCACACTATAGTCCCCTTCAATACTTGCCTGGCGATGACTTCAACCTAAATTAAACTATGTTGTTCTTTCCCTTTTTGATTTACTTTCCTCTGGCATTGTCATTTTCAGAAACCTTTGGTAAGTGTCATGGAAAGCCCAGAGAGTCCACCCACTCTCCTTGAAACAGATGGCATATTTAAACTTCCCTTAAAAATGCATGCACTCCTTGCTCCCCCCCTCACCCTTGTCCTCTTTTGCCACTTTTCCCGATGTTCTGTTTCTATTGCTCAACTGTTCTCTCCTCTTAATTTATCCTCTTCCACCTCCTCCTTCATAATATAACTTAAAAAGGCAAATCAAGGACAAGCAGCAGACTAAGTTATGGAGGTGGTTTGGAATCAAAGTCCACCTTTGAGCAATACAGTTTTTGTTTATACAGAGAAGTCAAATCATTTGAGGCAAAATTCTGCTTTAAGCTAATGCTAACATGCATAGTATGACTGGCACTGTCCAGTTACAACAATTAAGTCAATGTTTTAAAAAAAAGTTTACTTGACTATTTGAAGTTCTAAGTAGCTTGTGCAAAGTAACCTTGAAAGCTGTGGCTTTACATACATTTCACCTGTCAAGATTATCCAGATATTATGCTGCTTATGCCTCCTGTCACGTCCATTCTTTCTCTCTGCTGTGTTGCAAGACAGCAGGCTTTTAGAAAATAATTAGACTCTGCTTGAATCCAAGATGATTATTGCTTCGCAGTCATAGCCTACAGCATTATTCTTGCTGGTAAGGCATAAAGAAAACACTTTCCTCTGGAAAACCAGTGTAATTCTCAGGTGTGAATTACTACAGTTTCTCACAATAAATGAGTCGTTGCCAGTCCTTTCCTGGTGAAGGTCTCTGCATAGCCGCTGTTTTGGTGAACTCTCCAATCCCCCACTTTGGCTAGGTCCACACTCTGATCCTGGCCAGATGCTTTATTAGAGTATACAGTATTCCCTTGCCAAATTGGCCCACATCCCTACAGGCTTACACACTTGCACCTAAGACTATTGCCCGTGCAAGAGGGCGAGAGCTCAAATAATATTGTTGGATTTGGCCACATTTTGCACTGACTTTTTGAACGAGTTGCAAAAAATATACTCGGCCACCTAAAGCTCAGTATTTTTCACTTACAGTCATGCCCGTATGTAGGAAGTCTGAAACAGAAATTGCTTTCCCTTGTTTCAATACCAAGACTTTCGTAAAGTAGTGTTAGTGCTGCGGGCCTGCATTATCTTTCGGTAGCCCTCTCACTGGAAAGCTCATTCAGCACCCAGTCAGGATTTATGCTGATGAGAAAAAGGCCTTTACGCCCAAGCGCCCGAGGCGGCCATCTTCTTATGTCCTCAGCAGTTTGAGTAGCCATCTTGGCTCTTCAGGTTTCAGTATTTATTATTCATTTTAGAATTCTTTGATAGTAAATATAATCCAAAAACTTGCAAAACAGAACATATGAAAAACCGATTGGCTTTGCCAATTTCAGGGACACTACTTGTTTGCTTTTTTGCTTCAGGCACAGTCTAACCTCAGGGCGGAACTCTGGTGCCTACTTTTCCATACGGGGACTTACAATTGAGACTTTTTGGTCTTTGGAGGTGACATAGCAGAAAGGGGAACTTGGGTTGGAAAATATGACCTTGAAAGCACACTACTTACCAGCAAAACACCACCACCTTTCTAACATGACCTTTTCTCTAGCCAATGTTAAAGTTTGCCTACCTGACGACCACATTACCACAATGAGAAGACAATGCTAAATATATACTAAAAAACTAAATGCAAAGTGCATCCAGGAATAGTTTTTTGGAAAGCTTGCTAGCTGGCTGACTCGTTATTTATGGGCCATGCTGTGTGGGCAGGGCTATGGTATTTGCAGCAGGGTTCCCTGAGGAGCTCCTCTAGAGGTGTGGAGGGAGTCTGACATTTCAGACCAAGTCCCTGTGGCTACAGACCTCAGGCCCTCGCTGGCCTTGTCAGCCAGAACAGATTAACCAGAGGCCATAGAGACAGTGAGTAGATTGGGAGGAGCACATGTTCAGAAAGAAGAAGGTCCTCTTTGATACCAAGGTTTGAAACCAGGACGTATCATTCGACGGATCCCTTACACAAACAGGCAGATGTATGCACATCCCATTGCGAAACATGCTGCCTTCAATTGCACTTAATTAGAAGTGTGCAAAGCAACTGTCCGATTTGTTGGCATCAAAGCTGCTCTGCAGGGGGAGTGGCTAAGTGCTCTGCAGATGTGGAAAACAACTGACAGGTTTCCCACGGGACCAGCTGCAGCACCACCAACAACGCAGACAGGGTTTCTGTGTGTATGAGAAGGTCAGCCAGACGCCCTCTGGAGGGTAGTCTGACTTTGACACTCGGCCAACCCCCCAATCCGACCAGTCTCAAACGCAGATGGACAAAATCTCTGGCCAGATTGCCTCTTGCCAGACTACATTTTTAATAATAATGTTAATATATTCAGAGGTTTGTTTAACAAAACAGCTGGATTGTTCCGTTGAGCAACTAATGCCACATTTGATAATGCGAGGGGGTCGGCGGGCCTGTTGAGGTATATTTAGGTCATCGTCACCCTAAGCTGATCTACCACTGGCCTACCAAAGCTTTGATAGGGAGCTTATGGCCATATGGTTGCGTGCCCGTAGTACAGGTGGATATCCATTGTAATTGAATACAGACTACCGGTTCCGGACCTAGCCTGCCTGGTTGGATCCATGACTATGTTTTATTTGTATAGCTGCTCTAGCATTCAAAAATTCCAAAGACCTATATTACTATTTCTTCCTCATCTGTGATAAAACCCTTTTTTTTGTCAAAACAATTCCTTTCAACTGAACTCTTTCTGTCTTGTTATCCCTCGTCTTCCTTTTTAGATTCCTCTCGTTTTGTGTCCTTCTTTTGTCACTCAGTCCTTTTATAGGGTTCACGTTGGATAGCCCTCTCTTTACAAACCTGCTTTATTAACCTTCTCCTGTCCTCAACCTAACCCTAACCCTGACCTTAACCTCAACTAACCTAGTTACCTACCCCTTAACCCCAAACAGAAATTTCATCACAGCTAAATCAAAATGAATCAACAGCTTCTGCAGCCTCTAATCTAACTCTTTGACAATATAACCTTCCCAGAGCCCTATTAATCCTTTTGTCCTGTCATTATCTGTGATTATGTGGTCTCTAAAATCAATGCCGGAAAAAAACTAAAAATGCCACTGTAATTTTGCCTGGTTTTTAATGACTTTTAATCATTGTGGCCAATTAGTGCCTTTGGAAATGTGTTTGCAGTGCAGTGTGTGTGCAGAAAAGGAAGACTAAGAATCCCGCTTTCATCAGACAACGTGGAAATATGTAACCATAAATTAGGTTTTAAAATTAGATGATCTTAAATTACTACATGGTCAATGGCTGCGAGTGAAACAAAAATATTGTCAATAATTGGTATAGATGCGTCCCACAGTGCTGCACAGTGTACAACAGTTTCAAATTAAAGAAATTAACACTTCAGAACATTGAAAACCAGGCAGAACTTCAGATTGCCTCCTCTCTGCTAGTGTCATAAAGACTGTATGTAGTATATATAATCCAACCAAAATGTATTGTAGATTTCATCCCACTGCCCAGCCAGCCACACCCCTTAATGGGCTGTGTAGGATACGGAAATTACTACCGGGGCTTTACATCATAAGCGCTTGGTTCACTTGATATTATATACAGTATATATATATTTAACTGTGAGATTTATTTTTGACAAGATCAACTAGCATATTGGTACAGCATCAGATGCAATTCATTCTCAATTTAATCCACACTTCACAGAGAGTTTGGCTGACTAGACCTGCAGCTTCTTTGCATTAAAACGCAGCCATTTGAGCTGGTTTGCACAGCTCAAATGGCTTTCTCGGTGTCTTTCTTTATTGACTGGTAGGGACCCACAGGGTAGACTTAGAGGACCAAAGATTATATAACTCATCTGGCTTTTGGATGCCTCAGTTTTTCCCAGGAGAAGCTGAAAAACACGGCTTGTTTAGCTTGCTGCCAGCTCAACCTGGCCTCCGAAAAGCAGCTGATGGATTGATGGAAGGTAGTTGTTTTGTTGCGTTAGCTAGTCAGTAGGATGCTTTTAGACTTCTGAGACAAAAGGGTGTATTGGTGCATGTAGTGACAGGCTCAATAGACGAAATGCGTTCCCTTGACCCTCAGCTCTGAGACTCCAGGCCGTCTATGCTAAGTGGAGAGCCTCCCCAGGCTTGGCACTGCCCTGTTGGCGGTCTCAAGGGATGACCAAGGGCAAACTGTAGCCATGAGTCATCTTTCGATTAGGAGAGACGGACTAAGAGAAAGGCCAGAGGGCAGGAAACTGTGGGAAAGACAGAGGCACATAAAATCTCATAGATAAGGGCAAAAAGGAATAGAGGTAAGGAATGCATATCACATCGCAGCAACAACTTGGGCAATGTTTAAAAGCCCACCAGCCACTAACAAGTTCAATATTTTACTGTACCTAATGGAACATTGGCTTGCAGTGAGGCAAGTTCCCCAAATCTTTGTGATACCAGCAGTGAGAGGTGTAATTGTAAAAAAAAAATCCCATTTAAGTAGAGATTACCTAATAGTTCCAGTCCACCATCCAGCCCAAATAACTCCTCTAACTCTTACTAACATTAACATTGAACTAAACTGATGTTGTGTTTTTGTTTCTCCACCAGAGGGTACCCCGATTCGAGGTAAGATGTTACCAAGATGTTAACACCATGAAAAAAGGGAAAATAATAATAAAAAAACTTTAACTCACATTAAACCAGACATAACCCCTCCTAACTCCACCCAAGTGGCCAATAATGGGAATTTAATGTGGGCAAATGGTACACTTTAATATCCACTAACATGAATATGTCATCTGTGTTTTAGTTCTGTGTTCTCTGTAAACACTGTCTGTGAGTGGGATCATATGTGTTTCACACCTTCATGCCCCATGACATCCTTTGATGGGCGTTTTGTGTTTCTGTCCTTGTACTATCACCTCCACGTCATCAATGTCAGAAAACTACTGAGCAATTCAAACTCTGCTGCCATCTGTTTAGAATACATGATTTCAAAAGGGTTATTACTTTGGGATTTCTTTTGCCATCGGACCGACGGTTCGGTAATGGGTGATAGGAAGTCGCTGGGTTGGCAATGGCCTTATTTGTTGATAAGACCAGGCAAATGAACAATACTATTTGAATCTTTGTCTTTAACTCGTAATTCTCCAAAAGGCTTTGTTGCGGAAGCCAAATCTCCCATTTGATTCAGTCTGATTGTTGAGTCGTCTTTTGGTTGTCTAATATTCTTCGTCCACAGGCTAAGCAGGTAAGTGAATTCCTCAGGTTGCCTTACGTGTCCGAGTATTATTTGGACCAAAGAAATTAATTATGAAACTAAGCCAAGTGGTTGATTCATGTGACCATCAAGGGTCTCCATATTTGACCATTCCATACAACCCATACAACACTCTCAACAGAAACATGTTTTTCAAACATATACCAACACCTGTGCTTTTAGACTACTGACTGCTTGAAAGCCGTGAACCCAGAAGTCCCTGCTCTCCGTTGCATATATGAGAAGGTGTCATAAGTCACATTGTGTCGAACTAAAGCAAGCATGACTTATGAACAGTCATGGCATAATAAGATGATGAGCTGCCAGAAAAGGGTAATTTATCCCCACCCAGGTAGCACATGCCAACACTGACTTTCAGTCAGGACTATAAGGTGCTTATGTAGAAAGAAACAAATGGCAGAGGATCTGGATAGAGATGCAAATGTAATCAGGCTGTCAGAGAAAGGAACAAATGATTTGTTTGCATAAGTGCATTTACACACTAATGCACTTTCATCTTCTTTATGTCGCTTTTGCACCCCCAAAGATTTTATTTCTCTTCAGGTTAGACGTTACTTCTCCTAAGCATTTTTACATCACTGTGTATCAGTTTGACTCATATAGCATAATATGACAGCTCACGCATTTTCCTCATGGGGATTTACAAGAAACAGAGAGGCTGGATCTCCGGGAATGAGGCACCATCAGCCACCACTGAGGGAGACCTTACTAAAAAGATAATTCTGACGCTGCTCTCCTCGTGAGACAACAGGCAAAGTGCAGTGAAGTTTTCTCCTTGGCAGTACATGGACTTTAAGTACAAGACTTAAGACACTCATTGAGACTGAGCTGCTGGAGGGACGATGGTAAAAGGTTTAAGACCTTAAGTAACCAAAACACAAGCCACTCACTGAGATTTAAAGCAAAAACAGAGTTGGGCTGTTTGATGTAAGCACAGAGCTTATGCGAAAGAAAGGTAGCACATTAGAAGAAGGCCCTGAAGTCTGCTGGCCAGAATACAGAGGTGTTGGATGGAAACATACAGAGTTAGTTCAGTCCAGTAACAGCATGAGAGAAGTTTGTTACTGGTATGAACAAATTGTTGCATCTTAGAGTGTATACACGCAGTGATCTATGCTGTTAAAAGCAACACCGAGCACCCGGCGCAGAAACAATGAGATGGAATCTGATTTATGTGTATACAATGTAAACAGAAGATTATTTACCAATTCAGTAGGTACAGTTTCAGTGGAATAAAAAGACCCCAAAATCAGGCTGAAACACTTTTTAAATATCACTGTTCAATCTGCAGGCCAACAGTTGATCAGTCCGAATTCTTTACTCGGTTGTGAGACAGAGATGAGCCATTCTAACTGACTTCCGTGTCTCTCTTGAGACAGCCGTACTGCAAAGGTACGCGCGCCAGCTGTAGGTCGCTATTGTTTGGGGGATATGCTCAGAGCTAAACCAACAGGCAACAAAAGCTACGCCTTGGTGCTGAAATTGAAAGGAACATGTCTAATATAATAGGAACTCAGAAAACAAGAAAGATTATTGAGAATGAAAAGAAAAAATGAAGGAAAGAGAAAGCGAGTAGACAACAGTTTGCATTCATTTTGCTTGCAGACAAAGCCGTCCAGGTGCTGGCCTCGAGGTACAGCAAGCAATAGCTTGAGCGATAGCTGCACCCACTCCGCCCCCCCCCGCTCCCCTGCTTTATTTCTGATTTCATGGCAGCTTTACAAGCCACCGTATGAACCCTATTTACAGTGTTTTACAGTGTTGCTCTCTTTGGTCACCCTCTCGAGACACAAAAGGTAAATTGTTTCAGCAATACAATAAAAACTTCCGAGTTGTATGGAACAATGCTCAATCAACTACACCAAAACGTATGTGAATATATACACGCCAGTGACGAGGGAGACTACTGGGCTTTGTTATGTTTATGATGCGATAGTGAAAATCCAAACATAGAATTTTCACCTGCAAAGTGCATTTCTAAACATCTCATTGTGCCATTGTTTCACAGTAGCAAATCTAAACCTATGTCTCAATGTTTTAGTGCAAATATACTGTATTTTTACGGATCCTCCAGGATGAGTAAGGTAGCTTAAGCCCTTTTGCGAACACGTTTTGCTGTTCACAACAGCAACTATAACTTACTAATATGTATTGGGTTTTAATTTCACTGTAGCAGAGCTTTAGTGAGCAGTGATCAGAAGATAGACATGGGAACTGAGAGAAGACGAGAGACACAAACTGAGAACAAGAGATGAGGAAGGATGAATAGGCCAGCGTGCCACTGGCAGGCCTCAGTGAGCTGTGGAAAGAGCAGGAGGAAGGGAAAGAAAGAGTGAGACTTGGCCAGCAATTTTGTTGATCGCCTAAACAAATCAATCAAGGCCCGCTGGAGCACACTAATTGAATTACACAAATGGGACTGGGGAAGGGGGGGGGGGACCCACGGCAAAGCGGCTACAAAGCGGCGACGGGGGTGGGCGGACCACAGCTCCGGGCACTTTGTGAAATGAATCATCCATGCTTGCCCCTCCTTGTTCTTCTTTTATCCCCTCATTCGTCCCTCTATTCTTCTGTGCGTGACCGTCTCTTTTACTCTTCCCACCACCCTTCTTTGTATTTGTCTCATTCTCTCAGTCTTTCTATCACACACAGTTCCTCTCCTAAAGTCTTTCCCACTCTTCCCTGAAACTACACAAGAACATGATATATCAACGTTTCTACATACTGATGTTGGAAATTGTTGATATTTCAACTGTGACAAAGGGGAATAGAAAACCTGCCGATATTCACTAGTTTAAATGAAGTGAAACATCAAAGTTTCTTGAAGTTCTTAAATATACTGGAGTCTACTGGAACGAACAAAGTATCCACTCTAAACAGCTTTGGAAGAAGACAGTCTGTTCTAGAACCTAAATTGGCCTTCAAACACATGTATTTGTTGAACTCTGCCCAGGCAGTCTTACTGTTTTCACACCTTGGCACATCAACGCTCCTCTTCAGATCAGCCAGGCGGCATGCAGAGCTGTTTCCCAGGGCAGCTGTCACGGCAGGGACTAATGTCCCAGAACCACCGGCCGTTACAGCCTTCTTTATCGTGAGGATGAAGGCAGTGAACATGCTGCACAAGACAGCCCGGGACGGATGGCGGTAGTGATTGGAGGTGGTGCGTGTTGGTGAGAAAGGCAGGGTCACTTTCACTGAGAGGGAGAATAATCGGTCCGCATGGAAGTGAGGTCGTTATTAGCGGGAACTTTTGTTTGCCTCAACTGTCGCTAGTGTTTGGATGCTAATGCTGCAGCATACAATCTTTTCTGCCCTGACGAGAAGAATCCTGAATGATTCCTCATCAAGGGTGATGAGGCTGGGGTTGGGTTCAATACCCACAACAGCTCACATAATGTTCAACAGTCGATGGTCCTGTTTAAGTGCCATTGAGCAAGAACAAGTAGCAGTAATTACAGCCTTGTCGCTGGCACTTGAGTTCATTTCACCTGGATTAGGGCATTTGATTTTGCCTTTCTGTTTAAAACGGCCACATGATTCATTTAAACTATTCTGATGATGTGTAAAATAAGCTTTTATTGATCATTGGAAAGCAGACTTTTCCTGATTTTGTTTGAATGTGGTCGTGATAAGACTTAGCAAAGACGTAGCTGAAGACAGGGGAGATGTGTTATTTAAGCCCATAAAGGCACTCACTTTTTAAGCACGGTAAATTGATCTGTTCTGATAGGCAAGTCTTTATCAGTAACAGACAGATCAGTGTAAACAGACTTGGTGTGTGATTGGTATTGTGCTTGTAAGAGACAATTTTCATAATTTATTTCCTTGTGTTTTCTCTTTTCCCGTTGAAAGAACAAAAAAGCCAATGGCCACAAGCCAGCAGGGTAGACGGAGCACAATTATGCCAACCACATTGAGTGCAGTCATGTTTTAAAAAGCAAAAAAAAAGATTGGGACACATGCTGGGGACAAAGCATGGAGCTTGTTTTGTGTGCACACACACATAGACATGCTGCTGCTTTAGATCATCAAAGAGGGTTTGGATGTGTTATTCAGATGCCCTTCAAGGTCTGTTGTCCTTAAATGCTTACATAATCAGACTTTAAATTGACAGCATGGTAATTCTATTAGATGCATATGGAAATCATCAATGGCATTCATTGAGATCCATCTAAACTAGTTTTCAAAAGACTAAGCTGGGACTAGCGGCAAACGTATGGAGGAGAGTGGAAATGACAAAGTGGATATATGTAACTCACACTGTCGCACAACACATGTAGCACCAGCAGGATATTGCATCCCACCATGTGTGAATCTGACGGAGAGAGTAGCGAACAGCACCTCAAAATAAAATGGAAGTTGTTATTTCTCTTTTACTCTCCAATCCTCTTCTGTTCCTCTCCTTCTGGGCTTCCTTCATCAAAAATGTGTTCACAGTAAATTGAATTTCATCATGCGTGTGTGCGATTCAATTTATCAGGATTTTGTTGCCGTTGTTATTTGTTGTTCAGAGTAAATCCAAAAGTAAATCCTAAATTTCCACAAGGGTAATGCCAGTTCCTCTTATAGGAGTCAAGCTTCCAATATTTGGACTGATTAATAATAGACGGAATAGGATGAATGGATGAGAAAAAAAAAACCCTTCTCTGTTGCTCTACATCTCCTCCTTCCTTTGTCTCTCCTTCCTATTTCTCCTTCTTGTTGCTTCTTCATGGCCTCCTTGCTTGTATCCTTCCTCACTTGTTCTCCCTCTCCCTCTCTGTTCTGCCAGCAGAAGGAGTCTTCATGTCTTCTTCACAGACCCACTAAATAATAGCTAGAATTTGTAATGAAGCCAGTAGGGAAACAATAGATAATGCCACCTAGCTTGACGTCTCTACTAAAAAAACTTTAGAAAAACAGATGAAACTTGAAAAATGAAACCACCATTCCCTCAAACACTTTTCATGCTTCCCATCTTTCGCTGCGAGGTACAGTTCACGGCAGCCAATGTTGCTTTTAATTGGCTCTCAATTCATTTAGTTTGGCTCATTATCTGTCACCCTCTGCATAATGGTGGTTATGTTTTTTTGACCTTCAGATGACATTTGTGAAAGATCTGAATTATTTTCAGATGTTGTATTTTTGGGATACATTTGCAGACCTTAAGCATTTGCCACAAATCAAATGAGAAGAGTATAGCAATATAAACCATTTCTTTTGATTTAACTGCTCGTCAAGAAAAAGGGGTCTGTGTCCCAACCACAAGTCGTTCAGCGTTATTATTTATGAAGCGTTGAAACAATTGACGTCAACCTCAGCCTATCAAGGATTCAGCCCGGGTAGCGATGTCTGACGAGCCGCTGGCAGCGCTCTCGGGAACGGCCAACTTGGAGTTGAACTTCACACAGTCCTCACTTTGTGGTCTTCCCCATGTGGAGGCGCTGTGGCTTCTGAGCACATTCCAAGCCACCTGCCACCAGGCTGGCATTCACTTTTGCAAGCACACATCAAACACATCCAAATCAGATCCTAGCATTAACGCAGAGCAGAAACTCCACCACCTGCACCCTGCAGGTAGACGGTTTCATTTGGCCCATGAGCTGTGTTCCAGGAACAGCTCTTTCTCGGGGACGGGGGATGATCTCAGCCCGTTGACGGAAATGAAAAGACTTTTGTAACTTCGGGTCTGCTTTCTCTTTCTGAGGGTAGATATATTTTCATTGACTTCATCTCCTGTGGAAATACTAATAGGGTGTAAGGCTGCGGCCGAGGCGTAAACGTGACTAATCTTCCGAATTAAGCAGGATCAATGGTATCTTTTGTGGCACGGTTATTAGACCAATGTTCCGGGATCGTAGCTCCGCACAACAATGGGTTCCCTCTGCTTGCTGATGTGATGGAGTGGGTTATGGTAGATTACAGAGAATCCCGGGCAGCGGCCCGCGTATTGATGCTGCCCGGCTAAACGCTAACGAGCGATGGTGCTGTGTTTGTCAGGGAGGCCTGGGTTGCAATCTGTCTGCTGAGGCAGCCAGAAGCCTTAATGATATCATCAGGAAGTGCCGTCAACAGCGCTCTAACGAGGAGTGATCCGAAGCCCGCTGTTTCACCTCCTCCCCCCTCCCCCGCTCCCCTTCTTCAGTGTTGTCGTCGAGCATCTAGCTTCCAAGAGATAAAACCTAAAAAAGTGATACCGAGTTGGTTTGAAACATGCAAGCCAAAGAGGCAAACCGTATACCCTGGAATATGACAATGTGTGGAAAAAGGATGAAATGCAGTGAAGAGTAACACAGCACATGACAAGTGAAGACAACAAAAACATAACACAAACACAATGGTAGTTTAAGCATTTCATATCTTTTGATAGGTTGTTATCAGAGGGTTGGGGAGAGTGTTCATGTGGTCTGATATTTTTTCACATGACCTCTAATACCCCAACGCACTCCCTTATTGACTCCCTTATTAAAAGGGCAATTTATTAACCTCACTCAACTTTCAAGACCATACTCAGCCTCCTTTTACATTTGATTATACCAACATCTGTATCAATATTTCTTTCTATTGCACCATACGTCTTTATACGTGCGGATGTCTCAGGACCTAGTTGCCGTGGTAATCTGCATTAGCATTGCAGAGAGTAAAAACTCTCGACATAGTGGCCCTGTGAAAGTCAAGATACTTCACATCAAGCGGATTGTCTGACTCCTTCATGCAGCGTCAATGATAAACAAACTAATCACACGTTCCCTGCTTTCCTTCTCTCTCTCTCTCTTGTTCTCTCTCTTTCCCCTACCCTGTTTTCTCAATATTGTCGTTTGCCAGGTGCCTTGCAGATCGAGAACAGCGAGGAGACAGACCAGGGGAAGTACGAGTGTGTGGCGTCTAACGTGGAAGGCGTGCGCTACTCGTCCCCTGCTAACCTTTATGTGCGAGGTAGGGAGTAACCCGGCCGAAAAGCCAGGCCAAAAAAAATCAAAAAAATCCACCCATTTTAACTAAAATGTCTGAACAGTGCAGCTCAGCTTTAAGTTGCATTACTGTTGAGCTTAACAAACAATGAATGCTTCTATTCTAGCCCAAATGTGTTTGCACAAATGGTGTTTTGCTAATTAATATTACTGGAGCACAATCAATCTTTTCGCCTTGATCATTTTGCCTGCCCACAAATGTCATTTCTAATGCACTGAAACTTCCAATTGTTAAACTATCATTGACCAACTAATGTTCTTCTTCTGTTATGATGTTATGCTCCATTTTTTTTTCTTTGAACGCCCTCCCCTACTCGCTTGGAAGGAAATGTGTAGCACAACAAGCCGTATGTCTTTGTCAGTTGTAAGACACCTGTTATCGTGTCCCCGATAAAATGTTTCCCACTCCGCCAAAGTAATGGAACCCAAAAAGAGTCGGAAAAGAATCTCTTTTTGATTATCTTTTTTTCCAGGTACAGGAGCGCAACGGTAAGTCTTGATTTTGATTGGGTGGCGAGGTATTTATGCCGACCAATCAAAATCTCAACCCCTTCTTCTTCTCCAGTTTTGGGGGTGAAAGGATTCCCTTGTGGTGAATTCAAAGAAAGGGACTCTAAACTGTAAATAACATAAAAAAAGTGTTCTATTATCTAGATTTTAAAAAGTGAACCTCCTCTACTTTTTCTTCATGGTGATCTGCAGCATGAATCCATAGTATTCCCCGGTTTCTTCTTTGGGGTATTATTTTTGAATCCTTATGCAGTCAGCAGTCATTTTAGCTGGTATGATCCAGCAAAGTGAAGATATGAAAAACAATCAGTCAGGGAGAACGTTGAGGTTGATGCAAGGAAGACAAAAGCCTTCCCTCCACTACAAATCCTAAATGACAATGAATCCCTTTTGAGGGAGCTCTGATAAATTGAAGCAGATGCATTTTCAACATGCATTATTTATATTGTGCATATTAAATAAAGATGCCTCGGTATATACTCAGTTTGTTCCCTCTGCTGTGTACCAAATAACTTTGTTCCCAATAAATAATTCACCACTCTGACATTTTAAAATGGGTCAGAGAGCTGCTTTTTCATTATTACTGCTATTATCATACCGTGAGTAGTAGCAGCATAGGGAAGAAAAAAGATGCAACTGCATGTAGTATATGGTGAATAATAGCTCATCAAGATTAGTGTCTTCTTGCCAGCATTCGTCCTGGAGGCTCATGCTGTCTCCGCTGTGATGCAGTGACGCTTAATGTCAAGTAGCCATCCATTTTTTTGCAGTCAAGATCTCGATAGGAATCGTTAAATAGCAATAATGGGAACACTTTGTTGACACGGCACTGGGATATTTAGTATTTCCTTTGGTCAAAAACACACAGCTATACCCTGATATCATTCCCAACAATCCATGCAATCTCCATGAACACTGGCTCCATCAGCATGCTTTTAAAAGCCTACACAAGGGTCATTATTACTCAGGTACTTTCACACTATATGAAACACTTGTTATGCCTCAATGGTGTCGACCTTTGTCTGTTTTCAGTTAACTTTTGTCGATCAATTCTGATACTTGATGTTGACTGTTTTGTTCACAAAGCGAAATGCACACGGGATTAGCAGCTGTGGTAGGGATCAATTTCCAGAAACAAAAATAGGAACAATCCTAAATTCCAAGTGCTGCTCACTGTACTAGGGAAAATTGAGCGAGCTTAATAACAGTGTTACTGATTGGCTTCCGACAACATTTAGTGCATCTGTCTTGAACTGCAGCTGCTAATTTCAGACCAAACTGTGTCTTTTTTCTTTTCTATCTCTCATTAGTTTTTCTTTATTTTCTCTTTTATTTGGTTTCTTTCTCAAACAAAAGCAAATACAGCCACCATAGGAGCCTCACCTTGTGGCTATAAGGAGCTTGTGAAATTTTGAATTATGAGTATGGTACGCTTGATTTGACTCCAGTGGCGCCTCACAATTTTTTTTCTTGCCAGGCGACATTGCGGCCACTGGGGTTTATCTTATTGTTTTGGTTCAAAGTTCATTTAAGGGAGGGGGGGTGGGAGGCTGATGGGCAGGCAAGTGTACTTTCAAGACGGGTGTCACTAATGGCAGGGACAAGGGAAAATGAGGAAGACAGGATTAAAGAAAAGGGAAATGTAGCTGCAGCTAAACACCTTGAGGTGGCTTTTTTTACTCTCTCTGTGTTTCCCCTATTTTTCTCTTCTCCTCATGTCATTGTGTTCTGCATCAACCCCTTTACATCCCTCAGAGCTTCGAGAAGGTTGGTGTGTTTTTTCTTTTTTACTTTTTTTAACCCACATTTGAAAAAAAAAAATCAACATGTTGAAAATTTTTAGCTGTATTTGCCTATTACAGAGCTCGATACATTACTAATTTGAAGAAATACTAATCAGTTTATCCAACTGCTAAATGATTATGAAAGAAATGTTTCTTTATAAAACGAGGAAGAAATGATGAAAGCAAACCTGATTAGCTCGGGTCTTGTTAATTTACTTTTATGTTTGCATTGTGGGGCCTTTTCTCGTTTTGCATCCTTTGGTATTGCTTCTGCACCAAAAGGCTTTCTTGCACGAGTTGTCATGGGAACCCAGCACGTGGAAATAGCAGGATCTATTGCATGATGGGAGAATGTAACTGCGCTTGCATGCTTGTGCTTGTCCAGAATCTCTTTGGCCGTGTTGGTTTTTTTCTTTCTGCCTCCCCTGTGTTTTGTTCAGTTGTCACTTTCTCCTTCTTTGGTTTCTCAACTAGTCTTTTCCCTGATACAAACCCAATTTTTTGGGCTTTCCTTTATTTTGGTTAATTTTTGTGTTGTGATTACGGTGTTGTGTTTGTTCCTTTAGTTTCAGTTCCGTTTCTGACCCTTACTTTTCCGTTAAAAATATATGTTTATTTGTGGTTATTTTGTTTGTGAGATTTGTGAGGTTTCTTTTCCACAATGTCGCTGCCCTGCTTCTTGAGTCTTGGAGTGCACATGCAAATGCTGAATGCAATAATAAGTGTGTACACAGCCAGTGTTCCTGTCATTTTGTTTATAGCGTTCCATTACTGAAAATAAATATCCACCTGATTGGGCCTGATTGGGTTCCATGGTGATTTCAGGCAGTCATTAAGGGATGCCATTTACGGAGCCGTGTGGATCAATAACAATATAATGACTTTGACATCACATTTGCTGTTGCTTAGCTAAGATACTTTTATTTTTTAAATGGTGGGAGCTAGATGTGATTGGTTTAGTTGAGTGACTGCTGTTTGTGTTCCCTTTGCAATCATGACACTCAATCAAATTTCAATTTATTATTCAAAAGCCCTCGTCTCCCTGGTACACACCTACGCACATACACTCACTCATATCATATCATCAATTTTAAGGTTAATGTGAATGAGTAATACAAAAACATTATCTTACTGAATACCTATTCATACTGTGCTTTCATGTTCAATAGGTTTCCAAAGACAAAGCCAAATGGATCAGATTCATACTGAATCCTCTTCCATATGTTGCTGTGCTTGCCTTTAGAGTAGACGTATTAATACGTATACGTATTAATAAGCTATATAATTTTGAGAGGAAACCAGGTTTGCTGTTCAACAGGTCTGGAAAGATCAGGCTTGTCATTTATTCAGGTAGAGGAGTACACAACCGCCCTTATCAGTCTGAGAGCAGGGGAATTTGTTTGTGTGCTGATTTCCAGGAGATTAGACTGATCTTTGTAAACTGTCTAAACTATTAAAAATGACTACTGCTTTAGCTACGAATAAATACATGCCCATGCTTTAATGGAGTACATCTCATAAGACCCCAATAAATCCTTTGTAAATAAATGAAATATTTTTGAATAAACACACATATTCAATGTTAGCAAGGGTTTTTTTTTCCTTTGAAAGATTATTGGTTATAAAGGTTATTGCTATATATAAAGATAAATCTTCCCATTGCTCTTCTCTTTGCACCACACCAGCCACATCATTTCCCCTTAATAGAAGTCATTAGACGAATACATATACTTATCCCTTCGGATCCAACCATTATCACGGCAACAATCTATCCATAACTGTACCAGTTGTGTCTGTGTAATGACGCCTGACAATGTCTAGAATCTTGAATCATAAGTAAAAGTCCTAAGATCAACACTGATGCAGAAAGACTGTGCTGTGAATTACGCATGTGCATGTTTGCCCTCCTTTGATGGTATGTGCCTGATTATGAATGTGCTCGCATGTCCAGCTATGCATTTGTGTAACGTTGGGAAAGAAAGCTAGATTACACCTTATGGTCTCACTGGCCAAAGCAAAATCCTGCCATCTCTATTAGATGTTTGCCTCAACAAGTCTTAAAGTTAATAGCCGCCCCTTAAAAAGGTTTTCATCTGAATTACATTTACCTATTTGCCCAAAAGTTGCATTACCTCTTATTTTAATGGACTAATATCAATATGCTCAATTTCTCAATCTGACTGATGATATTTCACTGAGGGGATCACTGCAGTGAGGGGACATTCTGGCAGTTTCATTTGGCTAATTTTTGTCATTCGTCAGAAATCATAGACTCTGAAATCCGTTGCTGGCAATAACTAGATGCCCCTGCCATGATTCCTGTCAGTTTCCTTTAGGTGATAAATTCCATTTTGACAAGGCACCAATAGTGACTGTTTAGTATTTGCGCAGTCAAGGCATGTTAATATCGGTCGACCCCTGTGGTTTATGAATGCAGTAGGCCGCACCTAGCAAGTCTGACTAAAGGATCTCCATACTGCGCCTGTGTCCTCAGGCAGCAAGAGGGTGTAATCTCAGCTTCAAGGTGACACTAAAGGCTGCACATTATTTTGGCTTCCCCCTTCATTTTGGGGCATTAAAATATGCCTCTCTGAAATGGCCGATAATGTCCACCTTCTGACCTCTGTTCTTTGGCACTAATCCCACCACAACACCGCCCAATATTCAAGTTAGTGCAGTACTCTGGCGTTCTCTCTCGACTGCTTTTCACCTCGTCCACTGTGAGGCTTCTTGTCTATCTCTCCACATTGGGGCTTGAAAAAAAAGGTCACATGTTGTTAGGTGTCCAAATTAAAAGGTATTTGTTTGTTTGATTTTCTCACAATTCCAAATTTTCTCACAATTCCAAATGGGCCGACTTGTCTCTTGAGAAAGAGAAGCCTGTCCATGCAATTGGGATTCCTTGTCTGCTTCACATGTTGATGGTAGGATAGCATAGGCGGCTTCTTGAATATCAGTCATTGCATACAGGCCTTTGTTTAGCTGAGGATACAGAAGTGATTCATTTACATTTGATGATGACATATATACTCATAGTTGATTCTTTTCCCTAACGTGTCTGCTGGTTTTAAGATGCGTCGTTATATCCTTCAAAGACATGAAGTGCTGTAGCATCAACTGACCTTGAGTTCTTGATCTTCTGCTGCAACCAAAGACCAAATGTATTTTTGTGTTAGACACACAGTGCGTGCCGTTGTAATGACTCTTCCCCGACCATCTCCATCTCTTTCCCATGAAAGCTTTAATAATGGACCTTTTTTTGTACTGATGCACTGATCTATGTATTTCAAATTTCGCTGGCCAAAGTCCAAACCAAAAAATGACCAGTATTGGTCGGGTTGCTGGTGAACGTTCCCCCATTTCCCTGACAATGTAGACAGAGACATCTTCCTGTGAGAAACATTCATGCACTCAGGCCCATTGGCTAACCGGAGTCCCAGGAAGGGAAGAACACCGCTGCCAGGCACAATTTGATTAGACATTTACCCCCCCGCCCCTCCCAAAAAAGACCCTGGTCACCCTATTCATGTTCCAACAGTGTTTTCGATTTGAGACAAGATTAAAGCGGATAAGTATCAAAGCTGAAAAACATCTAATAGTATTGATGCATACGTCTTTGTACACAGCTGCACTCTGCTACTGTCTGTGCTGATCAAACGTAGTTTTTTTCGTGGACTTGTTCAATTTGATTTATTTCCTTTCTTTTGGTTTTGTGTGTGTCTGGAACAGTGCTCTATTTGGGAATGAATGGCATGCTTGGATGGGCTTGGGTGACATTCTTGGATTGTATTGGTTCCCTGGTGTCTGCCCGAGTGGATGGGGGCGCACCTGTATCTGTCACTCATGCCATAGCCACACCCATGCATGTCTGTGTGAGGAATGGGCCGCCCTTCCACCTTTGTTATTTAGTTACTTTTTTTGTTGACACATTATAATGCAGAGATACATTTCTGTATCTAAAGTATTGGCTTTTTTTTCCAGTTCAACGCGTTTTTTTAAGAACATGTCTTAGTTGACATTCTCCTATTATACCTGTCACAACCAGACACAGCGTGATATCTCAACCAATGGGTCGCTTCCATTGTTTTTTACACAGTTAGGTCAGGGCAGAACAGATAACATCTCTTTTCATACCCATTTATGCTTCTAATGGACTAATGGAGGCATAGCACCTCCAGTATAAGGAACATGTCCTTTTTTTTGGAGCAGACTTTTTTTCTTGGTACGTTTTATGGCAAATTAGTGTGTGAGTTTCTTACCACAAAAGAGCATTTCCTCAAAGGTCAGCATTGAAGTTTTTGCCCTCAAGGTCAGGTTGTGTCTTGTGCAGGAATTAACATTACAGGACGTGCATAAACAGTCATACAGAGGAGGATACATTAAAAGCTTTATGTGCAGATGGTTCTCGATCCACGTTCAATTCCCTCTACAACTGTAATAGGGTATCAATGTAATAAATATTCTTAGATGTAAATCAAAATGCTTGTGTTTGTACTAATAAATTTGCCTTGGCTGTTAAAAGCCATTAACAGTACATACGTGTTTACCTGGTTGATGGCTTGATGGCTTCATTTACTAAACTTAACATGTTTGGATCTAGTAGAAAACATCCAAACCTGGTAAAAGTCCCTTCAGGGTGTTTCACCACTCCGAGTGTAAATATCTGTGCCCTTAGTTTGTTGGTAAAAGTGTCTCACGCAACGATCATATGAATCCCATTTGGATCGACACGGCTTATTTTGGAATGCTACCTATCCTCGATGCCCACTCTGTTACCCCAACCCCTACCTGCCCCCCACCCCATCCAGTTCTCACACATACCTCACATTCTGTCCACCTTACGACTTATTAACATTTGCATTGAGGTGCAATGTTTAAAGGAGGGAGTAAGTGAGGTGTAGTTGATTCTTGTTTCCAAGCCCCAGTGTGTGAGACCTCCAAACCCACTTTGAGCCCACTTTTTTCTTTGGTTTTGATTTATAATCACAGTCTCCTTTATTCTATACCCCACTTATGCCCTCCTCCTCCTTCTCCTCCTCCTCCTCCTGCTCCTCCCCTCCTTCTCCGACCGCCCCAAACCCCTTCCCCTTTGCGTCCTGTACAGTATGTCTGCGTGCCCATCCGTCACTTTCTGTCTGCCCGTCTCCCTCTGTCTGTCTTCTTGTCTGCTGTCTTGCTGCTTGAGTCTGTTTTATTCTGCCTTGTGTCCTGTCTCTCGTCCCTGTCTTTTCCGTCTTGTCTATCTGTCTGTCTCTAAGTCAGCTCTTCCATTTAGTTCATCATTTTTAACACCTGCACTACTTTGCTTCTCTCTCTTTGGTCTTCTTTGCATCCCAACAAACATTTTGACATTGTCTAGATGTAGATACTTTATTTTGTATAAAAGGAGTTAAAAATAATTACACATGGAAGTTGTTGTCTATAGTTGTATATTTTTAGTGAATTCAATAACTTCAATAAAAACAGAAATATATATACCTAAATATTATGGGATTTTTGTGTTAAAAAAAAGAAATAGTCTATTTGTTTTTTTCCACAAGAAGGATTTTAATCAATATCCAGCAGGTGTGTAAAACGCCCTTTCTTCTATGACATGTGAAGAAAGTTTGGCATTTGACTAAACATCGGCAACATGGCCAATCTCTAACTCATCATGTCCTTGGCAGACTTATGTTACTTGTTTGAGATTCGTGTAGGCAAGGGAATCCTGCATTAAATACCACTTCAAAACTTCCCTGCTCATGTAGGGTTGAATGTGGCGACCTCATGTATGACACTACTTGTCAAGTGCTTGAAGGGATGCTCTACATGAACACACATGTTTTTGCTAACTCATCCTCTTTCAATGTCTAACTCTTGCATACTGTACACACGCACAGTCATGCCTATGCCAGAGAATATATACATTTATGGATATACACGTACACACAAGTACACAGTACCGTCCACGCCCTTCCTTTCTGTCTCAGACTCATTATCATCCTCCTTCCACTCAAATCCTTCCATGAGTTGTGAGGTCGTCCCCGTCTTTCTCCATTAGCTCCCATGCTGCCCTTTTTCCTCTGCCTATTCTTTCCCTGGCCCTCCATCTCTCTTTTGTGTTTTCTGGATTTCTACTCCCTGTTGATCCAGTTCTGTTTCTTGACTCCAACACGCTGTGATAGTAGACTCTCTAGCTACAACTAGATATTTTTCTATGTATTTCTAGGCACACACCTTGTTCCTCAATACTTATTTTGTGTTAACTGGGACTGCGATGTGACAATGTGCCACCATCACATTTCGTCACATTGCTGGAGAAAAACCAAGTTTACAAAGCATTGTAGTGGGTTACCCCCCTTCACCCTCCTCCAAACCTTCCCCTCTCTTTTTCTTCCACTGTCCCCTTCTTGTCCTCTGTTCCCTTCCTTCCTCTCCTCAGACACTTTATCCTATATCTTGTATTTCTTCTTTCCTCTCCGATCGTCTTTTGTCTGGGCATGCTAGCGACCCTTCAGTTATATTCCTCTATGCATTTTATCTAAATTTTGATATCTGATTTATTTATAATTTACACCTTAATTTACCTCGGTCTATTTATGCATGCTGTCTGTGAAACTGATAGCTGCATCTATCAATGGAACCGTGTCAGATCTTAATGAGGCTTTGTCCAGTGGATCTACCCTAAACCACAAAAATCTGATTAAAGTTTCTCATCTTTAAGACATGGAGGTAGAAGAAACAAGCTTCAAGTGCAAACCTTTACTAGAATGTGTTGAGATATCTTGCAGAAATGGTCAATAGCCCCGTAACCCTACACTTCCTGTGCTGTGGGAGAAGCCTGTAATGGCCTACTTCCTGTTTGGCATGTGTGCCTGAGAGGACAGGAAGTTCCAGGTTGCAATGGTTTATGTGATAGAATTATCACATGGCCTTTACTCCACACCTTCATACTTTGGGATCAGGTTATGGTATAGGCGTATATATATATTTGTCAGCAGTTCAGTTCCAAAGATGAGAAACTCGTAATAGATTTTTGTGTCTTTAATTGTGCTGTGATGGGTCAAATATTGGTCAATGGAACCTTGTTGCTATGAATCGTTGCTTTATTGTTAATCTACTTTGTCGTTGAAGCAGTTCTGTTAGTTTAGTTCCATTTTTTTTGTATATTTTCTATGTTTTGAGAAGTTGACTTCTTTTATTTTGTGTTTCAGTTCACATGTACCATGTTGAACCTTTCCTCGAAAAGGGTCAATTTTCATCGGCCTCTCCTGTTACCTCTCTCTTCCTCTCTTTTTTTGACTCCCTTGCCCTCTTTTGTCATCCTCTCCTCTTCCTCATGCCTTCTCCCAGTCCGGCGGGTGCCTCCACGCTTCTCCATTCCTCCAACAAGTCAGGAAATCATGCCCGGTGGCAGTGTGAACATAACGTGCGTGGCGGTGGGGTCTCCCATGCCTTACGTCAAGTGGATGCTAAACTCAGAGGATTTGACACCAGAGGATGAGATGCCGGTGGGCAGAAATGTCCTCGAACTGAGCAGCGTCCGTGAGTCAGCCAACTACACCTGCGTGGCTATGAGCAGCCTGGGCATCATTGAAGCTGTGGCTCAGATCACTGTCAAATGTAAGATATAACTGTGCTTGTGAAGAGGTGTCATTTAAAAGATGATTCAATATTAATGACGTGTGAAATGATGAATGGAAAACTTTGCTTGCAATGTGTGTCGATTTAATATCCTTAGGGCATTGGGATGGAATTAAAAAAACATCCTGTACGTATGTAAGGATTAGTCACTGTCATGATGATGTTTTGTCTCCCTTCTCTCTGTCACCATAACAGCTCTTCCCAAGCCTCCAGGTACCCCTGTAGTTACTGAAACTACTGCCACCAGCGTGACTATCACCTGGGACTCGGGCAACCCAGACCCAGTGACTTACTATATAATCCAGTATAGAGCCAAGTCCCCAGACAGCAAGTACGAAACAGTGGACGACATCACCACCACGCGTTACAGCATTGGTGGCCTCTACCCCAACACAGAGTATGAAATCCGTGTCTCAGCCGTCAACACAATTGGCCAGGGTCCTCCCAGTGAGCCAGTAGAAACCCGGACTGGTGAACAGGCCCCTGCCAGTCCGCCGCGGAACATACAGGCCAAGATCATATCCCAAAATACCATGATGGTGTGCTGGGAGGAGCCTGAGGAGCCCAATGGGCAGATCAAGGGCTACCGTGTTTACTACACCATGGACAATTCCCAACCAATGAGCCTGTGGCAGATTCATAATGTCCAGGACAGCATCATCACCACTGTCCAGAGCCTGGTTCCTCAAGAGACATACACAATCAAAGTCCTAGCATTCACTTCTGTGGGCGACGGACCTTTCTCGGAGCCCATCCATGTCAAAGTACTGCAAGGAGGTAAATAATATGAATTCTCTGCGGGTTTAAAGTGTACATTATGATTTTAAAAAAAGATAAAATATCTTTCATTGCTGTCGTTGAATTTAGTGTTTGTAAATTTTGAGAAAAATTGGCACTTATACAAAGTTTAAACTAAGTTGTTATCCTCATCTGTTTACTTTTTGTATTTTTCTTCTGTTTATTTGTGTAAAGAAACTGTATGTACACTATGTGGAGAGTGAACAGGAAAAAAGTACTTCAGACGATGTTCTAGTTGCAATTTTTGCAACTATGTCCTCTGCTGTTTTGTTCAGTTCCAGGTCAACCATCCAAATTTCAGGTTGGAGCTTTTACCGATACCAGCATTGAGCTGACCTGGGAAGCTGCTTATGAGAAGGAAGGAATTATAACCTATGAACTTCGCTACATGGAAGGCCGTTTTGGCACCCAGGTAAGACTTTTTGGCGTTTCATTTCAAATTTCAGTGCCTGCCTTTTGGACTGAGAAGTTTGCATTTTTCCTTCCAATGTAAAATTCTCTCCATCAACAGATAAAGAAAGTCATTTGGACCTGCATCTTCATATGTTGTGGAAAATCTCCGCCCAAACACAGAGTACCACTTCTCACTGGCAGCCATCTCTGACAAAGGCATTGGAGCCTTCACCAATGACTTATCACAGAAGACCTTGCAAGCCAGTATGTAGCCCTTTGTCCAGTCTTTTCTCATGTTCTCTTTGTGTGTTGGCTAACAAAGGGGTTCTCCAAAGAAAGCAGTCAAATAATTTGTCTTTACAAATTGAATTGAATTCTGATGAGATTTTGTACTTCGTCCTTTTGCTGTAAGTTGTAAACTTTATTTTCTCTAATGTCAACTGCATCAGCAACTTTAAACCTTGATTGTGTTTTTCATTGACATAATCATCGTTCAAAGCTGATTAAAAAAAGGGGTGAACTACATAACAAACTGACTCTTAGTAAATGTTGACCTTGATTTTGTTAACCTCGATATAACAAAACAAAACATTAGTTGTTTTACCAATCTTTACTTTTTCGAATTTATTGCATACATTGTCCCTAGTGTCAAACATGCATGAGTGTACACAACACTTTCAAACAAATCAAGTCTACTTTAAATGACAATTGCGGCGGTTACTTATTTCCCTTTCACGTTTGTTTACTTTTTCCTTTCCTTTTCCAACAGCAATTGCACTTTCTTCCTTGTGGCCGAGACACAAAAAATGTCAGCTCTCCTCTAAGACTGCCATGGCTCTCATATTAATTTTTTTTAGATTGGGAATGGGAAATTTGGGGATGAGTTAGTCATCAAAGAAAATCAGTACACATATGCCCACTACCTGAATTTATTACATTAATCTGCTTATTTTATTTACAGATGGCAGCAACATAACTGCATTAATTAAACCAGCTGGCTATGAGTGATATGATCATTTATTTGTGCAATTTCAAGCAAGTACACACAGTAAATCCACTCAAATAGCATAATAAGGGCCGTTATGATGCCGGGAATGAAATGTATGTATTTAGTACATCAATGATGACTTTAGCCAGAGACCGGTCTAATGTAGTAATTTTGGACCCAGTCGATTAGTCACAGACAAAGATGCACGTACTCGTTCGTTGTCAGAGTTACTACGTTAGTGAAACCCTGTAATTTACCTTTTCCACCAGACCAAGGAAAGCCATGGCGGTGGGAGAAGACCTCTATTAACACATTTTCTGTTTTTACCAGTGCAACTTGTTGGATGTGTCCCTACAACTGGGCTGTGGGGGCTTTGGAACAACCACTTCACAGTTATTTTTTGTACTGCTGGGCAGCAGAGCTACACCGACAGTGCAGTCACTGAGCAGAGTGCCAGTTGCATGCGATTTTCACTCCTACGCACCGGGGGTGCTGCTGGGGAAACTTTCGCCGTCACGGCATGAAAATAATTTATGTTCATTCGGCCCCATTTCTGTCTTGATGTCTCACGGGTGTCTGTACACATCTCCACCTATTGATGTGTGTTTGTGTGTTCCCTACCACTAATTCTGCATTTAACCTGCAAGCTGATTGGATTGGATACACTCCTTACTTCCTCACATCCCCCTATTTCAGCTGTGTTTCTCCCTTTCTGCTACATGTTCCCCTGTGCAACGGAACACAATCTCCCCTTGGAATGGCTTTACGTCTCCTTGCTCACTATGTGTCCTCTTCCTTTTACTTTAAGTGTTTTTCAAACAAGGTTTTCTGTTCAATTTCTTTTTTTTTTTATGGGTTATCCAAAATGATATAGGTTTGGCATCACTCCAAACTGTAGCTTGCAGCTATTTTCATCTTTTTGTTGGGTTCTTAAATGGGTCCAACTGGCGGTTCTTCCTTTTGGCTGCTGCATTCATACAATTACATCGAATAGAAAGGAAAACTATTGTTAATAATGCAGCTGCCTGCCTGCCAACCACATAAAGGTGATCCTACTGCCAAGAAAAGATTTGTATTTGCAGTATTATTCATCTTACTAAATGATTATCATGACATTATTATCAAATACTGTTTAGTACAGTTAAACACCCATCTATATTTTTCTATTCATTTCATTTAGCCTGAGGCCTCAGTGTCCGTGGTTTTTCTCAGCCAATATCTTTTTTTTAGGCTTTTATCAAGAGTCTCTGCTCAAGGAAGAGTAAGATACATCCATTGGTTTCTCACTGCTGAGGTCAGAAAAGTCACACAAAGTCAGACAAAGCGAAAGATTTCCCACATGACAATAAAAAACTTGATTTTCTGGATCCTTTGAGGTAAGTCGAGTGGTTAAGGGTTTCAGTCTGCCGTTTTCAAAAACCTTCACTTAGTAATTGAACAGTTGTTTTTTTGCAGTGCTTTTCTAAAACACCATTATAGAATTGGAATCCCATATAGTAATATAATATTAAAACAACATGTATTTGGTTCCTTATACATGTCAGAAATACTCACCTATCTCTAAGTCTCTATGTATCCAGGCCGTTAGACAGCTGTCTAAAATTTAAAGCTCAAATTAAGTGGATTCTTGGCAAGGCGTAGCATGGACAGTATGAACATAATATATATGAACATAAGCCAGACTCCCGAGTTTTGTGCAATCACTATGCGAATTGCTAACACGGACACACACTCATTAAAAACCCCTGATAGGGACGGTAAAATAATCTGACACAATACTCTCTAATGAGGAAGCCCTGTTTACTAGTTTCTTCACTAAACTAGCTGAACAGATTTATATTTTGAAGATCCATGATACATTAAGGAAGGATTACAACGAATGAAAAGGAAATAAATGTAGTAAAATAATACTATTTCAACATAGTTTTATAGATTTTTCCATTGTAAAGGCCATGTTCTCCTCACAGCCCTACAGAACCATTTCAACTTGGATCCAAATCCAAATCCATTATCCGGCAGACTGAAACCCTTTTTCACTGAGTAAAGCGAAAGACGGACAACTTGATTTCCCTGCTTATTGTCCATTTTCTGTGGAACAAAATGCTATCAGACTGTTGAAGTCAGTGCTCAGTCCTAGCAGCACCACCAGGGGCTATTGTCATGGGGACTACTGTGTCAACAGATCTCAGTCTTTATTCGTATCATGGGGAGTTATGCCAAAAGACTCCTCAAATCAAAGAGCACCATATCATTGTGTTGCCTTTTTTATTGTTGCATATTAAAACAGGCTGAAATAAGTCCATGAGATGTAACTGGCATCTGTAGTCCTCATTCAGAAGCAAGGCCTCTTTGGGTGTGCTGCCAAAGCCGACCAGGTTGAGACAATTTCCGTGAGTTTATATGTAGCCGGAGTGGGTCCACAAGCCGAGAGCTGGGAGGGCTCCCAGTGTTCTTATAGCTGTTTCCCAGCTGCTAAGCAGGACCTAAGATGGACCCTGTGAGCTGGTGTACAGGACTGCAGATAAGAATCCCATTTCATAGCGTCGGAATTAATTTCATGCTTCGCAATGAGCTATGAGCCTGGCCGGTGGATTGTCAGGCTTTGTTACACATTTAGATTATACCTAGAACGTGCCTGTAGCTAGTCAAGTGCTATCTCTCAAATTAAAGTGGCAGATTCTAAATCCTCTGTATTTAGCCGAAACAAGCAGTTTAGCTCCCCCCCGCATCCCCTCCCACACTTACTCTAATTGCAGGAGGTTTTTAGATGTATTGGAATATCTGTGTGAGCCACAGCACGGCCATTTGGCACCAGAAGGGATTAATTCCATAATGATCAACAAATATGAACATCCTGTCATTCAAGGCTTCCAATGCAATTCCAATGCAGACATGTGCTTACACTCTAATAGCAATAGCATTGGCAATCTGTGTCATTTTAAGAATTGACAACAGACTAAACTTTCAGAAATGTGTGCCAGTTATTGATGCAAAAAAAAGAGTTCCATTGTAATGTAGTGATCTTGATTACATATGGCACCAGTACTTGACATTAGACACTTTTATACCCAAAAGGCTAAAAAAGTCAAAGAGGTAGATATGAATTCAGACATGAATAATGATGTGTCAAATAGCATTTAGGAAACTCTTTCGGAGAAGCTTCAAAAGAACCTCTAGAGACACATTAGCTGAGTTTCTTCTTTTGTGGGTGTAGTTTTTCTATCTATAATCCCAGCATTGGCCTTCACGGGATATACACTTCATTTAAGCCGGGCCTTTGCCAGTCTTCAACTGTTATCAGGCAGGCGGATGCCCGTGCACTTTGATAGCCTGGCCCCTGTCAGATTCACAGCCTTTTCCGCACCACAGAGATTGAAAACTGAGCACTCATTCTTGACGTGGAGAGTTTGCAAATACAATATGAGAGAAGGAAAGGAACCGAAGGGCTCAAAATCCAGTAAGACCGTAAGTAAACAAGCCCATTGGACACAGAGAGGGATTTGGGAACTGTGGCTGAGGTCCTGCCCTATTTGTTGTGTGCTGAAACATTTGTTTTTCAGTGGGAGGAGGCCTTTGTCATACTCAGGTTTTTTCTTGTTTTTTCTTTCTTTTAAAAGCTGGTCTACCCAAAGTGACACTAGTTACTATGAATTTAGTAATACAAGCTTTCTCTCTTGCTTCCTCCATTATTGTGTCCTGTCATTCTAAAAAAAAAATAGAAGCTTTACAGAAAACATAGGCACAACGCTATGCAATGGGATTTATTTATTGAAAAAGAAAATGAGTAATATGGTTGTCGGTTTACCAGTGCAGAAGAGCAGAATACCTTAGGTAAAGATTTCCCCCCATGGCCTTCCCTCTCACAGTCCTGTGGACCCTCCGGACCAAAGATACATGAGAATAAACAGCCCTGGCAACAGCACAGAGCCAACTCTCTCCCTCTCAATAACCCCAAGATGGGTGCAGAATTAACTCTCAGCGAGTCGAAATTGAAGCTATTATTTACTCATTTGAAACGGAAATAGATGTCAACACATCTAGCATGCTGTCTGAGAGGGAAAGTGGTTGGATTCACTGGCTGCAGAGTAAGCACGCTCTGCTGGTCAGGTGCTGCTGGTAAGAAAGTCTAAAGCAATTAGTAGTAGTGGGATCAGGTACGTATGATGCAGACAATGCTTGTGATTCATTTTTGTCTGTTCGTTGTTTTTCGAAAGTCAAATCAGTTGTATTTTCAATGCTGAATATTTTTTTTTCATGTTTTTTCATGAGTTGTCATTTTGAACCTCAACTGTTGTTGTGGTTCTTTCCTTTGAGTTACTTGGGTTACAGAGACATTCACATCCCAGTACCCTCCTTCAGTTCATAAAGTTTTACTTCAGCCTTTGTTTTGGAATGAGAACATGCTCCTTCTTCTCATGGGTTTCATCTGAGTTGATTTCCTCATTTGCTGAGTCTGGAATGCCTTTTTTTGCGATTCTTTTGTACGGGATTATAGTGCTAGTTTTACCTTACGTAACAAAAAATGTAATAATGAATTAGGCTTTTTAAACCACAGTGGACACAAAAAAACGATATACCATATAGAGGAAACCCGACTTTATAGAAATATTTTTGATACGTTTTATCCGTATAATACCAAACCCTGGATGAGAGTGAACGTTTTATCGCTCCCTGCACAGCACACTCTCTGGACGGGCACAAACTGTGTAAGAGCTTGGCACAGATTAGAAGAGAAAGGCGTTGGATTTGATTTAGAAAGTTCACAGATGTGTAGGTTTTAATATGTTTTGGAAGAACACTTCAGACACAAATAACAGCTACCACGTTGGAGAGATTTTATTCTGTTACAAATTAAAAAAAGGACTTAACTTCATCCCTGCTAGCTTATACTTAGGAAAAAATAGCTTGTTTTAGTTCATGCTTATTTGCCTGGAAGTAATAAGACAAAAAACATCTTTGTAAGATGGATATGATAACGTCTCAGAAACTGGACCAGCAAGGCCCGTTTCTTTTACATATTCATATTTTAATGTCGTTTTTATGGATAGTCCTCATGCTAATAGCAGAGACTTAGCAATAATTGAGGGATGAAATGTGTTACTTTAGTTACCTTGCAGACTTTTTTTTTCTCGGTCTTTCTGGGACTAAAATATGAGCTTGAAAACTATACTGCAGAATGGAAATATTCAACCTTGCCTTTTTGGAATTGTACTGTGAAACTTCTGGGGGACATTTGCCAGGAGCAATAGTACTTGAGTGCTGAAGCGATTTCTTTTTAATACATTTTACTTGTCCAGCGAAGGGAATTCATATTTAATTATTACAAAAGCTTGTGCCATTGTCCATTAATGCCTCTTTTGTTGACATTTGCTTGATGATTCTTTATTTCAAACATATTTTGCCTAAATGTTTTTTTTTTGTAATTGATTTTTGTGGCATTAGTCTCATTTTTATTTTCTTTATCCATGCATCATTTTCTTTATCTCTACCATCTTTTTATTTTATTTGTTTTTCACCCCTACTTTCCCCCCTCCTCCTCGTCCTCGAATCCCCTTTCCCTCCTGTTCTTTCCACCTCACCAGAGCCCTCAGCCCCCCCTCAAGACATTAAGTGCAGCAGCACCAGCTCCACCACCCTGCTGGTAGGTTGGCGCCCGCCGCCTCTGCTGAGTCAGAACGGCGTCTTGGTGGGGTACAGGGTGCGCTACCAGGTGGTGGGCCAGTCGGAAGGCGGCGGTGACGACGGAGAGCCCATGGAGGAGCCCAGCATCCCTGCCACCGAAGAGGTGGTGCTGCTGCAGCGACTGGAGAAATGGACCCAGTACCGCGTCACTGTTTCCGCCCTCACTGTGATTGGGCCAGGCCCAGAGAGTGAGCCCCTACTGTGCCGCACGGAAGAAGACGGTAGAAACATCTCTACTCTGGTGTAGCTAAACCCCATGTATAAATACAACATTGGTTTCAGCTAGATGGGGAGTGTGCTCTTGGTTGTGAATGGTGTACAGGAGACATACTTCTATATTCCAACACATATTCATGTTATCATCATTTCTATGGAATTGTGCAAGTAGGGATATATGTAGCTACAGATATATCTAAACCCGGAAACAATGCTTTACAGTTTAACAGGGAGAGAGACAGCTAGAAGGAGCCCCACAGACAGTTATGCCAGACATAACAAGCCCGCAAGCATGCATGGTTGTAGAGATATAGAGACAGAGGAGACGTTGCTATACGGAGGCCCAGGGAGAGATAGCGGACAGACTATATGGAGTGTGTATGTGTAGGCGCTAGGAGAAATGGCTGAGAAAGGTGCGGGGGGGGGGCTAGTGAAGGATGATGGGGAGAATGGTGGGAAAATGGATAGTTATGCAGTTAAGAGAGAGAGGGAGGGTCAAAGAAATGTATAAACTAACGCGCATCATTGGCACGTCAGTGTCTTTCCCGAAGGAGCTTGATTCATGCGAGTGTGTGTTGCTCCGATAAATCTCGGTGAATTGAAGGGTCTGAATCTCCAGTGTGCTCTGTGGGTGTGTGTCACTGAGGCTCCTGGTATGTGAGGCTGTGTGGTTCCAGATCACGAGTCGGATAGATAAGTCAACAAGTTAGGGAATCTTTAGTAAATAGTTAAAACGACAAATATTGAATGCACAACAAGGGTCATTAGTGTACGTATGGGTGTGGAGACATTGTTGCATGTTGCACACAAGAATGTGCGGTATGTGTGTTTCTTACACGTACCATTTGAAAGTATTATCCATTGTCATTGCAGGAATCCATTTTCACTGTTTGAACCACGTGAAACAGAAAGACTTCCAAGAGATAACACACTTGGGAAATCAAGTGTGTTGCAATTTAAGCGTAACCAACCAAATTTAATTTATAATGGCTGCCCGATCCCATATACCTCCTCTAACTGTAGGCTTTTAACAATATCTCACAGCTCAGCTGAGGATCATAAGCATTTATGAGCACTGCGCTGCGTTTAGGGTGGCAACAGTGGGGAAGGAAGCTGCTGCGTGTCCTCTAAGGTTGCATTTCTAATCCCCACACGCAAAGCATATTTCAGGATTGCAAAGTCTAAATCCTTTGAACAAATAATTACACACATTTATATATTATTTTGCAGTGTTAACCAGTATTCCACTTTCCTCTGCATGTGCAACCAGAGAGGTGTAGATACTTGTAAATCTAATTCAACCTCAAAAGAACAAAAAAGGGGGTAACATTGCATAGCTTCGTTGAAGAGCGTGCCTTTATTTGACAACTTTGAAAAGAATTTTACCTATGAAATGCGTAAACTGTCATGTAAAGATGTTAGCATGCCAATAAACCATGCCAAATCATTGACGGATGGCTGACATTGTTTTCTATTTTCCACAATCCATTTCACATCTATTACCCCAACACGGTACGCATTGTACTGATACTGATGTGCAACAAGAGCAACAGTAGAGATAATCTTAAATATTCCTGTTTTAAAAGACACTAGTATCCGGAACTGCAGGGTTGAAAGCCACAGCGCACTGACAACAGCAAATAACACATTTTCTGGTGTCGTCACAATAATGATGTGTGACAGAGAAGTGGCAAGTAAAGAAATAGGAGTCCGGGCTAAAAGGTAGAGAACATTTAGGTAATAAACCAGATTGGTTGATGATCCTGCGAAAGGTGGGGGAAATGGGGTTGTGATTTAAGGGGGGGGGGGGGTGGGGGAGAACAGGACTTGCAGTGTTTGTGGACGAGTAAATGGAAGCAGTTTGAGTGGAAGAGTTCTATTAATGGCACATCTATCTCAGAAAGGGCCAGTCGGTGACACATCGAAAGGCCTAGCAGCAAGGCCTCCCATAAAGGCCTGTCATTATGACTGAGAGCTTCTCACCGACAGCAGACCGACACAGGAGACACACGGTGGAGGAGACTAGAGAGGGTGGAGGCAGCGTGAGAGCGACAGGAAGGGGGTTTCTGTGATGAAGATTCTTGCCATATTTCATGCATACCTTTTTGTGGATGGGTTCATCAGAGGCTTATTCATTTCCTGTGTGCCCCCGTCATCCTTCATTTGCTCTTAAGAGTAGTGTGAAGTGTGTGGAGCCATTATATACTGCACTTGTTTAATAAGGATGTCATACTTCTGGTCTAGTCACAACCATAGTGATCTGACCTGAGCTTTTGTCTCGGCACCTGCAGTTCCTGGGGCTCCTCCAAGGCGAGTAGAGGTGGAGGTCCTCAACTCCACGGCACTAAAGGTGATGTGGCGCTCGCTGACGCCAGGCAAGCAGCATGGTCAGATCCGTGGCTACCAGGTGCACTACGTACGCGTGGAAAACGGCGAGTCCCGGGGCCTCCCCCTCATCAAGGACGTCATGCTGGCCGACGCCCAGGTATGACCATCTCTCAGATATCTCCAAAGAATTAAGTTCTTATTTCACCCTGCATCAATGTTGTTCTTTCTCACAATACATTGCAAAGGGCTTTTTTAAATATATTTTTAATCGTGATACGAATCGACCATAAAGCAGACAAAAGCCACACCGATGCATTTCTAAAACTTCAGAAGACATTCACAAGGAAAACTTTTTTCTCAAGCAGAGTGTAAATGGTAAAGTTTGACCTCCATGTTGTGGCTTACCATCGCTGGAGTAGGGAAAGCAATATGGGTGCCCCTCCCCCTTGGATTTCATTTCATATTACTACAATATCTTTTCCCCTTTGCCCACAACAAGAACTGTAATCAACGCTTCACTCATCTTGTCCTCCCTCTGCTGCCTTTCTGGCTTTTATGTCTAGACCCCTCCTTTATAGCAACATATGCCATAAAGTGTCTGATTGTGTGCTTGTATCAAATGTGAAGAGAAAGAAAATGTTGATTATAGTATTCTTTGCCTTACTTTCAATCCAAAGTAAAATTGGATTGAAAACGTTTCCCCAAAGATCAGCCTCCACTGACAGCTAGAATTGTAATGGGCCTGTGATTGATGGCCTTTTTTTCCTTTTACAAAACTTGTTGGAGGAATTCTGTAAAAATGAGACTTTTGTGGACAGTAGCAATCATCCAAATGGGAATAAAATCCTTGAAGCAATGAAGTAAACAACACAGAAGATAATGGTTCCATGCTGCAATTCCACATATTGAGGAAATAAGGCCAAAACATCAAGAGTAGAATGAGTTTAAATAACTTGATTAAAATATAGTATTCATAACAATGACCTCATCGTTAAATGCTTAAAAACAGACATACAGTGCATCATGCTATCAGTACTGCCTGCAGCTATCAATAATTGGATGTGACTGAAGTAGCGTATCGTTAGTTACATGGTTAAACCAACAGGCAGACCGCTCCGTTCCTGCTGCTCCTCATAACATAGCCTTCGCACAGCTTCCCTCTTTACTGACTGTACAAAACCAGCGACCTATTTCTGACACCAGCCCTCTGATCCCAAACCTCTAATGCCCTCGTCTCTCACACTTCTATTTATTCCCTTTCTTTTCTGTTTCTTTCTTTGAAAAAAATGAAATGATTACTTTCTCTCCTGCACTCTCCTCTTTGGCGGGGGGGTTAGTGGGAAACGGACGATACAGCTGAATATGTGAGTATGAAGTTTCGCCTGAGTGCTTTTCGTGGCTGAGCGGGTATTAAAAGTGGGTATTGCATCAACCAAGTTGGCTTCAAGTCTACAAAACCCTTCCAATCTTTATTTAATGCATTTGGATAACATATTGGTTCAGAAGTTTTACCTCAGCTGTCTGGCCAACCAACCTCAGGAATATCCCTGCACGCCATACAGAAAAATAGGACACACTTCTATTGCCTGCTAGCTTCAACTAAACGAGGGCTGATGCTATATCCACTGCCCACTGTGCCTGGAATGCTAATGCTACATGTGTCGTGCTGTGTGTTGAAACGATGCGTTTTGTCTTGTGCTCTGGTGGTGTGTATGTGTGCTTTTTTTCCCGTTGTTGTGCTTGTTCAAGAATTATTTCTTTTCATTTCTGGGCTTTCCTGAAGTTTTATTAAAAATATGGAGGCAGTATTTCACAAAACCGCCGCGTATAAACTACTGTAAACTCCTCCACACATCTCTGGTAATCAATATCTAGTGGTTTTCAACAGGTTGTACCCTTATTTTGAACCCAGATTTGATATCGAGTCCCATCTGCATTACGTGAATACCATCTCAAGTACTAGACAGTACTTATAGCTCATTTACCTCTATTGACCTCTCCCATTCCTCCACCAACCAGCCTGTTAAAATCCTCATTCCGTATTCGTTTAAACCTGCTCCTCTGAAAGATTCATTGGAATTGATCGGAAACCGCTCTTTGAAGAAAACTCAAGGAAACTTAATGGCTGGAGTAAAAACTGCCAGTGACAGGGCAGGATGTAATCGACAGCTTAACTTTGTGATAAATGCATATCACAAAGTTAAGCTGTCGATAAGGAATATTGCTAAAGGAATGACGGCGCTACTTTCCATTTACATGCATATTGTGCCTACTCTAACACGGTAACTCTTAAAAATTAACTTAATGGAACGGACTCGTATTACTCAGGGGAAAACCTTACATTTATTGCATGCCCTGTGAACAGTGTGGACCTGGAGGCATATAGATTAACTTCCTGTATAATGCAGTTTGAACTGCTTGAAGGGGGTCAAATCATCAAAACTTTAAGACACATTTTGACATTTCCTGTCCATCTCATCCCCCATGTCTCCCCTAGGAAATGGTCATTGGAGGACTCAAGCCAGACACCACTTACTCCATCACGGTGGCAGCGTACACCACCAAGGGGGATGGAGCCCGGAGCAAACCCAAACTGGTGGTGACCAAAGGGGCAGGTCAGTCCCAGGATCAATTATATATTTGTTGCTCAGTTTGCTCTTATATGTTCATGCAACACTAAAGGTAGCGTATTCGTTTTCAGCCCGAGGCTGAAGGGTACCTTGCTCAGGGGCTTCTCATCATTAGCTGCTACTGCCATGCTGTCAATCTGCCTTTGATTCAAGGGATCATCATGCACAGATTTCTGTTTTACAAACACATGTTTAGTCATTTTCAGAAGAGGAAATTTAAGTTTTTTTTCAAAATGAATCATTCTGAGATTCAAGAACCGTTCAGTCAGTTTATGTTGGCTTTTAACTAAAGGATTAATCATATAATATAATAATAATATAATAATTTTGAATCATGTTAGGAAGACTATCCACATCGTTTTAAAGATTGTTGTACATGGTATATCTTTCGGACAAATTTTGACTGTTTGAAAACCCCAGTTGCCTTGTTGGTTTGTGCTTTGAGGATAGGGTGGAGGCTAATGTCTGCACGCTACAAAGCCTTGACTTTACCAAGCATGTCAGTTTGATCCTAATTGGAATAGCAGCAACCAGTTACCATGAACCTGCATTAAGCCCAGATTCAAGCACCCTTTTGTGTGAGCATATATTTCAGACAGCTTTGAGAGGGTCCAGATAGCCAAAATGCACATTACTGCTCACATAGGTGCCTGTGTTTATATATATATATATATATATATATATATATATATATATATATATATATATATAATATATATACACCCCCCCGCCCCACCACTCACACACACACGCCTACATATTTACCAACACCGATCTCATAAATACCCAGCACACTCTGTCTGTCCTTCAAAGGGAAAGCCTTTCCTTTGTTTTATTGAATTGTTAAGAAATGGTTGAATTGTGAAGAAACCCTTGGCTTGCTACGGTGCCAATTTTAACTGAAAAAAGAGGATGGAGTTGGGGATATGCAGTTTGTGGAGGTGAAGTGTTTGTCCCTATTGGTCTGATCGATGATAGGATGACCTGGGGCAGATATTTTCAGACCTATGGCCTAATTGCGGACCTGAGAGCACCATCTAGTGGGGTGCATACTCACTGCCAAAGGGTTGGATTTAATACTAATATATATTTTATTAATTTGACATTGCCATATCCATCTCCAGACTTGACATTGATTTACTGCGACTGTTGGAGATGCCCGCTACCTTTTCCTGCCACTCGTAAACCACTTGGGCTTATCCCAAAAGATGCGCTAAGGCCAGCTCACGTTGGCTCTATTTTGTCTAATCTGGATGTAGGGACAACCACTTCATCTCTGCAAACTGCATCTCGCCCACCTCCAACCCCTTTGTTTTCATTTTCATTTATCTTGTCATCGTAGCGAGCCAAGGATAACTAACCAGTACTCCCATGTAAGCGATACCAAATGATACACCTTAGATGATATCAATTATATAGTACTAGTGTCACTGCTGTTTCTGATAAGGGTTTTCAAATGATGTCCATATTTGCAAAGGTGTGTCTCAACAAATAGCAAGCGCAACACGCAGACACACAAGCAGAAGAACTGCACCAGGGCGAGAGAGCGAGACCCATTCTGTAGAAAGGAGAGCATCCAAAGGGAATGGAGGAATTCCTAACCGCGTTTTGGCTATTGGCCTTCAATATGTTAAGTCTTCCTCCGCAGGGTAGTTAATCAGTGGAAGGGTTTTTTTCTATCATGAACCTTGCATTTGAGGTGACAGAAATTTTAAAAGAATATACAGTCTGCGCACCACGACACATGCGGACACGCAGTGTATGTTTTGTGGGTTTTTTTTTGGGAGGCGGGAGGGTTTGTATATATATTTTATTGTGAGTGTCCAAAAGACAGGCAGGAAATGAGGGGGAAACCTGATAACCACTTTCTCAATCCGGCTGAGTAAGTGTCCACATTCGGCTGTTAACTCTGTGGCCTGATGGGAAACGTGTCTGGAAGCCTCCAAGAAGGGATTGAACCTGGAGAGAAAGAGGGGTGGAGGCGGTGGATGCGTGAGGGGATGCGGTTAGCAAATGAAAAGAGGGATCGGCCAGTGTGTAAGGGGACAGAGATGAACTCTGAGGAGAGGGACAATCAAAGTGTTCAAGAACCCCAGAACCCCACACAGACAAACGCACACACATTTCTGCCCCCCAAATATCCTTATTGGGCCCTCTTTTCAGCAGATTGCCCCTTGGCCCCAATGACCTTCACCATTGCACATTCACTCATCCCCCCCTCTCGCCATGCCATGCTTTTTTCTCATGATCCATAGCAGCACACTTTAACACAAACAAATAATAAAGTCCAAAAGTTGTAATAGGTATCTGGGAGCCTGTTAAGGTTAGAAACAAGGCACACACACACACACAGGATCATTATCTCCGATTCTATTTCCTTGATTAGCGGTGAACATGAAGGCAGAGTGGGCTTTTAGATGACACCAAGCTGAGCTATAGCATGTACCAGGAGAGTATTAGGAGCATTCGTCTCACCCAACACTCGGCGCCCCCGCCTTTCCATTACCGGCAAACACTCAGCCGACTGGCCACCATCCACCCACCAACCCCCATCTTCCTCCGGCAGCAGCCCTCAGAAAGACGACCATTAGCAAACGGAAATGAACAATACGAGCATAGGGAGTGCACTGTGTAGAGTGGATTGCTTTGTGTGTGTGTGTGTGTGTTTGTGCTACATGTTGGTATTGGTATATTTACACAGACACACACACGTACAACGATAATATTCCACTGAGAAGGCGTACGCTTGCCTCAGACTAGATGGGTCTCAGACTTGTCTCCTCCAAATTACTTTAAGTCCATACTGGGCAAAAAGCCAAAAAGCTCCGTGTGCAGGTGGAATGGTGTCCTACGGTATACCATCACACACACATCAACACACACACATGCATGCACACCGCCCGTTATGCACAAAGATACACACAAGCAAATCTACTTAAGACAAAAAACTATAAGATGTATAATGTATGTAAAGTGGTTCAAGCGCAATGAATGCATGTGCAGTAACAGTTAACAAATAGCGGATGTATAGCGAGGAAGAAGGCAAATGGATCCATAATTGCAGCTGCTTAAGATAATGATGAAATTCATGTTAATAATTTGTATTCAGCATATTCAGCTTTTTTTCATTTATGCTGAGAAAGCGCTCACTGCCAGAACAAACCAATTTGCTGCCGACCCAGTTGGCTAGCTGTTGGAATCAGAAATATACAGAGGTTGCCAATCTGCTCACAAATGGCCTCACATGTTCATACAGACCCAAGAAAATACATTTATAATGGTAATTAAACCGACAGTGGTGTTCATAACCTCCATCCATGTTCATCGCTTTTGTAATATGTAACCTCGCAGCTATAATGAGGATCCTGTATTTATTTAAATTGTATCATTGTGTTACACTTTTTCATTAGATCTCCATTCTCAATTGTGTTGCTAAACACAAAGAAAAGATCTTCTGTTTAGTGTAATTGTAAAAGAACTCAAAGTTTCCCATTTCTTTAGAAAAAAATCACTTGACTCAAATTGACCAACTCAAGAATACAATGGGAATCAAAAAATAATAATATAATATAATATAATAAAATAATATATATATATAAAATAAAGGGACATACTGTAGATGAGTTAGTCCAAGATGGAATCTATTTACTGAGAGATGGGGCTCAAGCGTAAATCAGCAACACAACTTCTATCGCAAAGCTTTGACAAAGCTTTGACAGCAACTTGAGAAGTGAAGGCCTCCCATAACTGCTGCGGCCTCCATCACACAGATGAGGCCTTAAAAGGTGAGTTAGGATGAGACGTTTGTCATCCATAAGAGCAGCAAAACTGGGACACTCTAGACCACCAGTGTAGATCATCCATTTTACAAGAAGAGATGACTCTTATGGCTGAAAGAGACTGTTCTCTCCATGCACTTTTAGTGATGCCTTGCAGTACCAATTATTGCTCGAGATGTATCATTAAAAAAAGGAATGGTAGTGCTATCACTCCAAAATGCACAGGCTACGACGAGCTTCAACATTTCCATCTGACTCAATTGTGTGTTTCTGTAATAAAAAGTGTGGATTCTTGTTTACATATGCTGAAATCATCTGGTAGTCCATGTCCATTCAACTGCAGTATATTTATGCAGGTGTAATGTGTGGTTTTGCTCGCAAAAGGATGAATTAATGCATCAGCAGAAGGAAACAATAAAAGCCCAACGTAGCGCTTCTGCTGCCACAGGGGCCAGGGGACAATCGACTGGAGTGAATCTGCATGGTGCTGGTATCAATGGCAACATTGCTGGGACTTCAGTGCCTCATGACTTAGCTAAAGGGCCTAAAAATGTTGCACTTAAATTCAATGCACATTTCTGAACAGCTGTTTCGGTACACAGCTATATGTAGCTTATTAAGTAAAGATAAACATACACCGGATCTTTTGCTGTTTAATTATAGTAATTCCATATTCAGAAGAAAGATAATCTTCATGAAAAATAGAATGACTTATCCTTAACTTGTTGACATTTGGACAAAGTGGTATTTGCTAGTCAAAAGCAGCTGTAGTATTTCCTTGTGTCAGTTCAGTTAGGGATGAACATCTACATGTTTATTATTAAAGCCTGTCACTTTAAACGTATTAATCTTCATACAATGGAAAAGTGCCAAAACTAATATTTGTTTTATTTCTTTCTCTGTGCAGTGCCATGGTCTTCCCTATCTGTCAGTGGCACAGGACTCAGAAACATCCGCTGTGGTTCGCTGGGACCCTCCAGATCTCACCAATGGCATGGACCTGCAGGGTTACCGCCTCCAGTTTGGCCGGAAAGATGTTTCTCCTTTGGCCACACTTGAATTTGCTCCCCAAGAACGACAATACCCCGTGGGCAACATTCACCTGGGGGCCACCTATCTCTTTAAAGTCTCAGCCAAGAGCAGGGGGGGCTTCGGGGAAGAGGCTGTGGTAGAACTCAGTGTGCCCGAGAAGACACCAGGGGGATACCCTCAAATTCACGAGGGTTCAAACGTGACATGCTGCTCTCTGCAGCTGTCCTGGTCTCCTCCCGTCCTGGCGGAGAGAAACGGGGTAATAACAGAGTACACTTTGGCCTATAAGGAAACCGGCACAGGAGGAGCATTAAAGGAGCTCCGCTTTCCCCCCAGCCAGTCCAGCTATGTTGTCAACAGCCTCAAACCCAACTCGGCGTACGATGTGAAAATACGTGCACATACCATTGTAGGTCCAGGGCCATACAGCCCGCCTATCCAGTATCGGACGGTGGCCTTTGATCCAACAGGTAGGGATTGCCTGTTTCTTCTCAAACCCGGTTGGCAGGGGGTTGGAAATTTGCAACAAAAAAAAAACAAATAAAACACACACTTTCCAACCCCTCCTTCAACCACCTCCACTTCTCCTCAAGAAAGTGAATATATTGATATAACAAATTGTTTGCCGTGGGATACTCACTTCACTAACCCAAACAAGGTAAAGCAAAGTCAGTAAGTCATAGTCAGTCATTTGAGAAAGAGGAAAGCTGCCTAAAATGTCAAGGTAAGTGCTCTTTGGTCAGACATTCCTGTCAGTCGTCTTTGCAGCCCTTTTCCAAGCACACTCACGCAGCTAAGGCCTTCTCACATCCATAGTTTTCAATTAAGGTAGGACTTCAGTCAAACCAAGTCACTCCAAAGAGTATGTTTGGACTCTTCTAAGATGACAGAAAGTAGATTTTTGTTCTTTATTTTATTTTTGATTTGGGGTTTGTTTTGAGATATCCCCTCCTCACCCCTTCCCCTTCCTAATTCCTTCCCTCCCTTCCTCTGTCCCTTAATGGGACAGTTTGTGGCATGGCATCCCCCAGATGCACTGCTGAGGACTGTTGGCATGCTGTGTCTTGAGTCTGTCTCCGTGCCCGCCTAGCGGCCCATTGGCAGTGTCAACCCGCGCCCCGTAGGAACAGTTGGCACTCGGGCCACATGGGTCAGTTGTTAATCCTCAAGCGGTCACGGGTTCAAAGACGGTGTTGAGATGGGTTGGCACTACCTATGATGGCTCGCCAGTGGGCACACCCTTGTGCTTCATGGGTTCGTCATCCATGAGTCTTACGTGCTGTGTGTCTTAACCAATGGCGTTGCCCTTCTCACAAGCAAATGCAGCTCACCGTTATGCTCACTCTCCAACCCAAAGGAACGTTGCAGGGGAACATCAGTTTTTTATCTTTTTTTTTCCTTTTTCTTTTGGTTTGGTCTCCCAATATGTTTAATTTACTAAAGATGCATTTTCTTTGTTTTTGTTTGTTTTATTCCATTTCTCAACTCCACAGATGTTCCAAAGAATTTCACGGTCAAGTGGGCCACCAAAACCACAGTGGTCATTGCATGGAAGTTTTCTGAAAGCAGGTCTGCATACAAATGCACGGTGAGTTTAATTTAATGCCAAAAAAGCTCAGCTCAGTTTAGTGCTAGTGAAACACTCTCTTAACATCCTTTTTGGAAATTTTGAACAGATTTTTATCCATCGGTCTAAAGTTAAATGAAGTGGCTGGATTTTATACTAGCACAATATTTTAATGCTTTTGTTCTGTCAGTGAATTAATTCAACTGCTCGTCATTCTTATTTCAAACATAGTCCCTGAACCTTGTAATCATCACAATGCACATCTATTGTTACCTGTTTCTTGTCTTACCTGTCATCCTTACCTGGCCACCCATGTCTATTACACCATGATCATGAATCCATCTATCCCTCTTAATTATCCCTCCCAATTAGCAATTCATTTTCTGGAGCATTTGTTATCTTTAGATTGAGTACAATCGTCAAAAGATGGATGTGGATGCCAGGCAGATGAGGGTTCTTGTCACTGGACTAAAGCACAACACCACCTACGAGTTCAGGGTGACCTGCCAAGACGGCACGGACGGTGGACCGAGACACCGTGTGGTTGCCAAGACCGCACCTCTCATCCTTGTTAAGAAACCCAAGCTGGACATCTATGCTGAGCCCGACAACATTCTCACAATGTCCTTCCCACCGGTCGATAACAAGGATGTCAAGTGAGTAAAGCTTAATGAAAGATGGTTTCTGCAGGCGGTCTACATGATCCTTGAGGGTTGGGGCATTTAGGTTTTAAGTCTTGCGATGGTGGAGATCTGATGTTGGAATTGCACATTAAGCTTTGGGATTGCTGAGACACTTGCCAGGATTGAATCGGGACTTCCTGTCAACCATTTGACAAATGTTTCATCTTCACGGCATACAATGTCAATGAAGTCTTTGGTAGGTTTTGTAATTTACTTTGATGCTGTGTTGCAGGAACTTTTATGTCGTTGTGGTGCCAGTTGAAAGGACCTCAGGATCTGTCAAAGACCTGAAGAATCCAGATGACATGGACATTGAAGAGGTAAGATGTTTAAAAAGCAAATACGCCAGTCTATCTGAGCTGATGGAGTCAACTTCAGAGTTAACTCTTTTTTTTAAAGTAACCTAAATTCCTTTTGCGCTGCTGGCAAAACCGTGTGTTTCCAGGGAGGGATTCCAGAGACACTTGTTAGTGTAATGACAGTTGCATGGACAAATTGTTTTGTGCACACCATGTACCAGGCACGGGCACACACAACACAAACATAAGTACATCTCAGCTATGCTAATTCAAGGCCCCCAAGCATGCAGCAGAGAGAGAATTACACAGTCTTCTCCCACTCCTATCATCTTACCATAGCTTGAGGTCACCTTGAGCGCCAGATCAACAGCAACCATCGCTATTGGATTTGGGATTACACACATTTCCTCTGCTTAGTGCCTGCCTCTGTCTGCAGTTTGAAATGCTTGAGAGGGGTTTTGGAACCTGGTTAGAAGGAACATTGGCAGATTGAGCAGCTGTTTTGAATCTAAGGGTGCAGTTACCTCACGTGGCTTTTGGGTCTTTTGTTGTTTCAGGTAATTATTGTAGAGAAGAATCAAACCCACGAGTACTATATTTATTTTATTTTCGTTTTCAGAATTGAAGGGTTGACTTACTTATGTCACGTGTGTTTTTCTTTTTTCCTTGTTGAAGCGCCTGCCTTCTCTTGGTCTTTTTTAATCTGTTATTTACAGACTTTAAACGGACATTTGACCTACATCGGAGAACACTATTAGTCCACATTAAGTTGTCTATAGAAACTGCGATGAGAGGATACCTTGGGGATACCAAAATGAACACATAATAAACAAAGATAAAATAATGCCTGTTTACACCAATTAGCTGTTGCGAGGAGTGACTCCAAAGCGACGATCACGCCGCCAGCTAGCGCAGCTGGACCAGAGGAAGCCCTACATCACCGCCTGCTTCAGGCAGCTGCCCTCCAGCTTCACCGTGGGATCGGACTTCCGCCACAGCAGCTGTGAGAACAAGCCTCTTCAACCTGGCCAGCAGTACGTCTTCTTCCTGTTGGCTGAACTCAATGCCACTGGGGTGAGTTACTGGTTTAGCTGCGTTCGGCACAGTTGAGTTGACTTAGTTTAATTCAATTGAGTGGATTTAATAATTCACTTCTGCTTATTTAATCATGGCTCACTTCAGGTTTGGTCATCTGAATCTAACACGTTTCATTTTTCATCTTCCTGTCCAGAAAATGTTTGCTACCAGCCCTTATACCGACACGGTGATGGCTCCCAAGTCGGGGGAGGAGCCACTCCAAGTAGAGACTGGTGACGGACTCATATGGGTGGTGGGCCCAGTCCTCGCCGTGGTCTTCATCATCTGCATCGTCATTGCGATTCTCCTGTACAAAAAGTGAGTTGGTCTGGAAATTGTAGCTTTTGTGGTGAATGCAGTTTGAGCTCGAGGTCCAAAATGATAATGTTCAACCTCAAATGATGATAACATTCAGCGTTTGTATACAAGGCACTGCTGTTTTTTTCATGTGTGGCCTTCACAAACATTTTTTTATCAAGGTAGCGGATAATTGGACCCTTTAGTTTTGCATTGTTAGTGCCTTGCTTTGCCCAGTCCTTTACTAAAGCAATATAACTGCAATCCATTGTTTTAACTCAATTAGGGTAAATGATTTGGAAGTCTATGTTTTCTTTTCTAATTAGATGCACACAATGAACACTTTCCCTTTCATTTGATGTTGAACACGTTATTCGCAGTGTTACAGGATACTGGAAAGTAATTGCATGTTAGGGAGCATGTTGAAAGGGGGGTGGCTGTATTCTGTATTCAGCATGATATATATATATATAAAAAACTCATTGCATGTAAATATGAAAAAGATGTTTGGGGGAATTGAGGTGGTTGGAGAAAGGAGAGAGGAGATTTTTTGAGATGATCTTTGGATCTCCGAATCAAAGGAGGTTACAGATGGGTATATATTTAAATCATAAATACTTATTTCTTAAGGAAATAATCCTCCGTAAAGGAGTCATTTCAATGTTGGTCCAAAAACTGTTACTAAGATTTTGCAGTGTGAGTGACCTTATTTTTTAATAGTGGATATCAACGGTGCATTCATGCCTAATGAACCAGGTAGCGCTCTTTATGTTAAAATTTAAAAAAAATTATAAATGGATATACCATTCCTCACTCGGTGGGATGCTTTCAAACATCCATCTACAGTTAATATTTTCCCTCTATTTTTTTGTGGTGGGTCGTAGCCGAGGTGTCAGTGACCGGAGAGGTCGCCTTACATACCAGGGAAGATCCCTGAATTATTTCACAGGGGCTGGTGTGAGCAACCCAAGTGCAGATTACTACTGTCAGATGATCCTTGACTGTCTGACCTTGCCTTACCTCAGTCTTTGTGGTTAGGGAGAGTAACATCTCTCCTTGAATCTCTCTCTCTCTTTCTCTCCCATCTCCCTCTGCATCTCTTCCTGGTGAATAGTCTTTCCCGGGTCTGCCCTTGGCTTTGACATTCCCCCTCCCCGTCTTTACCTGCACCCTCACGCATAAGAACACACACATGCATGCACTTACTTGCACATTTTATTGTGCGCTCACTTGTGCTCACACACTGATACATGTGCACACACACGCATGCACTAACTTCCTCCAAACGCTGATGAGCTTTATTTTGTCTTTAGCGAGCCCAGCAGCGACCCCTGTGAAGTTTAAACTGTTCTCTATTGATTTATCTCTCTTCTTGCCTCTCCCCCTCTCCCTTTCTCCTTGTGTGTTGTGTTTTGGTCATCTTTACATATTTATTTGACTCCTATTGCTTTCTCTGGAAACAGCAAACCTGACAGGTAAGGTTTAGTCATACTCTATTGCCTTACAGAGGGGAAGATAAAATAGCCTGCCACAGCAGAAACACTGGTTTGAATTAGCGAAGGTGAAGGAGTATTTATCCCACCTGACAGAGAGATTCGCACGTTCCGTGTTTGTGTCGAGTTTCCCTGAAGTGTTCTTGACCTTTTGATTTGTAAGTCAGTTTGAGTTGTCTAGATATCATTATTATTAAGAGCGGTGACGGTGAAGTTTTTTTTTAGTTTTTTTGCTCTACGTTTTCCCCTCTTTCTATTCTTTGTTTGTCTCTTCCCAGCCGCAAGAGAAAAGAGTCAGAGCCACGCACAAAATGCCTGCTGAACAACGCAGACATTACACCCCACCATCCTATAGACCCTGTGGAGATGAGACGCATCAACTTCCAGACCCCAGGTACTGAAAGGACACCCAACACATCGAAGAGCATTAAACGTCTCACTGTAATGTGTAGCGTGTATGTCTGGCCGTGGTACAAAACATATTTTTAGTAATACAATATAAAATACACAAAAGTTGAAGTTCAGTTATCTAGCTTTAGGTGTGACAAGATGCCTTTGTATGTATACATATTAACTAGATATTTAAGACACAACTGTACAACATAAAACCACCGGGCCGGCACTGGGTCATTTGGTATTTTTGTCATTTAACTTTGCATTTTTTTATTTATTATTTTTTAAATTGCGCTTGTCGCTCTTGACATAGCATCACCAAGCGTTTTGTAATTGCTCCTCGCTGACCACGGCAGCTCCGCCCACTAGCGGAAAGAGAGCGTGCACAAAGCTCTGAATCCTGAGTACATCACAGATTATTGAGATAGCAAGAACTATGTTGTTTATTTACACCTCCAAATTTACACCTGCTTTCTATTGTCGGAGAACAGCTGGCCATTTGAAAAGCCACCTATGGTTTGTATTTTCTGATTCAATGGCCATGCTGAGAGCGTTTTTTCTGGACACTTGTTGTCTTTTATCTTAGCAGTGTCAGTAGTGAGTACAACATGAGGCAAGTCCAAAGGTTTCATTTTCCATTCAACAGACTCAATTCAAGTTTTACAGAAACTTTCAAAAACCCAAATTTTTGCAACCTGCTGAAATGGAAAGTTTGTTAGCAGCAGCTCTTGTCCCCATTTTTTTTAATTAAAAAATGAACATGAGTTTTACCCATGTAAAACAGCGCACATCGGTTTTTTGCATGCGGGAATAATTACTTGTACAGTGAAATACCGGCGCATACCGCCGACACAGCGGTCAACTACTTGCACATCATCAGACTTTGAAGCTTCAAGTTTAAATTTGGTTTGACATGATGTGCATTTCATAACTATGTGCAAGCACTGTACTTGTGTTTGCCAAGTCTTCTTGTACCATTTAGCAGCGGTTTCATTGTTGAAAACAATTCCTGTGTTCACGTTATGGTGGCTTTTGACCTGCTTTCTCTTCTGTCTCATTTTCCGTCTGGTTTTCATACGACATAAAACCTGGTGTTAATAACGGAGCACATTTAATCCCTAAAACTTGTTCTCCAAGGCTTGTCTATCTTTCTCCTTCCTCTTCTCTCAAACCATAATCCAAATATGTTTTTCAGGATTTAATTTCACCGAGGAATGAGGGCTTTTTTGCTGAACTCTGTTTTGAATGTTCTCACCTGCCTAACCTAATTGGTAAAAATGATAAACCCATCCATCTTGTGTTCCCTCAATTCTCCTTCCTTTCTCTTACCTACGTCTCTCTGTCTCCCGCTCGTCTCTCAATTATCCATCCGTCATCCACAACCAGTCCCTACTCCATCAAAGGGCTCCGATTTGAAAATGGAGCATTTCTCTTCAACTTCTTTGGGAGCGCACTCATCCTGCCAGAGTTTGTATCTGGGATAGGAAATAGTTATTTACATGTCAGAGGAGATACACAACGATGAAAGGACACGCACAAACCTGTCCATCTGAAATCGAAAGTTTCATTTATTTCCCAGCATCTTTATTTTGGCTGGAATTCAGAGCCCCATCAGTGGTTCTGCATGGCGAAGGCTGTTTATGATACATTCCTAACGTCTCTTGTCTCACTTTCTACTGATCCTTCAACTTTGCTCCTTAAATAACAGAATCTGTTGTTACAATCGGTTCAGCAATACATGCCGAGAGTCCTCTTCATCCCGTGCATGGCAAAGCCTTCTCGTTCTCGACAGCCGTGTCTTTTTTTCCGCAGCATTGGACGATGCCGTTATCTCTGCACCGGAGGAATTTAATTTGAATGGACATTTTAGCCCAATTAAGGGGGCCGTCGAGCATTTGTGAACATCCCCATCAGCTAGCAGCGAACCATTGTTCAAATGAGCATACTCCCTGTACACTTACGCACGGCCTCTGCTGTCCAGCAGAGCATATGTCGCATCGGCAATGTGTGCTCGGTGACCCCTCGTGCTGGGGAACAGAAATATGTCTTTGATTAGGCTTCTTCTAAACTAAGCCTGGCCAATGCATTTCAGAGGGAGTGTGTGCATTGCGTGTGGGCTTGTGCATTTCTCATGTGACAGCCTCACCGTGATTCCGCGGGGCCCAGAGTGGCTCGTTTAGTCAGTATCGCCATTGGTGCCCGAGGTTTAATTGGCAAATGGGGCCAACGTAATGAAGCAGCACGACTCGATGGACGTCTACTGCCTATCCCCAACAAATCGCCCTTATTGCTACAAATGCTCAATCTGTTCCCTCTCTCGTAGTTGAGAGAGGGAACAGATTGTTGCTCTTTCCTCTTTTTTCTGTTTCTCTTTTTACAACTTCATTAAATAAGACAGTCAACTATGTCAATGACAGTCATGTATGCAGTATATAGATGAGGAGAACTCTGATCTATTTCTATATATACCATTTGACTGTGTTTCTATTCATAGCTCTCCTGTCCCCCCTCTATACAGCATTGCATATTTTATTTAATTACTATAGCCCCAAATCAAAGATTTGCCCCAGAGGGCTGTACAATCTGTATACATGCAACATCCTCTCTCCAGAAACCCTCCCATTGGCACTGTTGACGATAATAGTAATATGACTAATGTAATGGAGATGCTAGTAGCAGCAGGTGTGAGCAGGGCCGTGGCAGGGGGGAGGACCAGGGTCCAGATATAACCATGATTCATGGAAACCTGTGAGGCCAGAAAGCACAATGCCTCCACGAATGAAGCTGAATTGGTGATGTGAATCAGACTTAAATGTGGATAGAAGGAGGGAGAGAGGGTGAAGGACAGAGGAGCTTAGTGTATCCTAAAAAAGTCCCCCAAAATGCTATGCCTGAAAGGGCAGTTTGGTGCTATAAACTCCTGACAGACCAGTTAGTTTGTATTATTGATTTAACATAAAGGCCGTACAGAGAAGGTAATACGGGAGTTATATTATACCTTTTCTTTGCTTTTGTTAACACATGTGGTGCAGCATTCTGGATCAAGTTGGGGAGATGTACCATACTTATGAGAGCAGCCTGCTGATAGAGACTTGCAGTAATCTGGTCTAGAAGTAACAAATGCATGAACTTATTTTTTTCACTTTGAGAAAGTGTTTAAAGAAAAAATACAAAAACAAAAGTTGTATCTGAAAGTTAAAGGACACATGCTGTCCCCAGAGCATGCCATCTAGACAAACTATACCGCATGAATGGGCATGAAGTGCATGTGCCCCCAGAGTTCTGTCATACTCCTTTTCCACCAACAAGAACCAGGTGCTGGTTCGGAGCCAGAGCTAGTGCCGGTTCAGAGTTGGTTCAACTGAGGAGCATCCAAAGAACCGGTTGCTTTTCCACAGGCTAAAGAGCCAGTGCAGAGCCAGGTCCTACGTCACTGTTACACGGGGGGGTGGGGGGAGTAGTTTTTATTTCCTGGTGGTACGGCCCGGGCTGAACGGGCATATACCCGCCGTTAGCAGTTAAATAGCAGTTGAGACCGTACAGTTTTCTTTCCAGTACGCCGTACCGGACAGTACCGGCTTACTTTCACCTCTGCTGTTACGTCTCATCTTTCCCCGCAACGTTAGCGCGGCGGCGCCAAATACAAACACATCATCAACAATGGCAGACGTTGCCTTGCTATTGGTGGCTTTACATGGCTTTGCGGACCTACATCGGCATCTAAACACGGCGGATCCAACGTGTTGGATAACCCCGCCCCCAGCCAACTTGTGACCGCCATTTTTAAAAATCTCCGTCTATGAATAAAGAATGGAGTAAGCGGTTCTTACTTCTAGCTCAGCAATGATATGGTGCTACTTAAGAACCACTTAAGCTGGTGCTTTGCCGGTGGAAAACCAAAGAACCAATTTGGAACTAGGCTCTGGCTCCGAACTAGCACCATCTCTGCTTTGGTAGAAAAGGGGTATCAGAGGAAGTTTTATATTTAAGCACGTAAAAATGAATGACATTTTCATCACACATTGCAAAACCCACAGACACCAGCCAGTTTCTTCCATGCCCAAACAACCTACGTGTTTCTCCAGATTACAGCAACATCTGTCGCAGCCGTGCCCTCCTCCTCACACAAACACACACACAGATCACAGACTCACAATTAAAGATAATCAGACACGCCTGAGCTTCCCTCCTGCTGTGAGGAATGACGTTTGGGGACAGTGGTTCAGAGCCCCCCCTGCTAAGCTCAATTAGTCATTGTCACAAATCAATTAGGGAGAGGGGGATGTTCCATGTCTTCATCTCGCTGCGCTCATTTAAGCGCCACTGGCCTGACATTCGCTCGCGAAGACGCCACTGTGCCCTAAAACCCAGCAGAACTCAGTTGAGCAACGTGCATTTTGCACAATTAAGGGCCGAAGGTTTACAGGGTTAACACACATCCTAATTATATTAGTGTTTTCCATTATTCCTTCGGCTTATTTTTGCTGGCATTTTTTCGATGGGAGAACATTTTGTTTGACTGAACAGAACAGAATTCTTAGACTGTCCGCAGATCAGATTCCCCTTCCTTTTGATCTTTTCACCTCTTACACATTCTCTGGAATCCGTGTTCTTTGGACAACAGTCAAAACATCACTGTTGGGTGATGTGATCACAGAGCTGTTAATCTGATTCCAGCCTTCAGCCCTGGGAAAATGTGTTTCCCTCTACTTGAGGGGCAGCTCGGCAGCATCCCATCACACTTGCACCTCTTAGCCGCGTGTCCGGCTGACGCTGTCACAGATGTCTGGCTTCTGCTCGAAGGGCCGAGACGACCTCGGTCTGCTCGGACAAAGCATCGCTGGCTGCGGCCCCCCTGGAGGACTTCTCCTCTGGAGCAAACAAGACTTTGAACCATCACATCACATTCCTCAGAGCTCTGTCTCCAATCAGCTGTGTCTCCACAGCTGTCAGCCAAGCGAGCGTGCGCATGAGGAAAAGAAGTCTTTTCCACACCTTTTATTCCCAGCGCCTCTTTGCCTCAGCACCAAGCCGCTGGAGAAAAAAAACCAGCTGGTTTTCGCCTGTCTGCGTCTTTTCTCATTTCTGTCAGTGGGACGTTCGAGCTGGTGTTCGCGAAAGCTTTGTGATGGCGAATCCATTTTCCTAGCCGTGACGCCCATGACCGTTGATATGGGGCTTTGCAGAATAGTTTTCTCAGCAGGTCGCCGCCCTCGGCGAACCCGTCAGGAAGACAGTGGCTAGTCTCATCCAAAAAAAATGCAGCTCTACTTTTTCAAGTCTGTGTTGCAGTCTGTCAATCAGGCCTCCCTAGGAAGGGCCCTAGTTGACTGATGGAATCCTTTTGTGTCTTACCTTCTTTCATCTTTTTGTATACTTCTCTGTTTTCGTTTACATAGCATTTATATTACATTACAACCTTTTTGAAATCCATTTCTCTTATGTTTGCTGTTCTTTACAGATTCTGGTCTAAGCAGTCCTCAGGGTGAAGCAGATTTTGACTATGAAAGTTAGTCTCTATGCTTTTAGCATTTGGGTACCAGCTTTCTTTTTATATTTATTTTTTATGCTTGCTTGCCTTCATTTACAAATCATTTGCATTTGTTTGTTTTTTTTTCACATTATGCAGCAAAGTTTCAGCACTAATTAATTTTATGTTGGTTACTATTGGTGTAATGGGCTGTTCCCCCCCTTCAGTTTAATGTCAGTCACAATATTCACTTGGGCTGTTGGCTGTGCATTAATCCACCACGCATAAATAACCTGTGTGATCACTTCTGCTGATGTAGGGATGGTTCAAAGGTGCTTCTTTTTTTTTTTTACAGCAGTACAATCTGTTATCCCTCTTTCTCTGCCTATCCTTCTTCTCCTCCTTGTTGTTGGTCTCCCTTCTTCCTCCTCCCCCTCCCCCTCCTTCACCACCACCGCTCCATTTCCATTCGGAAGTAACAGGGTCTTTTCTGTGCTCGGAGATAACGAGCAGAATTAATTAAAGCGGTGGCAAACAATGGCTCGACATTTGATCAGCCCCTCTCGCTGCTCCTTGCAAAAGGATCATCTGGGAGAAAAAGCAGAATTTCAGATTTTCTCCTACCCCCTTTTTTCCCTTTTATTTCCTTTGCCTACCCACAGACAGCCTTCTTTCCTTTTATATGTAAATGTGCAACATCATGAATAGTGTTTTCGAAAGACACTTTTTGGCTTTTCAAAAATAACCATTATGTTTCTCAGGCGCATTGACTGCAGATCGGAGATTCGATGTGTGGAATTAGACGCTAGTTTGTTTTTCTGTGTTCATTGATCACGCTGTTGATTGCTGTGGAAAAAAAGAGTAAGAGTGTGTGCATGTTAAAAAGTGTTTATGGGAAGGATGAGCTTTGGAGTGGGGGAAGGAATAACAATAATACGTCCTTGGGTGACCTTGCTGGAGTGCGGGCCGGGCCAAAGCCTTGTCTTGAGTCTTTTCCTAGATAAACACTGGTATGTGCCGCGCAGTGTGTAAATGACAAAAAGGATGCGAGAACAAAGCAGGCGCCATCGACCTATTTGTCTTAAGAACACAACACATGGGTGAAACTTGGAAGGAACACTGAGAGAGACAAATACTTGCACAAACTGTACCTATTGGTTTAGCTGGGAGGGTCATGTGTGACGACTTGACAACTTACAAGGACATGTAGCGGTTCCTTGGAAAATGGTAAACTGATTTGCAATTCTAGGGATTCGTTTTTGTACAAATTTTATGGAATAAACAAGCCTCAGTTTCCTACTGGCGGTGCATCAAACCTTTTTTAAATGTACGTGTAAACATTTTGGCCTCGTAAATCTCCAATCGTGCCAGCCACTTGTATATTCAGACGGTAATGTGACCCGTAAACATAAACTGACAGGAATCGATGGAAGTTGAGTATATAAGTAACTCAATTATACTCACGAATACACATAGAGACGCACAGAGTAAACTAGGAAACCCCGCTCACAAACATTCTTTGATCTCCCCAAAAACAACACACATTTGTTCTCTCAAGGAAAAGTGAGGGGCCTCATTTCCACACACATTCACTTATTCCACTCATATTGTGTGATACCTTTAACCTTTGAATGCGAGGCAAGCAGACTGAAAACTAAATTTAATCTGCAATATTTCTGCAATAGTCTGTGCTCCTCTCAGTGAATTCCTGCACCATAAGGGATTAATAACTCATTCTCAAACCATGCGAACTGTATGCTTCGTCAGCTCTTTTTGAAAGTTGAGGATGAAAACATAAACACAAAGTTCAGGCCATACAATTTAGAGTTCTCCTATTACCTTAGGGTAAAACATATTAATGCAGTAAACATTTAAAGGATGATTATTTAGAATGAATAAGGGGTTATGAGGTGCATGAGTATTTGTCAAGTTAATGCAGTGTGTCCATTCATTCTCGGAAGGATGTCAAAGCATCCAGTGTCATCACCATTTGTCTCACATATACATTGTAATCTGTGTTAATCTTCATGTAATTGATGTGGCTGCATTGTTCTGTCAGTGTAAAATGAATTACCATTACTAATGAAGACTGTCAGCGCAGAGTGTAGAGCTCCCTCTGTCACGCGGAACAAAAGCAGCCAAAACATCAGTGACCCCCTTGACATTGGAGGCGATCGTAAGCATTGGCGGGAAAGGGAAATTAAGGACGGTTAATGTGATTAAGCCGATTTGCACGGCCAATTAAGCCTCTGTAACTTTTTTTGCGTGGAGAGCTTTTAACATGTTGTCGACTTTTGACCTCGTCATTCGTTGCGAAGAGAGAACTCTTACTAAAAATACCAATGCCTTAAGTGCAGCCAGGCTGCACACAGGGACACAGCCGCAATCTATGGCTGCTCCATATT